>JANQBM010000220.1:26870146-26884630 GCA_025594535.1 Erythroxylum domingense
CGCAAAGACGATCGAAGAAACGCCTGTGACGACCAAAAGGGACAAAACCTCTAGGTGTGGGGCCTACTCCTCAACCACACCTTATCCAATACAACCTCTTGCTTTTGCAAAGTGACCTCTTGCTTGGTAACGAGTTCCGTGATTTTAGACTGAATTCGGTGTTTGTTTTTTAACTTGTCTCCATGGATACGTACAGCTCTGATACCAAAAATGATATGTCTTACTTGTGAATTAAGACAAGAAAATAAATTAAGAAAATAATAGAGATAAGGGAGTAGAGAAAAACGGAAATAGCGTAGATAGGGATAAATTTTTGTTTTGAATTCTGGTTGCCTTTTTATTCATCTACTTGCTGCAATTTATATCTTTATCTAACAAAGTAGAAAAACAATCTATCCTAGATAATGGTCAACACCACTTAACATAATGGAAACAAATCAACAGCCACAAAACAAACTAAGTACTGGACTCCTAATAGGACTCAACTACTAGTCCTATTCCTAAGGAAACTCAACAACCAAGTAACGTCAACTCCTCCTCACTCTCCTGATTCTCTCACACAAACCCAACTCACTCCAAAAATACATATGCACAGCCACCGCAAAACTCGGTACCACGTGTGCATAGCCCATGCATCTCCATACAGATGTATCAGTTTTAGAGATCCTATTTCGTAAGAGACCTTGCCAACTTTGAAGTAGAAACTAACAACTTTCGCAACAGAGAGTTTAGTATACGCTGTACAGCTTATTCAACTCCTAAAAAATTGCTATGTTCTTATGATTGAGATCTAAAATTAAAAATATAGGTCAACTATATAAATTGCAATCTCATCACCTAAAATTAAGGGTTTCTTAATATACCTCCTATTGGTCATGAGAAGTAAAATTGAAATTTTGAAACTAAAAAGGGAACAATACTTTGTGTGTATTGGTTACTTGATCAGAAGAGATTACATGAACTACACAAAGAGCATAAAATTGAACTTTTATCTCGAATGAAATGAAAATAAAATTGCAACATGTTCTGTTCTTGATTGGAACACAAATTTTGAACACATATGTGTAGCACCAATATTATCGTAATAAATGAAAGGTGTCTGAGAAAGAGAGAGACCGAAATTAAATAAGAGATAACACACTCAAGTGAGTTCAACAGCGGTGATAGTGGAGTTATATTCAACCTTCGTTGATGAGCAAACAACATTGTTTTGTATCTTCAAACTCCCAGAGATAGGATTGCGTCCAAGGTGAACAATGTTTGCACTTGTTAGAGACAACATCATCTTTGTTTTTTACTCAACCTGTATCGAAGAAGACATGAAGAGATAATGGAGAATCGCAATAAAAAAGAATATCGTTATCTAAAATACCATATAAATAGTGGAGGAGATGCTTGAGTCATGTCCAATGCTTAGTTGTTAGTTGATGCATAAATTGAGATAATTTGTTCTCCTTATAAGAGATGTATATAGATTACCAATAAAAATGTGGCAATTGGTAGGATTTAAAAGAGTTGCGCCAAAGTGTAAACTGAGAATTAGTAGGCAATGGAGTAGTAGTAGGTCTGGCATCTATTAGCGTAGCTCATTATATCAAACTCGTCGTACTTGATCGAAGCCGTAAATAGCTTTACAAAACTTAATAAATTATGTGGGATGATCTAATCAGTGAAGCTCGAGAGTAGCATCATATAAACATCTGTTGAAAATCGTCCTTGTACGAATGCATTCTTGACATTCAACTTTCGGAGAGGCCAACCAATATTGATTCCCAGAACAAATATGGCAGTAATTAGTTTAACTATTAAATTAAATATATTATGCTAATCCAAATCGGGTCTTTGATAAAAACCTTTAATAAATAAAGACTAAATTCTCGGTTTGTTACGATTTTATGTTTCTAACCGTGATGTATGCTAAAAATAAGTGGAAGTGCTGGGTGAAGGACACCACGCCAATGTTAATGACAGGGTGAGAGGACCACCCCGCCATTGTAGATGGCGGGGTGGTGCCAAAGTGTCCACCCCGCCGTTTACAATGGCAGGGTGGACCCTAAAATGATTTTTTAAACTTATTTTTTGATTTTTTAACTATTATTAAGGTTTTGTTTTTTTAGGGTTTAATTTTGTTTAGAGTTGTCGTTTTTTGTAGCATAGAAAGTTTTTTATTTCAGGGTTTAGTTTTATTTCTGGTTTAGAATATCTATACAAATTAAATTTGAAGTATAAGTTTTATTTTTTTATGTTTTTCCTGTATTGAAATAATTTTGACTTATTTCTTTTATATAGATATTCTAAACCATAAATAAAACTAAACCTTGAAATAAAAAACTTTTTATGCTACAAAAAACGACAATTCTAAACAAAATTAAACCCTAAAAAAACAAAACCTTAATAATAGTTAAAAAATCAAAAAATAGTTAAAAAACTATTTTAGGGTCCACCCCGTCATTGTAAACGGCGGGGTGGACACCTTGACACCACCCCGCCATCCAAAATGGCGGGGTGGGTGCACATCCTCTCACCTCACCATTAACATTGGTGGGATGTCTTACACCCAACACTCTCATTTATTTTTAGCATACATCATGATTTGAAATATAAAATCGTAATAAACTGAGAATTTATCCACAAATAAACGGGTTTTATGCTCAAAACAAAAATTCATAAAAATGATCTGAAAAAACATTATTTTTATATCTTTTTTTTGGGAGAATACTCTATACTTCTAATATACCGAAGAATAGAAATTATATCTATTTTTATTTTTATTATAATTTTTATTCTTTCGAGTAAACTAAGCACTGCTAAGGTTAATTATGCAAGCATCCCGCTCTTCAGGCAAGTAACCAGTCTAGAATTAGTAGATAAGAATGAGGAGCTAACTTGTCCATTGTTCTAACCTTTGACAAGCACGACCTAACCTTTCAATTGTGGGAAAAGAGTGAGTGCACAACAATTAGAATAAGGGCCGGCTGCTGGAAACGAGTAATCAAATATTCAACACGCTTCGAGTAGAAAATCGACAGAGAAGCTGATCGGGCTCTCTTTTTCTAAAGCAATTATGGTGCATTTGTCCCCATCTATCCATTTCTTTCTGATTTTCTTTTTCTTAATGTCTTTTGCAAACTTTTAACATCTACTAGCCGGCTTCCTTGCGTTCCTTCTTACGTGCTCCAAAGTATTCACCATGTAACCTGTACGAAAAGTGTCAAATGAAAGTCGTAACATGTAATTTTTGTGGCAACTGGCAACATACTCGTAAGTTATCATTTCCTGATCGGTAGTTATTCAGTGTTGTTTTGTATTTAGTAGACAAAAAGTGCATATTTCTTTATTTATTTGTTAACATCTGTCGATTTTCTTAGCTTATTATAAGGATGTTTGTTTCTTTAGATGACTGTTCTTATTATTTTGTCCTTATTTTATTTTATGAGTATTCGTTCATTCCATAAATAAGGCTCATAAATATTGAATAGATAGGTGCTTAATAAATAGAGAATCGTGTTTCTTCTTCCCTTGCCTACGTTTCATTACGAAGAGGGCACGATGTATTAAAATATGTGTCTTTGGCCACGTGCACGTAAGTGTAAGACCGCGGTGTTAAATTAAGGAGTTGGAACTCGACTTCTAATTAATTAAGAGAGTAGTTGAAACATATCAGATGATGGTGGATAAATCCCACATCTTATCAGGAGAACATTAATTATGACTTGGGCTCTAAAGCAGGAGATTATAGCAGGAATCATTTTCCTTTATTTTCTTAGAATTGGAGTGTTAGATTCGGTCATGAGCAACCATGATAAACTCCTTTTACTGTTGATACTTCAAAACAATATTTAATATTCATATATTTTAAAAAATTATATATATATATATAATTTAACTAAAACAAATTATAATAAAAATAATAGAAAATTATTAACTTATAAAACTAAATACTAAATTTAAGGAACTCGGAAGAAAATTGTACCAATTATAAGTCAAAATATTTAAAAATATTTATTAAAAAAATAATTTTGATAAATATATATTTATTTTCCCAAAAATAAGGCCAAAAATGTTTTAATTATGAAATAGTATACTGTTTGAAAATTTTTTATATTTCTGACTTGTATCACTAATTAAAACTAGGGTAAAAAAAATAAAATAACATAAGATCTTTAAAAATTTCATAACTTTTTTACTTTTATATTTTAAAAGAAATTTCTCTTAGAGTTCAGTTAAAAAACAATGACAAAATGCATGCAATATAAATATCAAGAGTGGAATAATTAAATGTTACTAATATGACAACTCAACTAATCAGTTCTTAAATATAACGCGAACAAATTAAATTTGATTTAAATGAATAAGACAAAATAATTATAATAAATTATAAATTTAAGTTAAATTTAATTAAGTCATCTTGGTTGCAGCGTCATGTAAACAACATTTTATTAAAATAAGTGTGATATGTATGACATATGTATTTTGTTGTTTTTTCACTCAAATTAAAAAGAAATTTCAAAAATTAAAATTTTTTAAAAAGTTCCTTAAACTATAAGAGAAGCCTTTATCTTATGCCGTTAAAATTATTTCAATATTGCCTTGGAATAAGTGTAGGAAAGTGCGTTCAGATTTCTTTAAACGGTTTTACGCCACCCCGACATAAAGATTTATGTAAATATTTAGAAACACTATGTAGAATAAAAATTATTAATCAATTCTTAAGTGTGCAGTGTATACCAACTTTGCGTATAGGATTTAAAAAAGTCCATATTATTAATGTAAATTAATTACGAATTTGATAAAAAAAACTCACATTTTAATTTAATATGTCATTAAATCCCTAATTAACTTAAAATAACCCCAAATTAAATTTCTATATGAAAACAATGACCACTAAATTGATGTAATTTCTTTGACTCTTAATTATTTTATGGAAAAGCATGCGTATATTATGATCAAAGGATGTCAGGAAGACTTAAAAATCTAAAATGCACGAAGAAAGTAGTTGTCAGTGACTAATTTTAGGTGTTGAAAGATTGAAGCTTCAGAAAATTGTGGAAGCTAATCGGATTTAAGATTAGGACATACCTGAAAAGCCTGACCCATGTCATCAAATGGCAAATGCTCCCTCTCTCTTCAATTCTAAAAACCGTGCCGTTGGTATATTATACCAACTAATGTATTTAACTGAAGTTGACATTTATATTCATGCCTAAGTTTCTGTTTGTATATCATTTATATTTAGCATTACTTCTTTGTACATAATAATCATTAAGGATTAGTTCTCAAACTATCATTGAGGACCAGTTCTTATCTTATTTTCTCTTTAATCCCTGAGAGAATTCCTCTGTACATCACAATCATATATGCATTCAACCATGCATTTTAGAGAGCCCCCTTTTGAAATAAACTCAGAGAAAATTGGGGCCTTTATAACCTATTGGCTAATACTAAGGCTTTAACAACATGCATCACTATAATGAGTAGGGATGGCAATGCACCTACTAGGTTGCTTGTTATTTCAAGTATCAAAATGACTTAGCATTTTAAGGTCCAAAAGTTAACACATCCTTTAAATTCATTAGACTAATTTCTTGTATAGAAGTTTCCCTCTGCCTCATTTACAGTGATAGAAATGGACTGATCCATAAGCCTAGATTTAGATGTTTTCAACGGGTTGACCTATGAGTCAGGCCTAGGCTTAGACAGGCTCGAGAGATGACAATGATATCATTTTGCTTAGAAGAATTGAACCTCTAACCGGTTTGAGCTTGAGCCTAGCTTATAGACGAACCTATTGAAAACACCTAAATCTAGGTCCATGGGTTAGCCTATTGCCATCTTTACAAATGAGGTAGAGGGAAATTTCTTTACAAGAAACTATTCTAATGAATTTAAAGGATGTGTTAACTTTTGGACCTCAAAATGCTAGGTGATTTTTATACTTAGAAATAACAAGCAACATAGTAGGTGGCTACTAAAAAAGAAAATTGTTAGAGCAATGAGCAATAAGACAAGGTTCTCTAAGTTTCCTAATAATACAACATTATTCCATAATCCTTTGATATCAAATCATATTCCTATTTTGGTCCAAAATCTATTGGATTCTTCTTGCTATAAAGATCTGGTATGAAGCCGCGACGATCACAACGAGAGACTAGAAGGAACCCGAAGTATCTGGACACACGATGACACATGTTTGCATAATAGGAAAATAATAAAACGTGGGCTGACTTATTCTCCAGTGAATGGGTCCTTTACTAAGGATTTATTTCTTGTTATGTTGTTAGTGGTCTTTTGAATTCATACTCTGCTTACCTAGAAAGTAGGACAAGTTGTTATTTTCTTCTGGTATTTAAAGAACATCTGTTGCAGTAATAAAGCATGATTAGTGAGTCCAATAACTGTGGTTTTCTATTCTTGACCCTAACAAGAATTATTTCTTCACTTACATACTCTGACTGGGACCTCTATCAAGTGGTATCAGAGCTAGGCTTATGGCGACCAATAAAGAACGAATTGAAAATTTAGAAGTGGGATTCAGACGCATGGAAACAAGCATGACAGAACGAATGCAACCACTTGAAGAAGCCATTATACATATGACCAACCTGATCGAGTTACATCAAACTGGCTCCACCAGTAACACCATACGAACTACTGTCGACTCTCCAACACGGCCTGGGCAGACGCGTCGAGACGACGCAACCAACCAGACCAGTGGGAACAAACCTTTGTTTTTCTCCAAACTCGCCAAGCTAGAGTTTCTAAAATTTGCAGGAGATGATCCCACATAATGGTTTAATAAAGGTGGCCAATTTTTTGAATATCAAGAGACAACGAAGGAGCAGAAAGTACCTCTATCCTCATTCCACCTCGAAGGCGAAGCAAATCAATTGTGGCAGTGGCTCAAGCTATCCTATAAGGAAGAAGGCAGAGATATCACTTTGGAGGTTTTTCACTAGGAACTTTGGGCTAGGTTTGGCCCTACAGATTGTGAAGACTTTGACGAGGTGCTTTCAAAGATCAAACAGGAGGGGTCTCTTAAAGAATACCAGAAAGAGTTTGAAAGTTTGGGAAATAACGTTCAAGGCTGGACGCAATGGGCTCTAGTAGGAACCTTCATGGGGGGACTTAAGGTTGAAATAGTCGACGGAATATGCATGTTCAGACTAAAAACACTAAAAGAGGCGATAAGCTTAGCACGAATGAAGGACAAACAACTTAACCGCCAGAGGAGACCTTCACAATTAGCGGCGAAGATATCGGGGGAAGTTAGTATCGCCACCAAGACTAAACCCACCATGACTGTCAAAAGACTCTCTTGGGAAGAGATGCAGAAGTGTCGAGCTGCAGGATTGTGTTTTAATTGTGACGAGAAATTTGTTCCTGGCCATAAATGTCAAGTTTTGTAATTGTTGATGCTGGAGGGGAGCAATGAGGATCTAGAAAGTGAAGACGAGGTAGTAGAAGAAATGAAGAGGAGTTTCCTATAATCTCCCTTCATGCACTGTTGGGGTGGACAGTCAAGTATACCATGAGCAATCAAAATCAAAAGCCACAATCTAGTGGCTCTAATCGACAGTGGTTCAACCCATAATTTTGTGAGTGAGAAGGTGGCTAATTTACTACAACTTCCCGCAAGTCCATTAGACCCGTTGATGTTAAAGTGGCTAATGGAAAATTGCAATGTTGTGGCAGATTCAAAAATGTTCAAGTATGGGTACAAAACATTCCTTTTGTACTAACCCTTATGTCCTTCCTCTTAGTGACCTGGGTGTGGTTCTTAGCTCCCAATGGTTGGCACTTCTTGGAACGGTTCGATGTAACTGGGAAAAATTAACTATGGAGTTCAATTGGGATAACCAAAATCAGAGGTTATGTGGAATTCAACCTGTTGTAATCCAATTTGCATCCGCTCACACCATCACTAAGCAAGCCAAATTAGGGAGCCCCATATTTGCAATTTGTTTGCAAATAGCCCAATCACAGGAGTCCCATGTAAGCGCAGACATTCAACACCTAAAAGAAGAATTTAAAGACTTGTTTCAAGACCCAACCTCACTACCCCTACCACATGAAGTCAACCACCAAATAATTCTAAAAGAAGGAATTAACCCTATGAATGTGCAACCATACAAGTACACATATTTCCAAAAGATAGAAATCCAGTGATAAGTATAAGATATGCTACGAATGGGCTTAATTCGGGCCAGCACCAGTCCCTTCTCATCACCGGCCTTGTTGGTTAAAAAGAAAGATGGAACTTGGAGATTCTGCATCGATTACAGGGCCCTTAATACAATCACTATCAAGGATCGCTTTCCAATCCCGACGGTTGATGACATGATTGATGAACTTTATGGTGCACCTACTTCACCAAATTAGACCTAAAATTCGGATACCAACAGGTACGAGTCTCCCCTCTAGATATTGCGAAAACTGCATTTCAAACTCATAACGGTCATTATGAATATTTAGTCATGCCTTTTGGATTGTGCAATGCGCCCTCAACCTTCCAAGCACTCATGAATTCCATTTTCACGACACGTCTTCGTAAGTTCATCATCGCTTTTTTTGACGATATACTAATTTATAGCCCAACTTGGGATACACCCATCAACCATTTCAGGACAACCTTTGATACACTGTGCAAGCATCAATTTTCTATCAAAGAAAGCAAGTGTGCCCTTCAGAGTTCAGGAGCTTGAATACTTGGGCCATATCATCACACCCAACGGAGTAATAAAAGAAAAATTCAGATAATGCTTGACTGGCCTAAACCTACGAATACAACTGAATTACGTGATTTTTTAGGCTTAACTGGATCTTACAGGAAATTTGTTCACCGTTGTGGGATTATCGCCATTCCCTTTACGAATCTCTTGAAGAAAGGAAATTTTCAGTGGACACTAGAAGCGGATAACGCCTTTCAACGACTCAAGATAGCCATGACCTCAACCCCAATGTTGGCGATGCCTAACTTTGAAGAACCGTTCGTGGTTGAAACAAATGCATCAGGCGAGGGAATCTGTGCAGTGTTGACATAACAGGGGCGACCGATTGCTTTTATGAGTCGTGCGCTAGGCATTTCAAAACAATCATGGTCTATTTATGCGAAGGAGATGCTAGCGATACTTCAAGCAATCCACTTGTGGTGACCTTACTTGTTGGGGAGCAAGTTCTTCATTCATACCGACCAACGTAGCCTCAAACATCTGTTGGAGCAACGAATATCCACACTGTAATAGGAAAAATGGGTGTCTAAATTGCTTGGGTACAACTATGAAATTTGTTATAAGCCCGAAAAAGAAAACCATGCTACTGATGCACTTTCACGTAACAACAATGCCCGTGGCTTTGAAGCCATTTTTGTGCCGCATACAACTTTTTGGAATACGATTCACGAAACAACAAAGGACAGCCCCTATATGCAAAAACTTAAGTATGTCATTGCAGTAAATTCCGATGGCCATTATGCATGTCCCAATGGATTGATTTATTACAAAAATCGTGTAGTGGTGCCCCCTGAATCAATGGATGTCCGGGAAATCTTGAAAGAATTTTGCTACTCAAAGGCTAGTGGTCATTCCAGCGTTCTCCGCACCTTTAAAAGAGTGGATCAACAATTTTATTGGCCCAAGATGTATCACACCATCCAGCAATATGTAGTTTTATGTGTAGTGTGTCAGAAAAACAAAGCTAAGCACTTATCTCCTGCAGGGTTGCTGCAACCACTTCCCATTCCATGCCAAGTGTGGGACGACATTACCATGGATTTTTTTGATGGGTTGCCCTCCTCCCACAGATACACAACCATATTTGTAGTCGTTGATCGCCGGAGTAAATTTGCACACTTTATATCTCTCTCCAACCCTTTTACTGCTAAGATGGTTGCTTAAAAATTCGTTGATGGTGTTCTTAAATTGCACGGGATACCACAGTCAATTATTAGTGATCGTGATCCAATTTTTGTCAGCAATTTGTGGAAGGAGTTCTTTAAGATGTCAGGCACAAAGTTGAAGATGTCATCCTCCTACCACCCACAAACTGATGGCCAGAGTGAAGTAACAAATCCAAGCCTGGAACAATACTTGAGATGTTTCACAAGTCACCATCCACATAACTGGCATTCATTCGTACCTTGGGCCGAATATTGGTACAATACTACCTACCATTCATCCATTAGCATGAGCCCCTTTCAAGCACTTTATGGATGGCTACCACCACCAATTTTGCAGTGTACCCAAGGAGGCAGCCTCGTCAACGAGGTCTATAAAACATTACTGACTAGAGATAAGTTGTTACGAGAGCTCAAAAATAATTTGGAGATGACCAATAATCGGATGAAGCAAACAATTGATGCAAAAAGAAGGGACATTTTGTATTCAATTGGGGATCTGGTGTTTATGAAATTACACCCTTATTGACAAAAATCCGTCTTACGAAGGACTTCTCAGAAGTTAGCTTGCAAATATTTCGGGCCTTATGAAATTATCGAGCGAATTGGGAATGTGGCATACAAGCTTAAGCTACCAGCGGGGTCTAAAATCCATCCTATTTTCCATATGTCACTGTTAAAAAAATCAGTTAACAATAACACTGTTAGCTCTGAACTTCCACCACTAGTTGAGAATGGAGCACTCATTTTGGAACCAGAAACCGTGTTAGAAACACGGTGGATCAAAAAGGGAGCAAATTCATTGAACAGAGCTTAGTCAAATGGAAGAACATGAAGGATAAGGATGCGAATTGGGAACAGACAGATTAGCTACTCCATACATTTGCTACACTCAACCTTGAGGACAAGGTTAATGTCAAAGGGGAAGGTATTGATACGAAGCCGCAACAATCACAACGGGAGATCAGAAGGAACCCAAAGTATCTGGACACACGATGACACATGTTTGCATAATAGGAAAATAATAAAACGTGGGCTGACTTGTTCTCTAATGAATGGGTCCTCTACCAAGGATTTATTTATTGTTATGCTGTTAGTGGTCTTTTGAATTCATATTCTGCTTACCTAGAAAGTAGGACAAGTTGTTATTTTCTTCTGGTATTTAAAGAACATCTATTGCAGTAATAAAGTATGATTAGTGAGTCCAATAACTGTGGTTTTCTATTCTTGACCCTAATAAGAATTATTTCTTCGTTTACATACTCTGATTGGGATGTCTATTAAGATCCTTTTAGATTCAACAATCACTTTGCAAAAAAATGAGGATTTGAGGCAATCCTAAGTTGCTTAAGTAGGGAATGCCATGGGAACATAAGGTAAGTCAAAACATATATTTCCCTATATGGGTTGCCTCCCATATGTAGTCTACAAGATGAAAAATAGTCAAAAGGCATGCCAAAATCTAGCAAATAAAAGTATATACAATCATTGAACCAACCAAAATCAGATACAATTATTGAAGCAGTTAAAACCACATACATAAGGAAATTGAAGCAGGAACAAATAAGAAGCAATAACAAATACACGAAAAAGAAATAACAACAAACACATGGAAAAATAAAGTAGCCAAAATAAGATACAAATAGGTATACACGAATAAGAAGCGATGAAAAAGACATGAAAGCAATCAAAAGAAGAAACAAAATTAAAACTAACTCATTACCATAGTAAACATAAGATGTGTAAAGTTAAAGATGGTGAGAACCTTGATTGTGACCTGAAGGACAAATGTTGTAAACTTCAAGATGGTGATGACTTTTTCAGCATCCTGTGAGAAACGTTGTTGTTGGTGATGGTAAGGAAGGAAGATCTTTGACAGTAAATATGATACAAAATATAATAATGATAATTTACTTTCCCTTGATTTACATAAAAACATTAAAAAATTTAATATTTTCTTCAATTGTAGAAATGTAGATGATATTTATAAATTTATGGAACAAAATATAATAATCATTAAATATATACTTATTAAAAGACATATGAATATTTTAAAAATATTGTATTAAAAATTAAAAAATCTATTTTAAAAAAGTCAATACATTTTTATAATGTATAAATGTATGAAATAATGTGAAGATAGTATTTAAATTCAATTTAAAACATAGATGTTAAATTGTCTAACTTTTATATGATCCTTTTAATTGTCATAATTAAAATTTAAAATTTTTTAAGTTTTAAAATAAATCTATTCTATAGTACATATATTTTTAATAATAATAACAACATATATTTAATAAATACTTTATAAATACATATGATAACTATTTTATGCCATACTCTATTTATACTCTTTATCTTGATTTAAAATTGTCAAAGGATATGACTAATTATATTTTAATTTTATGTCCCCATTTTCTAACAATTATTTTGAGTAATAATGAATTCAATAAATATAATATATTGTATTATGAATCCTCTTTTAGTATGTTTATTTTGTATTTAGTATCACACATGTTTTATAAAATAAAAAAGAATTCTTCATTAGTGTATAAATTAAGTTTAGTATAATATTTATCTATTTATTCCACTTTATAAATACGTTATATGTTTGTGTCTTGATTTTATTAATATATCTATTTATAAATGTGATGAAATAAACCATAACAAAAGTTTGCTTTATCTCTATGGGTGCCTAACACCTAGCTAATTGGCTCTCTAGCATAATTGGCCCAAGAGTGAATAAGCCTCCAATTATGTATCTTGGTATCTTTATCTCATCTAAAAGGCTATCAAGAGCTAATTTTTATCCATTGATTAAAAAGGTACAAAAAAAGGACTCCAATTTATGCAATCAATCTTTCTTTATTGCAAGTAGGACTCAATTTCTAAATTACATGATCAATAATCTTTACATCTACTAGACTGTACATCTCTTTTCTCTTTTTTCTAAATATATCATCAAGGTATTGGACAAAATTATGAGGCAATTCCTATGGTCTGGGGACACCTCTAAACATGTTCCAGCCTAAGTTAAATGGAGTGAGTTATGTTCCTTGAAACAGGAGGGAGGCCTAGGATATAATTCAATTCGAGACATAAATAGAATTTTGATCATTAAATAAATTTGGAGAATTTTTTACGATAAAAGGCTTTATAGATCAAATGGTTACATGAATATAATATAGGCAACAATATTCTTTCATGTATAGAGCCCCTATATAACATCTCATGGACCCTATTGAACATTCTTAACCAAAGTGAAAGGGTCAAAATTAGTTTCTATTCAGAATAGAGGATGGGAATCAAATTTTTTCTAGCATAATAGATGGACACAATAGGGACCTCTTAGTAATGTGCAAGAGCACAATCATTTAAAGAGTGTAATACCTAGCAATGCACTAGTAAGACAAGGCCCGATACATTATAGAACTCAGCTAAAACAGAGTCTGAGGAATGACATCACTCAGTATCTGCCTAATTTTAATCTCAACCACTCAATTGGAATGACACACTAATTTAGAGTGGACACTCTTCCAATTTATTCTCTAATTCTTTTTGTAGGGATTAGCTAAGAGACCACTTTGACAAAGTTAAGTGGTTCTCTTTGGTATGGGACAACCATGTAAAAACCTAGAGCTTTATATACCTTGTGTTTAGCCTTCAAAGATAAACTAAACACAAATGACAGACTAAAAAAGTTTTACAAGTTTCTATTATATGTATATTATGCCAAGAGGAGCTAGAATCAAAAGACCATTTGTTCTTCAACTGTAAATTCTCTACATATTTCTTGAAGGAAATTAAATGGCTTTGCAAAATGGGTAAGGCAGGTACTAGTTTATAAGAGCTAATTATGTAATACTCTCAACAACACACACTATTGTATATAAATTAGCAATAGAAAACATAGTTTATGAAATCTGGTATGGAAAGAATAGACGAATCTTTTAGAATTCCTCGAAGGGGAAATCTTAATACTATAGGAGCTATTCAGTACTACTAGATAACATATAATTGTACATTAGCTAAATGGAGGTATATATAGCCAAGGAATAATATCACGTTGGCCCCTCTAAATATCTCACCTGGCTAATTATTCTAAAGTTAAAGAGCCAAATTAAATCAGATAAGGACTTTAATTTCTCAACAAACGATAGAAAAACAAAAACAAAAATAAGATAAAGAGAAAAGAAGAACCAAGACATAGATAAAAACTAGACAGGGAAAAAGAATCAAGATAGTACTTATATATGGAAGCACCAAGGAAACCCAATGAGCAATCAACGATGGTGAGGGTGTACAGCTGATGAGGAGGACTACAAGGAACTAGGTGAAGTGACCGTCACAATTTGCAGAGGTGAGAAGAATCTTAGGAGCACAAGATATTGAATAGGGAAAATACATGTAGTGGGTCAAAATTTAAGGAAGATACAGAGTTGGAGAGTGTTTAATAAGCCAACAGTTGTACACAAAGTGTTGGATCCCGCTTTTAGGATTTTTTACATTTTTATGTTATTTTAATTATTTTATTAAATTATTATGCATGAAAATAAATTAGAATTTATGAATTTGGAATTTTTGGAGTTTAA
>JANQBM010000220.1:26884730-26896876 GCA_025594535.1 Erythroxylum domingense
TTGTGTGGATGAAAAACAGAAAATATAAAAAGTATGAAAGCATGAATATATTCGGAAATGTTTGAGCATTGTAAAATTTGTTATGTGGGCGAGAGAGAACTCCGTTTCGGTTGTCACGTGCACGATGACCTATAGCCTTCTCCCGGCTGCCCACTTGTGGCCACGAGATCCTGAGAAATTAGACTCATTTTATTTCACGGTGTAAATTTCGGTTTCACCGTTTCGTTCTACAGAACTCTCGAGCCAATATGTTGTGCATTGCATTTTCTGATATGTCAAGTCGAGATGTTGTTTGTATTATTCATATATGTTTATATATGGTTCATTATCATTGGCTATAAACATATTAGCCATTAAACTTTCAGATCACCCCACCAATTTTCACTCCTCAGGTGAAGAATCAGCAGAGTATAAGTGATCCTTGCAAAGTGTTTGACAACCTCCAAGAAATTTGGATTGTAACTAAGTTAGTGTGGAGCATTTCTAGAAGCATTTTTGCAACAACATTTTTGTATATATTTGTAACCATGATGCTGTCATGGCAGTGTGAAATGAAGTATGAAATGTGTATCAATTTTGTTGTTGCAAATGAACAGTGAACATGGACAATGAAAGTTGACAGTAAATGCTGAAATTCTTCTGATATATGTATGTATAGTTATATATGCAGAATTTTCTTCTACTGTTGAGTTGGCTTGTGTTGAATGTGGTAAGAACATTGGATGGACATGTTTGAGATAAATTGTGTATCAAAGGAGTTTTGATATGTAGGAAATTTAATGTTGGTTTGGGTTCTGTAAATTAGCAGTAGGATTGTTAGTAAACTGACGAGTGAAAACAGGGAAATCAATAGAACAGTGATCTGAAACTTTGAAGATTGAACTGAATTGATATAATCATAATTAGGCTAAGTAGTCTTCATAAACGTTGTAGATAATTCTTGTAGCTTTCCAATGGTACCAAGATCAAAATATTTGGACTTTAGATGTGAAAGTTATGGCTTTTAGAATATAGCAGAAATTGTATAGGAGTGTCAATTTTTAGCAGAAATGGAAATTTCTCTTGAATGATTAAACTGTATCAATACATGCTGAATTAGGCAAAATTGTCTTCATGAAAGTTGTAGATCTTTTTCTGAGATTTCCAATGATATATATTTTGTAATTTTTGGATTTCTGGATTGAAAAATATATTGATTAGAAGTAAGGATGTTTAACTGGGAAAGTCACGATCGTGACGTTCCCACAACTCACCGAATCGCGATCGCGACCAAGGCGCGATCTTGACAGGGCCAGAAAAATCGCGATTGCGACGAACACCAAGTTCGTCAAATTTGCGATCGCGACCAAGTCGCCACTGCGAGACTCCCTGTTGTTAAAAAAAACGCGATCTTAATACGGTACGATCGCGACTTCCTTCGTTTCTCCTGCTACTGTTCATTAAAAGTCGAGATCGTAACTCGGTACGATCGCGACTTTCCTATTTTCTTGAACTCTCTCACAGGCGTGAGAAATGAAAGTCACGCCCTATGACTGTGATGCTTTTGATTTAAGATTTTCATTTCCTAATTCCAAATTGATATAAATTCTTCTTACACCCAAATTAAATATTCTTGTTTCATTTTTGGTATGGAAAAATTTTTATAAAATTGTTGGGTATTATTTTACTTTTCCTATAAATTTTTATTTATTTAATATGATTATTATCTATTTCTTTTATTTTGATATTATCTATTAATTGTGTATTAAATTGTTTTTGTTAAATTATTTGTTTTTGAATAATTTTAATTTTATGTCTATAATTATTCTACGATCCCACCACGAATTTTCCTTGCCCAGTCTTTAATTAAATTTAAATGTTATAATTTATTTTATCTTATTGCAATGTTTCCAAAATATATATTTATAATAAATTTAAATAAATTCCTAATGATGACATGTAGTCGCCATAAAATTCGTATTGGGACTCAGGGCCAACACAAAGCACACTTGTCCTATAGGTGTAATTAAGGAGGATTTGAATTATATTGTAGCTAAGATTCTAATGTTAACACTTGTCCAAAATTTGTAAAGACCTCAAATTTGATTAATATAAACTTTACCTTTAAATTATGATTAAATAAGTATTGTCTAAATTTAGAAATGTATTTATTTAAAACCTATAATATTTTGTTATAATTCTTATACATAGTTTAGTATTCAATAAAAAATTCATAACATAGTGGTATAACTAAAATCGTCAGTATATGGTCGTAAGAAAAGTATGCATCCAATGAAGCTTCTTATATTGTTAAAGTAGTAATAGCTTATTCCAACTTCTCTATAGAAATTGCATGATTTAAATGAGGCTCGTCCAGGTTTCCAAGTCCCTCTGCTTCAATGTGTTTCTCATCCTCCTCTTTTTTTTTTACAAGGGATAAAAAACTACTACTACCCTATCGCAGTACTCTACGACATAAGATGCCCTGCAGATCCTTGCGGACCAGTTCCATGGTTACTGGCGGAGGGTCCTGGAGAATATGTAAGCCTGGTCTGGAGCATAATGCCAAATTTTCTCATCCTCTTCTTTAACTTTTTCTAAGTCACTGCCTTCTAAGTCAACTCCACTTTCATTACTGCTTCTTTGCTCCACCATATAGCTCCTTCATTCTCCTTTCACCTTTAGGCCTACCTTGCTCGCCTACTAATCAACATAGAAAATAATTCTAGTTATTAACCGCTTACCAAAAATAGGCCTTAATAATGTCAGAACCTAACCTCCTGTCAAACTAGGACTTTTCTTGTTTACTAAGCGTTCTTCGAAAAGCCACTAAACCTGCTAACTTTTCACAGTCGCACTCGCACACCATTTCCCTAGACACTTTCAGCCCTTAACAAGCTCCCCTTTTAGAGACCACAAGACCTAAACCTAGCAATTCCTCTAAGAAACCTTTGAGTAATACTATTGCTAGGAAAGTTTGGAAGCAAGTTTTGGATAATGTTTCTCCATCTTTCAATCCTCCAAAGATAAAAAAAAGGAAGATCAACATAGCTCATGAGCTGACTATTCTTAGAGAAGTTACGAAGAGATTGGAGACTACTCTTTAGAGTTCCTTATGGATAAGAGGGCTTCATTATGAGCTATAAGTACTGAGGCCATAAAACAGTGGAAAAACCTGGGACTTTAGGAAGTATTATTGAATGATCATAATATATTGTTATTTAGATTCAACTCCACAAGACTAGCACAAAAAATCATAGAGACGGGGCTTTGGCATTTTAACTATAAACTATTGCTCTTACAGGCTTGGAAGCTAGGGATTAGGATAGAAGATTTAAGGCATAAGTAGATACCAATTTGAGTATATATCAATAATATCCATCTAAAATATTAGACTAGAGGGTTAAGATGCATTGATGAAACTACAAAAATATTAAAGAGGGTAAGCTTTGTTAGAATCTATATTCTGATGGAAGCAACTAAGGAATTACCAGAAGTAATATCTGTAATGAGAATATTTGAGGCTAGAAACCTATTTGAAGATCAGATATTAGTTACCTTTAATTAGAAACCTAGAAGCATAAAACCAAAGCAATCTTAGGAGCAACTAGAAGGAGATTTAGGATTAGGGAATTCAATGAACTAATCCTCTTAGACTTAGGTTTGGAAGGAAATTGATCCAATAATACTTCACAGCGAACTTTTGGAACTGGGTAAGCTATTAAAGATGACAACGTAGTTAAGTGTGAGGTAAAAGCTTAATAAAATATGGAGCAAATAAAGGTGCTAGTTTTGATAATACACAAGGTACACCTAAAAGGATTCATCATCCTAAGGAAATGGCAAACTCTCCTAAAAAAAAGCACAGGAAGCATTAGCCTAGGATGAAGCTATGGAAGGAAGTAGCTTAGAGTCCAACTTCAAGAGGGTAACAAGGAAAAGTCATAATAGGAAGGAGAAGGCTTCAACCTCTCATACCTAATATCATTACTAATATGGAATAAAATAAGGCTAAATTGCCCTAATAATAGAGAATGGTTGTTGATTAGATCAAAGGAACAAAAAAAATTTGATTGATGATAGATGAATATTTGACTATATTTTATCATCCATATTTGTTGTATTTTGCTTGATATTTTATACTTTTATTGTATATTTGGTAACTAATTCTCTCTAAGTGCTTTCATAGGTGATAATTGCCTTTATGGACTAAAAGGAGAATAATTTGAACAAGATCACGATAGAAATTGGAGATTTTAAGTGTAGAAAGGATACACGACCATGCACATAGTTATGCACTTTCCCAAGCCCCTTCATCTTCACAATCTTGTAATTTTTGGTTGTGTACAATCTGATGCACGATTATGCATTAAACTGTGCATCTCACTAGAACCTTAAATTTTGTCATAAAGAGATGTTTTGAGAGCTAAAAAGTAGGAGGAAGTCGGTAAGAGTCGTAAAGCAGATGTGAGGAGGCGATTCTAGACATGGAACTTGTTCTCTAGGTGTGATTTTGGTCCAGAGGAGTGCAAAAACATGAAGAAATCATCAAAAGATTCATCGAAATACAAGATCAAGCCTCTACATCACAAGAACATTCAATAGAAGACAATCAGGGAGATTTAACATTATGAACCCATTGTTTTCGATTCGTATTTCTAGTAATGTATGTTTGATTTCGTATTTGATCATGTATAACTAAACATCCATTTAATATTTAGGTTAGATGAACCTTATGTTAATGCTTTGATATGATTTGATTCCTTTTATTATTGCGATTGGTTTGATTGATTATTGTGATCTGATTACATGTTTTATTCATGTTATAATAATCCCGAGAATATTAGATCATATTCTGATTTCTATTATGCCCAAATAAGTTCTTAAAATACCTAGGCTATCCTACTCGTAAGCATATGAGGTAGTTGTAATGATTACCCAGGGTCGTCTCCCACAGATGCGAAATTGGTCTACTTAAATTAACCTTGAACAAAAGCAAAAATAAAAATAGATGCAATCTTAAACATTCTATCCCGATTTATTGAGTGAAGACTTTAAAGAAAATCACAAAATAGATTGAAAAGTAAACATAATCAACTGGAAGTAAAGACAAATAGATTAATTGAAATGGAAGACTCTTGAGAATTAATTTCACTAATTTAATCTCCTGTGCATGAATAAGCGGAAATGATTGGGTTGTCGCCTTACTAAAATCAACAATTGGGTTCTAAGATCAAATTGAATAATAAACTAAGTCTAACTTTCATTTTTAACAAGTTATCATCACAATTAATTATAGAAACCCGACGAATAATTATCACTTAAGTTAATATATTTCTAATTCTTAATCTAAGAGTCCATAGTTTCTTGTTCCACGTTAAATTTCTTCTTTCAATCCTTTGTTTAATACCAAAATGATGCAAAGTTTGATTATGTTGTTACATCCATTCAGTTCAGAAACTATAACAACATTAGACAACAACATAATCCCTCAGTCGTGCATATTTGACTAAAATAACTACATTAATCCTCAAGAAAAAGAGATTAGCCTATCACGGAAATAAGAACATTCATTATATTCAAATAATTCAATCCCATCTTTATCATTATAAGAGAAATATTTAAGTAACCAACCAAGTAATAACTAAATGAACCATGAAAAGAAAAGAACAGTTGGCTAAGCTAGAAAAGTAACAAGTTAAATAAACAACAAGAAACAATGCAACAAATGAATAAAGAGCAAGCAAATAGGGATCGAGTGAGTAAGATGTGGTGGTCTCTTGCCCCTCTTAAGCTTCTGGCATTAGCTCTTGCTTTCTGTTTCAGCTTGTTCTCACCAGATGGTCGAAGGCTTGCTCTGCTTCCGGCTCTCTGCTATGTTTCTCTCTTCTTCACTGACTCTCTTTATTTCTCTTTTCATCTTCCATTCTTTCTTTTTATCTCTTCTTTTCCCGAATGAAGGTGTTTATAGAGTGAATGCATGATTGATCAACCGCCACCTTCTATTCCCTTTCCATTTGTAGTATGAATCTAGGTTTAGGGTTTCGAGTTGTCACCCCAGCACATGACACGTGAAAATAAATAGGACACATGGGTGACAAGTTAATTCACCCTATTAGGACACTTTTCATGGTGGTGACAAGTCACCATCGTGACTAACTCTTAAATGTTAGTGTGATATAATGTTAGTCACGTTGGTGACTTCTTATGTCACCACTGTGACTAACATTATGTCGCCATCGTCACTAATATTTGGATGTTAGTAACCACCGTGACTAACATCCAAATGTTAGCAATGTTAGTCATGATGGTGACACTTGTCACCAATTTTCTTCTTTTTAAATTTTCTTTTCATGCAAAATTCACAAAATAATCCAATTAACATTCATGCTATATTCACACCATTTCCACTCAATTACCTCACATTTGGATCAAAACACAAGGATTTGTAACCAAAATCACGATATGAAGGCAATTAAAAGCAATAGAAACTAGACACAACAATTTCATACGTAGAGATTGGGAAATCCTAGGTTTAAATACATCTACCTTAATTGGAAGGAGTTGATTGTAACCCTAGAAATAGGATGATATAAATCTTTTGAAATATGGTCAAATCTAATAGAGTGATTTATAAATTGGTAAGCAATTATATGAACTTTAACCTGAGTAATTCGGTTGGAAATCTTAGGATTAGTTATTAGTAGACTCAAGGTCAACTACTAGTATACCATAGGAGTCTCCAAGGTCCAATAAATCAATAAAACAGTTGCATAATAAAAGATCAATATGTTAAGGGTTTAGGGGGATTCGAAACCTAGATACTAATTCTTGATATGAATGATTTCCTAAGTGTTTCCTTAATTCTCTGTTCAAATTCGTTACCTATTTTATTTTGCTTGGCTTAGTTTTAGTTTCTTTTAATTAAGAAATGTAAAATCAATCCTTAGGCTAGATAATAGGGGAAGGGTTCTTTTTTAATTAAGAAATGTAAAATTAATCCTTAGGCTAGATAATAGGAGAAGGGTAATTACTAGTATTCATAGTTTTCATGGGATCGACCCATACTTGTTAGTACTACAGCTACATTGTGCACTTGTAGTTATTACAATATTGATTACTCAAAATTATTCAATCAAGTTTTTGGTGCTGTTATTAGGGACTTTGATATTGGGAAAGCATGAATGCTATTACTTTAGTCATTTTCATTTTATTTTGTTTTATCTTTTTTATTTTCTTTTATTTTAATTTTAATTTTGTAATTATTTTATTTTATTTTATCTTACTGTATTCGTTTGGCTTATTAATTTAATTATCTTTTGAATTTCCTTACTTGATCTTGAGTTTGTAGTTTATTGTAGGAATTATGATTCATTGTCATAGTGATAGCTGGCAATGGAAGAATGGAGTGGACAGTGCCTTTATGAGAGCCAGAATATGTCTTCGCGATCTATAACATCACCATATGGGAGAGTGAGGTATTCTCATAAATCTTCAGAGGCTCAAAGAATATTCAGGCTATGTCGCGATATTGGTGGGAGTGAATGTCAAGCACCAATTTATATATGGGAGCAACCGAGCATGTACAATCGACCTCAAGGGGTGCTATATGGGAATGGCTACAATTCAAAATGGAGCAACTCTTTCACCTATGGATGGGACGATTACACTCCAACTAGATATTTATAGCACCAATCACACAAGTTACAAGCCAACTCTGGAAGATATAATGGTTGATTTCATTCAAGAATCAATCATAAAGCATCAAGAACATAAGTCTCGCATGCAAAATTTGGTGAATTGGATGGGCCATTTGGAGATGATATTATCCAACGAGATCTATGGGAGTGTGTTTAGTCCTACTGAAACTGATGTTGAAGAACATGGAAGGGTAATCACTTTCAAAAGTCACAATGAGCTTCCAATGAAAGAAAGTATTAAAGATATATTAATGGAAGTCCTTGCCAAATGGAAAACTGACTGACACATATTTGAGAATGAAGAGAAGAAAAAGGTTGACTTTATAAGTAGAGTGACATTCCAACACGAGCTCAAAGAAGAAGAAGAAGAAGAAAAGGAAGCAGGTTTTATAGATAAATTAATGGAAATCATTTTTGAAATGAAAGGTGACCGACGAAAATTCAAGAGTGAAGAAAAGGCATGGGTTGACTTCATGAATGGAGTGACATTTCAATAAGAGATTTCGGAAGAAGAAGAAGGCTCCATCTAAAAAGAGGAAGTAGAGGAATGACAGAAGGGAATTGAAGGAGATGAGTTAGAAGCCTTTGTCCAAGAAAAAGAAGAAGAAGAGAGGATATAGGAGTTTAAGGAAGAATTGGTCAGGGAACCAAACACGGAAACTACTAGTGAAGCACTTGTAGTGACGTTAAGTACGAAGGGTTCCCACTTCCTTGAAGATAAATTGTTTGAGCCAATCGACAATTCAGGGAGTTTTGTTATTCCCTTTTTCATAAATAGTTTGTCATTGAAAAGGGCATTATTTTTTGAAATTGGATTTATTAATTTGATAAATATGTCCTTGTTATTATCTTACAACATGTGACTTGTTTACAGTTCATAAAACTGCTTTATGGAGCAAAAGGTGGAAGCAGGTTGTTGATTATTAATCCAGGATGATATTAAACATGCAGGCTACGTTGAGCTAACGACGTTAAAGAAGGAGGCAACCTATGAGTTAGTTTTAATTTTATTTCAGTTTTTATATTATCTTTTGTTTGCTTTTGTATTAGTATATGATTTTATTTTCTGTTATGTTTTTACTTTTGTTTTTTATCCTTTTCTTTTATATTTTGCAAAGATGTTAGTCTCATATTAGATGGATCCAAATCAAGAAACCGTCATAGTCAGGAAAGTATCAACTGATCTCACTCATTATACATATTTATATTGTGTACATTGTGGACAATGTACGACTTTAAGTTTAGCGAAGGAGGGATTAATCATTTTAATAATTTCCTTCAGCTTATTATAATCCTAATTATAAATCTTTTTAACTGATATTTAGAATGGGTTGAATCTGTCTATGAATACTATATGCCATTGTTGAATATTGATTTGAATTGGTGTGCAAAAGGATGTTAGTTAGAATAAAATTAGTTTTCTAAGTCATATTTGTCGTAATCATTGAAAATTTCAAGTTGAATGAATTTGTATACTACTTACACACATATTTTTATGAGCTTTTGAGCTTAAAGTACAAATTTTCAAAATTTTAGCTCTTTTTATTCTTTCATGTGTGTTGTCCTGTATAGTAGGATAATTCTAGAACTTGCTTTTATTATGCATTTTGAGACCATATTTGTTAAATTAGAAGCATTAATATGATAAAGACAGTTAGAATCAACAACTTGTTTTAACCTATTTCTTTGAAAATAACCATATCCAAAAATTTTCCTTTAGGAATAACCGAGTTGAGTCTTAGCCTTTTCATTGATTAAACCCACATATAAAATTTTTTCCTATTTTTCTTTGAAGATCTCTTTATTGTTTTGAACCTTAAAGATTGTTTACAATATTTACTTGTTGAGACTTGAAATTTGTGAAAGGTCCAATATTTCTTGAATTGTGGTATTGAATGTTTAATGTGAAAAAAAGAAAAGCATAAAAGAAAAAAAAGAAAAGCATAAAAAAGAGTAAAAAAGGAAAAAAAGTATTTAATACCATTAGTTTTGTAATGAAAAGACCTATGTATACTTGTAAAAAAGTCTTGAAATATATTTCATGGTAAATTTCCTTCAATTTTTTTAATCCCAATTATATCGTACCTAAGCCCCATTATAACCTACACAAAGACCTTTTGATTTTATTTCTAGTTTGTATATAAGTGGTGGAGACGTGATTTTATTACATGCATATGGTAAGAATTCTATTATGCATTGATTGAGTATTGAGTCGAGATTTTCAACACTTTTCACCCTAAAGACTTGAGTGTATTAAGTGAAATCTTGGTAAGGGTGTAAAGATATATATTTTAGATTTCAATGTGATTGTTGAGGTGAACACTATTAATATTGCTTAGGAAGTTAATTTTAGGACATTTTGACTTTAATTTTATGTTAATTTAATTCAATAGGATATGATGGTGTATAGTATAAATGGACATATTGAAATTGATGTTGTAAAATTTATAATTTTGATTATAGTTTGCTTGAGGACAAGCAAAAGTTAAAGTGTGGGGATGTTTAATAGATGAATATTTAACTATATTTTACCACCCATATTTGATATATTTTGCTTGATATTTTATACTTTTATTGTATATTTGATACTTAATTCACTCCAAGTGCTTTTGTAGGTAATAATTGCCTTTATGGACTAAAAGGAGAAGAATTCAGACAAGATCATGGTAGAAATTGAAGATTTGAAGTGTAGAAAGGATGCACGGTCGTGCACATGATTGTGTTTTTCCCCAAACCTTTGCATCTTCGTGATCCTTGTAATTTTTTAGTTATGCATGGTTTGAGCATGACAGTGAATCTCCCCAAAATCCTAAATTTTATTGTAAAGAGACATTTTAGGAGGTAAAAAGGAGGCAGTCGATAGGAGTTGTAGAGCAGATGTGGGGAGGCGATTCGAGACATGGAACTTGTTCTTTAGGTGTGATTTTGGTCCAAAGAAGTGGAAATCATGAAGAAATCATCGAAAGATTCATCGAAATACAAGATCAAGCCTTTACTTCACAAGAACATTCGATAAAAAACAACCTGGGAGATTTAGAATTATAAACCCATTATTTTTTATTCATATTTTTGTTTATGTATGTTTGATTTTGATCATGTATAACTAAACATCCAGTTAGTATTTAGGTTAGATGAACCTTATGTTGACACTTTGATATAATTTGATTCCTTTATTAATAGAATTGGTTTGATTGATTATTGTGATCTAATTACGTGTTTTATTTATGTTCTAATAAACCTTAGAATATTAGATCATAATCTGATTTCATATGTAGAAATTGAGAAATCGTAGGTTTGAATACATCTAATGTAATTAGAAGGAGTTGATTGTAACCCTAGAGATAGGATGACATAAATCTTCCGAATTATGGTTAAACCTAATAGAGGGATTCACAAATTGGTAAAGCAATTCCATAAACTTTAACCTGAGTAATTCTGTTGGAAACCTTAGGATTAGTTGTTAGCAAACTCAAGGTCAGCTACTAGCATATTATAGGAGTCTCCACAGTCCAATATATCAATAAAACAATTGCATAATAAAAGATCAATCTGTCAAGGCTTTAGGGGGATTCGAAACCTAGATACTAATTCTTGATATAGATAATTCCTAAGTGCTTCCTTAATTCTCTATTCAATTTCATTACCTATTTTATTTTGCTTGGCTTAGTTTTAGTTTCTTTTAATTAAAAAATCTAAAACCAATACTTAGGCTAGATAATAAGGAAAGGGTAATTACTTATGTTCATAGTCTTTGTGGGATCGACCCACACTTGCTAGTGCTAGCTACAGCTACGTTGTGCACTTGTGGTTATTACAATATTAACTACTCAAAATTAGTCAATCAATCGAATTCCTTAAAATAAGAATAAAGGAGAACAACTGTAAAAGGCCTTATTTTTTAAAGGAAGATTGAAGCTTCTTTACAAATCATAACTACCATTATAATGGTAGAGTCTTAGTGGCTTTTGATAATAAGGAAGTAGAAGTTGAACATATTCTTATGGACTTATTCTTAAGGAGCAATATGTGATTCACCTAAGATTCAAGAGGAGAAACACCAGTGTAAGCTTTCATGTATCAATTATCTATTCCTTCAATAATAAATTTCAAAGATCTACGTTATAAAATAGCCTAAGGCCCTGTTTGGTTTAGGGGTTAGCAATGGAATAGAATGGAACGTAACATACTTCCATCGTTTGGTTGGGAGTTTCATAATGGAATGGAACATAATGGGATGGAAGTGGAGGGTTTCATGTTACGTTTTATTTCATCCTAAACAGTGAAAATAAGAAACCTCCGCTTTGGGGGATTTAGGATGGAATATAAACTAATAAATGCACATTACCTAATACGTAACACCCCATTACCCTAGGGTACGCACCGGGACGCTCGTAGGTCATTCCGATACATATCCTACGATAAGGAAGCGCTACGTGCAATCACTACCGAACTCCACATGGCATCATA
>JANQBM010000220.1:26896976-26914594 GCA_025594535.1 Erythroxylum domingense
TACATATTCAAATTCTCAAATTAAGACAAAAATTACAAAAAACATTTCAAATATCATAAAAGGCATTTTATCGAACATTTCATACGCAATATGTATAATCTCAACCTAACCAAACATTCACGTTTAACACTAAAAATATGCTTTCTTTGTAAAATAATACACTTATAAGAGAGTTTACCTCAAACAAAACACAATGAGTAAGACAATAATCGAAACACGATCGAAAAACGCGAGAGAAGGAATTGGAAAACTCTGGACCGTAAGGAAAGAAGAGAAATGAAGGCGCGAGGGGAGGGGAGGGGGTCTGCGCGCGACTTATAGGCGTTGGATTACGGACGGAACACAACATTCCGTCGATAATATAGGTTTCCAGAGGACGCGTCCACCGACAGTTACTGACGGATAAGACCATTCCGTTGGTAAAAGTGCGACATTTTTATTACGGTAGAAACTCAAATACCGACGGAACAATCATTTCGTCGGTAAACTAGGTTTCGCTGCCGACAGTTACTGACGAAATGTCGTCTGCCCGTTGGTAACTATCGATAAGTTTACAGACGGAATATTATTTCCGTCAGTAATCTTTGTTAATGAAAACAGTTACTGACGGACATCAGACATTTCGTCGGTATACTAGAGTTATATCAACGAATGGTGGATGAAGATTCTGACAGTTACCAACGGAAACTTTATGCTGTCAGTGTATTGTCTCATCTTCATCGACACGAGGACGTCTGTAAATAATTTACCGACCGAAATGCCTGTCCGTCGGTAAATTACTTCCAGATATGGCGACGGAATGTACGTCCGTCAATAAATGAAAGCTAAATACCGACGGTAGATTTCCCGTCAGTAAATCGGCGAAGCAATTAAATTGCGGGAATGATTTCCGCATTTTTTCCTGTCGTCGTGACTTTTGCGCAAAAGTTTTTCCTAAAGTATTTCTGACGGATGTATTTTTCGTCGATAAATCACTGTATTTGCCGGCAGAATATTTACTTTTCGTCAGTAAGTTGCGACGAACTGATTTCCGTCGGAAATATTCCGATGTTATTACGTGATTTTCTTGTAGTGTAACAAGTTTTGGATCTTACAAATAGGCAACATGTATATCAAATCTTAGTAAATAAAAACTACAATTTTAAATAATAGGAATTAACTTGAAAATTGAAACATGCAAATAACCACATAGTGAGCATGTCGGATGGACTTATACAATTATGGGAGCAATCATAGTTAATGATAGAGATAAATAATGAATCAATCCCATTGTGTGAATCCTATTATGAAAAGGATGAAGTTTCTTATAGTGTTATACACGATCAATTAAGAAGCTCATAAGATTTGCTTTCCTTTTTCTTCTTTAGTCTTTAATAAAATAAGTGGCATACCCATTTCAAAAAAAAAAAGGTCCATATATTTAATTCTAGGTCCCTAGATTTTTATTAAATGAGTCCTTAGGTAAGACAATTTCTTCATTCGAAAATAAACAGTCTAGTAATGGAAGATTATTGTCTTTAATAGGTTGCTGGTTGGGGTCACACCCAAGATGTGACTTATTTAAGATACTTGCAAAGTATAGTTAGGAGCTAAAGTATATTAAGTCTACAAATACATGTTTTGAACTCTAAGACTATGTTTGGTTGAGGGTTTATTAATGGAATGGAATAAAATGTAATATTATTTCATCTTTTAGGAGGAGGGTTTATAATGAAATAGAATGGAATGGAAGAGGAGGGTTTCATATTACATCTCATTCTATCCTAAATAGTAAAAATAAGAAACTTCCGATTTGGGGAGTTTTAGGATGAAATGTAAAATGATATACAACTTATTACTATATTACATTATAAATCTTTCTTCCAAAAATATTTCACTATATTACATTACGAAATCTTCCATCCCTCCAAAACAACAATGTTCTAATACTGCATTCATTTACATTACATTTTATTAAAAACCTTACGTCCAATCAAACATAGCCTAAGTTGTTGGCTCACTAAATAACTTATATGAAATTTGTTGTTTCTTATTATGTATATTTATTTAATATGTATTCGAAACATAACGATTATAAATTTCATTAATATAAAAATGTAAGTTACATTAGTTTTGGTTATCAATATATTCTCTTTACCTGGAAGATAGTAGAAATGGATTCACACAAGCAAGAAGGTCGGAAGAGGATAATTTTTATAATTATCTAAATCATATTTGCTTTTGTTAAGTTATTTCATAATAGAATAAGGTTGTTAATGTGCACTTCTTAAAGTTCTCATTTGTTTTTTATTCATGTCCTACAATTTTGATTTTCTTTCTTAAATATACTTATAGTTAGGGATGACACATGGGCCTGAGCCGTAACGAACCAGGTTTCGAATCAGATCAGGTCTTGAGTTAGGCTTGGGTGTAGGTTATTTAAGTTCAACTTTTTTAAACAAAACGACGTATTTTTCTTGACAACAACATCGTTTTGCACTTATAATTAACAAAATTGAATGGATCGATTCGAGCTCATTCTTCATTAGGTAAGGTTCGGGCTGAGCCCGACCTGGATGATTCATCCCTACTTGTAGTTACAAAAAAGAAATAGTAAATGCAAAATAACTACTAAATAGTATTCTTCTAATTATGACTTAGCTTTGCATCGACTACTTTTACTTAGGCTATTTTTGATTGGACATAAAGTTTTTAATGAAATAGAATAGAATGATTTATAATAGAATGAAACGTAAATAGATGTAATATTAAGAAATTGTTATTTAAGAGGGATGGAATGGTTCATAATATGATATAGTGAAATGCTGTTTGGATGAAGTATTTATAATATAATATAATATATTATTTTACGTTTCATCCTAAATTTCCAAATTGAAAGTTTTCTATTTTTACTGTTTAAAATGAAATGAGATATAATATAAAACACTTTTCTTTCATCCAATTCTATTCTATTATATCATAAAACTTCCTCCTAAATAATATAATAATATTACATTATATTAAGTTACATTATAAAACCTTCTTTTGTCAATTTGTTATTACTAACGAATTTCTTAAGGCATTGTGCGCAACACTTACCCAGCCTCCCTTAAACCCTAGACATCCATTCCCTCTCTCCCACAAACAGCCGTTAAGAAAATGCGGTCTTCTCTTCGTCTACGTCATCTCTGCACCGCGGCCACGACCGCCACGAGCACTAACGCCGTTAACTCCTCAACGTCCATCTCCAAAGTTAAGTCCAAACTGCGATCCGAGTTCGACCCCGACAAGGCTCTGCAAATATACTCCTCCGTCTCCGGCAAAGACTCCTCTCTTCTCTCAACCCGTTACTTGCAGGAGCTTACCGTCAGGAGACTCGCCAAGTCCCAACGGTTCGCGGATATCGAAACCCTTATTGAAGCCCAGAAAAAGGATCCCAAAATCGAGCAAGAGCCTTTTGTTTCTACGCTTATTCGATCCTATGGTCAGGCGGGTATGTTCGATCAAGCGTTGAGGACTTATGAGCAAATGGGTCAGTTCGGTGCTTCTCGAACTGTGATTTCTTTCAACGCGTTGTTGTCTGCTTGCACTCGATCGAAGTTGTATGGTAAAGTTCCCGTCTTGTTCAACGATGTTTCGTCGAAATATGGAGTCTTGCCTGATTCTGTTTCTTACGGGATTTTGATTAAGAGTTACTGCGAGGCAGGAATGCCCGAAAAGGGTGTTGAGAGATTGAGGGAAATGGAGGAAAAAAGAGTGGAAGTGAGTGCTGTGACGTATACTACTCTTGTGAGTGCGTTTTATAAGAAAGGAAAAAGTGAAGAAGCGGAGAGGTTGTGGAGTGAGATGGTAAAAAAGGGGTGTGAATTGGATGTTGCAGCTTATAATGTGAAGGTGATGCACGCCCAAAGTGGGGAACCTGAGAATGTGAAGGCAATTATTGAGGAAATGGGGAGCTTGGGGTTGAAACCGGATACAATTAGCTATAATTACTTGATAATCAGTTATTGTAAGAGTGGAATGATGGAGGAAGCTGAGAAGGTTTATAAAAGCTTGGAGGAATATGGGTGTAAACCAAATGCATCCACTTTCAGGACTTTGGTTCATTACTTGTGTAAGGAAGGGGAATATGAGAAAGGGTATAAGATTTTTAAGGAAAGTGTGAGGGTTCACAAGATTCCGGAGTTTGCTATATTGAAGGGTTTGGTAGAGGGATTGGTAGCAAAGAAGAAGATGAAGGAAGCAAAAGGATTGATACGCACAATTAAGAAGAAATATCCTCCAAATCTTTTGAATGCATGGAAGAAAGTTGAAGAAAATCTTGGACTGACTTCTGCTAATGATTCGAATCCTGAAGTCAGAGAAGACCAACAAGCTGCAGTATAGCAGTCTGAGGAAATTCTTTCCGGGTCATTAAGATATAGATTAGTTCTTAATTTCACCACTACAAGTGTTTCAAATTTGTTAGAATACTTTGAAGCATGTAATTTTTGAGCCATGTTAAGTGTTTCAAATCCTCCATGAAGCATTTTTTCTCGTACAATTATAAGAGCATCTCCGAATGCCGGGCAGGAATCTCCGAATAAATTGTATTGCACACACCCTGTTTACTGTGGTCTGTGTATGTTTTGTTGTCAATGGTTGTTTTCTTCCCAAGCTTGTTGGTGCTTTCGGACAGGAAAGTTGCATGAATCATGCAATGTCCGGTGCAAAATTTTTTTGGAGAAGGCCTTCAACACATTTTTTGACCCTTAGTAGGCAATGGTACTTATTGACCATTATAGCAGATGCTATCAAGGATTTGATTATTTATCCATGGAATCTTAATGCTTGTTTAAACAAGCTGGTTACGTTCTTCTTACCATGTGGAAGATAAAAAAGAAAACTATATGCATAAGTTGAATCTTGGGGAGTTTTCTCCTTATAATTCTATAACGTTTGTAATGGTAAATCAATTGATATTTGCAGATTAAGTTTTAATCATTTCTAGCAGCAGCAACCATAGTATTTGAGCTGTGAGATTGTTTATACAATTCAAAATGGCCAAGCCTTTCTACTCCCATCAGCCTTTTCATCCATTTTTACCCCTATCTACACTCAGGTATCTAATCAACGCCAATGCGATGAATCCTACCAAAATCAACAAACCAAAACCAAGTATGTAAGAACCAATTTTTTTCTTTTTAAATTAGGGTTTCATTTTTCGGCTTGATGAACATTCCTAATCTCTAATGGGCCTCCTTGTATTCGGTAAATTATTATTTGGGCCTTGGGTTGGCCCAATCTCGAACTTGTTTTGGAGTAGAAAAGAGAGGGTCACACGAGAGTTGCAGAGACTGAGATCGCAAGAAAATCATGACTACTCGAATCGCTCCAGGTGTCGGAGCCAATTTACTCGGCCAACACTCCGCCGAGAGGAACCAGGACGCCACAGCTTATGTCGGCAACCTCGACCCACAGGTTCTCTCTCTCTCTGTCTGTCTCAATAATATCTGCTTCCTCGTTATTCTTCTTCTTCTCACATTCCCTGGGCTTTTCCTTTTAATTTTGTGTGTTGCAGGTTGCTGAAGAATTACTATGGGAGTTATTTGTTCAAGCAGGTCCTGTTGGTATGTGGTTTATGTGGCTTTGAAGTCATTGGCTTAGGTTTATATCTATGGTTTTTTGCGAATTGGGTTTTCATAGCCTGCTTATTCTTCTTTGCTTCAGTTAATGTTTATGTCCCCAAGGACAGAGTAACCAATCTTCATCAAGGTTATGGATTTGTAGAATTCCGGAGTGAAGAAGATGCTGATTATGTGAGTGGTTCTGTATACTCATGTATGTTACATGTTTTAAGCTATATATGTAATTTGTGACATCTATGCAGGCAATCAAGGTTTTGAATATGATCAAGCTTTATGGGAAACCAATACGTGTAAACAAGGTACAACTGTTCATATTTTTCTCTAATTATCATAATTATTTCCTTCAGAATTTGAAACTAAGATGGAGGACAATTGCGGATAACTTATCCAGTTTAAAACTCATACTATTCTTTCTACCCAATTTAAGTTGGTTGTTATGGTTTTGTTACCTTGCTTTCTTATTCAGGCATCACAAGATAAGAAAAGCTTAGATGTTGGAGCAAACCTTTTTATTGGAAATCTTGATCCTGTAAGCAATGCAGTATTCTTAAAAAAAATAAAACTATGTGTGTTCACAATGCATATCATTATTTCTGACTTTTTTTGGTTAATGTCTTTGTTTTTGCAGGATGTCGATGAGAAGCTTCTTCATGATACTTTTAGTGCATTTGGAGTGATCGTTACCAACCCTAAGGTCATCCTGCTCCTGTCTCACAGTTGCATTAGATATTGCATGAGTTTTAAGCACTATGAGCTTTGAAAGAAACTAGAAATGTTTATTGAATCATTATATGAGCGTGCAGTCTATATGAGTTAATTCATGCAAGAATATATTTCTATTCATCAGGTTCTTTTATGTCTTTGTTTGTGTGTACCATTTCTTGTTCGTATCAGTGTTTTTGCACTTTGAAATAGGCAGCTATGTGATGTTGAGGTCTCTGTGAATAATTACAGCGACAATTGATGCTATCAATATTTTGACAATTATCTGAAATCACCTAATGTTCTAGATTAAAAAAATGCTAATTTTATGTCTCTCGTGGCTTGTTGACCTAATACACTGGACACAGTTGAATTTGTATTTTAGCTTTAATACCATTAGCAGTCGTTGCTCTACACATAAGATAATATGTGATTCAAGTGATTGCAATTGCTTTTTGATGTGATATTTTAATTTGTCACAGCATTGGTGCTTATTTGTGATTATATTCTAATATATGGATGTTTGCAGATAATGAGAGATCCTGAGACTGGAAATTCTCGCGGTTTTGGTTTTATTAGTTATGACTCTTTTGATGCATCTGATGCAGCCATTGAGGTAATATCTTTGCTTAGATATTTCTCTTTCCTGTAGATCTGCTTAATAGTTTGTTAGTTTTGTTGGTTGAAAGATCTGAAACGAACCATGCATTTAGCTGACAGGCTGATGGGTTGATATGATAATTGATTGAGTCAAATTTCTGCACCTTCATTTTATCTAATGTTAAATAAAGCACTAATTGGAAGAATTCTGGGTCTTCGCAGGCAATGAATGGTCAATACCTGTGCAATCGTCAGATAACAGTCTCATATGCATACAAGAAAGACACGAAAGGGGAGCGCCATGGTACTCCTGCAGGTTAGGCCTGATACTTTGTTTTCTTTAGATGCCTGTGTACTGAAAAGTCCTTTCAAATTTTGGTTAATGACTATAGCTGGCCCAAGTTTTGCTTATTCTTTATTTCCTGCTGTCGATTAGAGAGAGTTCTGGCTGCAAGCAATCCGGGTGTGCAAAAGAGCAGACCTCATACTCTGTTTGCAAGCGGACCTCCAACTCTTCCAAATGTTCCTCAAGCCAATGGCCCTGTTGGTGCACCAGTGCCTCCACGTCCATTCTCAAATGGAGTTGTTGCCCCAGGGTCTGTTCCAGCATTCCGTCCTCCACCTCCAAGTGTAGCATTCCCTCCGATGCAAGTAGCTGGACAACCTTCTTGGCAAGGCCAACCACCCCAACCTGGGCAAACAGTGCCATCCTCTGTCATGCCTCCACCTCCAAGCCAGTTCCGAACCCCTCCTCCAAACATGCCACCACCCCCTCCCCAGGCAGCTGCTGTCCTTCAAAGGCCTCCCCCACAGCCAATGGGAATGCCCCAACCACAAGTTTGGCGGCCACCGCCACCCCCACAACAATTGTTAGGAAGGCCTCATATGATGCAGATGATGCAACCACCTCCTCCGTCCAATATCCTTCCGCCACCGCCACCATCAAGTTGAAGACTGACACTAGAATTCTTAAAAGTTGTCTGTAAGACCCGTCTTGTTTCTTGAATCATCTGTTGCATACTAAACGAAATTTTGTTTTGCAGTTAGGTTGGCAGATGAGCCATCATAAACTTCCTTTTAGAAACGTTAAATTCAACGATGACTATTTTTTCTTTGTTGGCGAAGGTGCCTATGAAGTCTGCTAATGTGGCTATGTGGAAGCAATAGGCGGACCTCATTATTCTGCTGAGTGTTGGGCAGTAACTCTTTTTCGTTTTTTATTTTACAAAATGAGGCCCATTATGTGTCAAAATTGTCTTTCAAACCTCAGACTTAGAATGAACTCGTAACTTTCCACTCGATTGTGGGCAACGCATTTATGTTACGGATGGTAAGTTTGTAGCGAGATATCCACGTTTAATGCTTTGCCTACCATTAAGTTGACAATATGAAGAGACTTCACGTTGCCAACGGCTTCCCCTCGTTCTTAGATAACTTTAGGCAAGGTTACATAGGCATAGGACTAGTCACTGTTTTGACTCCCCCGTACGAAACCACTATGATAAACTTGCTGTATTTCTTTTTTAGACACAAAATATTCAGAAAAAAAATCAATTTCTAAATCAGGAAAACAATAAGCTTCACCCAAACTTTTCATTTTAAAAGAATTAGACAAATTACTTCCAAAAAAAAAAGACAAATCATCTCGAAGGCAATTAATTTTAACATTATTGTCGGTTGTGATAATCATCATATCATCATCTAAATACACCCACTATGTGCGTAAAGTGCACATAGTGGGTGTATTCTTAATAGATAAGCTTGGATCAACATTTGAAAATATAAGATCCCAAAATTCAAGATATTAAGTACTTTTATCATATTAAACACTTGAGCTTGCTCGAAGCCATATAATACCTTTTAAAGTCAGTATAACATGATTTAAGAACTCCTTAAAAACGAAACCATGAGATAAAGATATCACAATCTAGTTCCTCTTAAAGAAATGCATTCTTTTACAATAAACCTTGATATCATTTAATAATTTTAATATCAATTAAAACTATTTTAATAGATTTAGGTACGCTTCTATTAACAAGTTTATCCTTAACATTTCGACACAGAATGATTTAAGAATATATTATAAATTTTATATTAAATTAGTTTTAATTGAATTGTTGTTGCTTTTTTAAACTTTTGGTCTTTCAAGAGGTACACATATGTTCTCTCTTTCCTATGGATGGAATAATAGAAAAGAAATCTTAATTAGTTCTTTTGGAATTCATAACCACTTATATATGTATATATTATACTAGAGTTTCTACGCATCTAATATTCATACTTTATTAGAAGATTTAACTCTGTTAACTCAATATATCACTTTTAATTTTAGGTTAATCTTATAATATCCCATGAAATATAATTATTAATATATATACATGTGTGTGTGTAAGTCCAATAAAAAAATCCAATAAAAACATGTTAGCGTCAGATGATAATTGAATTATTATATTGGGAATCTAAACTTAGGGGCAATCACTATTTAAAATAAGCGTGGGAGAACTAATAGTGACTTTCATTGTTATAATTAGTGATAATGAAACAGTCCTCCAGGGAGCTTTCGATAACGAATGCAATCCTGAAGAAAGAAAAGAAGATTGTTAGGGACTTGATCAATCAAGAAGAATCAGTGGTTTAGGTTCTCTGTGCTTCCTTCAGTAGCAGGTGATGGCAACCATTTTGTAATAATATGACAAACGAGTATTGTCTAAGCCTGATACGTCAATTACTTTATATGGAAATAGCCTACAAATTTAGACAGTCTAAATTTTGATGATCCACCCCCTACAACTTGAGCTCCCAATTCAAGCCCCTTTCAACACTTCTGTTTGTTTACCTGTCTTCTGTGTAAGAACTCCGTAGAGCTAACTAGTTCTTATCTGCCTTCCTTTTCATTTCACATATAAAGCAAATTCTGGTGGGTCTTTCATAAAATGTTCCACAGGAAGCATTGTTGGACAATTTTGTCATTTCCCATAAAGTTGGACAACCATTAATCGTATTTTTCAGTTTTTTAATAACTTTTCGATTAAGATATGTAATTTGATCCAAACAAAGGTAATAAAATGACCCAATAAATGATCTAAATCAATAGGTTGAAATCTAGGAGGAAAATGAATCTCGATTAGTGTGGATCAGACCCATATCGGGCCTATGATGGAAAAGCTCGATATGATAGTTATATATAAAGGTTAAGATCTCCTGCAATTGCTCATATCATTCGTAAGCATACAGATTCTCTGACTCATTAAAAGTGCTTACGTATTGAGAAAATTGTAAAAAGACGTTAACCACGAGTCGATAAATGATTCTTATGAAGGTCTAGGAAGATTAAAGCTTGTTTTGGCCATGGAAACTGCTTCGAAAGTCGAGATAGAACTGAAATCAGGTATTCTGCATTTCCTTTATTTTTACCCCTTTCATGAATGATCTAGAATACGTAATAAGATCTATGCTACGTGTTACACGTGATATCAAAGTAGTTACATGATCGGGTTGTCAGAAATGAAGGTTTTTCGGTTTTCATCCATTATGGTTTTCGTTACTTTTTGATACATTTTTTAGTTTTTTTTTCTATATGATTACATGAAAGTAATATACATGAGACTAACTATTAAAAAGTGGTCGAATACGGCCCAAAAAAGAAAAAAATTAGTCCTGGGTTCACCAAAAATCACCCTCCCCGTCAGAGGGTGATTGCACAGTAAGGCACGTGCAATACGTGCCTAACGGTACTATAGTAACCACCAAAGGGCGGTTTAGTTGGCACATGCAACCCGTTTTCCCACGGGCTGGTGCATGTGTCTCAACACATGGACGTCGAGGATGGGGATACGTGGCGGTGCATGCATTGTACATGCCATACAGTACAAGGTTTCCATGCTCGTAATGACGTCGGGCTGACGTCAACGTATAGTGTTGTGTTGAAAATTTTTAGAATTACCATAAGATTGCTCGTGTCCTTTTGGGTCAGTTTTTGGGTCAGGAAAATTTTTAAAATAAATTTTCAATTTTTCTGGATTTATTACATTGGTAATTGGATTCCAGAAAAAGGTTTTAAAGTTTTTTAAAACTAATTTTGAGCGAATTTTTATGCTCCGAACTGCACATAAGGGAGACACTTAAGGTTTCATGTCTCGTATGGTAGGATTGGTATTCAGGAAAACATGATAGTCACTCTTATTGAGAATTTTAAGATACAAGTCTCAAATAAAGTTTAAAGATAATGTTTTCAGTACCAATGTGTGATTATTTGATTGTGCATTTGATTTTTGCATTTATAACTAATTTTCACATACATTATGCCCATATAGAATGTGAGGATAACATAAGGATGTATCCCTTGTGTTTGTCGACCTTTAAGGTATTGATGAGGATGTAGTCACCAAAGTGGCCTTTTAAGTCAGTATTTTGAATTGTTCTCCTCACATGTTTGGGGATGTCTCTGGTCTTATGTTTGGTTAGTCTGCCTAAAGATGTTGGCCTTATATAGGGTTTTGAAAAGTACATAAAGGCATTAGATGGAGGAAATCCCTCCTAAAAGGGATGTGGAGTTATCTATTGAAGTTATGCCTGGCACTACTCCTAAATCCAGAGCACCGTACAGAATGACTCCTACTGAACTGAAGGAATTGAAGGTGCAGTTACAAGAGCTTCTGGATAAAGGGTTTATTCAACCCAGTGTGTCACCGTGGAGAGCACCAATGTTGTTTGTTAAGAAGAAGGATAGCACACTACGGATGTTCATCGATTATAGACAATTGAATAGAGTCACAGTGAAGAATAAGTATCCTTTGCCAAGGATTGAAGACTTATTTGATCAGTTGAAAGATGCAGGAGTGTTTTCAAAGATAGATCTGTGATCGGAGTACTATTAGCTTCGGGTAAAGGATGTAGATGTATCGAATACTGCATTTAGGATCCGTTATGGACATTATAAATTCCTAGTAATGCCATTTAGGTTAACTAATGCTCCAGCAGCATTTATAGATTTGATGAATAGAGTGTTTAGGCCTTATTTAGATCAGTTTGTTGTGGTGTTTATAGATAATATCCTGGTTTATTCTAAGAATGAACAGGACCATACTGAACATCTCCGAATTGTGTTACCTGCGGGAAAAGCAGTTGTATGCTAAGTTGAGTAAGTGTGATTTTTGGCTTCAGGAGATATCATTTCTAGGGCATGTTGTCTCTTCTGAGGGAATTAGAATTGATCCTAGTAAGATAGAAATGATTGTTAATTGGAAGTCACCACGGAATGTGACTGAAGTGAGAAGTTTTTTGGGTCTTGCTAGTTATTATCGTCGGTTTGTTAAGGGGTTCTCAATAATAGCATCCCCTTTAACTAAACTGTTATGGAAAGGAGTGAAGTACGAGTGGTCTGATAGATGTCAGAGTAGTTTTGACCAATTGAAAAGTATGCTTACCGAGGCTCTTGTATTGGTCCAATCTATTTTTGTTAAGGAGTATGCTTTGTTTAGTGATGCATTTAGAACTGGTTTGGGTTGTGTTTTGATGCAGGAAAGAAAGGTAGTTGCTTATGCCTCTAGGTAACTAAAAACTCATTAACAAAATTATCCTACTCATGATCTGGAACTTGCAACAATAGTGTTTGCCTTAAAAATCTGGCGGCATTACCTATATGGTGAAAGGTGTAGAATTTTCACGAATCATAAGAGTTTAAATTATTTACTTACCCAAAAAGAACTTAATCTGAGACAACGGCGTTGGGTTGGTTAGAACTATTCAAGGACTATGATTGTATTGCAAATTATCATCCGAGTAAGGTTATTATTGTGACAGATGCCTTGAGTCGAAAGACCATTTCAGCATTATCACTTAAGCAGAGTGAATGGGAATTTGTATCTGATGGAGCTTTAATAGCTCAGTTGAAAGCAAGGTTTATCTTAAGACAAGAAATTTGTGATGCTCAGAGAGTTGATGATAAGTTACAACAACTTATCTTGGCCACTCAAGAAGGTAATCAGTCTGATTTTTCTGTGAAAGGAGATGGTGAATTGTATTATAAAGAACAATTATGTGTGCCAGCTAATGATGAACTGAAGAAAAAGTTATTATTTGAGGCTTATGATACAATCTTTATTATGTATCCTGGTGGAAACAAGATGTATTAGGATCTGAAGCAATATTACTGGTGGTTAGGTATGAAACGGGATCTTGTGGGTTATGTAGCAAAATTTCTGACATGCCAACAGGTTAAAGCTGAGCACTAGGTTCCATCCAGTTTGTTACATCCTATTTCTATTCCTCAGTGGAAATGGGATAACATTACCATGGATTTTGTCACTGGACTTCCTCTCACTCAAAGGAAGCATGATGCGGTATGGGTGATTGTGGATAAGTTTACCAAATTCGCTCATTTTTTGCCTGTTCGTCCTGACTATTATTTGATAGACTCGCGGATTTATATGTGAATGAGATAGTGAGATTGTATGGAGTACCATTGTCGATTATTTCTGATCATGATCCTTGATTTACTTCGAGATTCTAAAAAAGTTTACATAAAACATTGGGTACTCAAGTTAAGTTTAGTACTGCTTTCCATCCCCAATAAGATGGACAATTTGAACGAGTTATATAGATATTGGAAGATATGTTGTGGGGTTGTGTGTTAGAGTTTCACGGGGGTTGGGATAATTATCTGACTCTGATGAAGTTTGCTTACAACAACAGTTATCAGACGAGCATTGACATGGCACCTTATGAAGCGTTGTATGGTAGGAAGTGTAGAACTCCTGTATGTTGGACCTAATTAAGTGAAAACAAGATTATCGGGCCTTAAATTGTGAAAGATACTGAATAAAAGATTCAAATTATTCAACAAAAGTTGAAAGCTGCCAGTGATAGGCAGAAGTCTTATGCTGATTTAAAAAGGAGAGATATTGAGTATCAGGTGGGCGATAAGGTGTTCTTGAAAGTATCACCTTGGAGGAATGTACTTCGATTTGGTAAGAAGGGTAAACTTAGTCCGCGATACATTGGCCCTTATGAAATTCTTAAAAGTGGTGGACCAGTAGCTTATCAGTTGGCTCTTCCTGAAGAATAGGCCAAGCTACATGATGTGTTCTATGTTTCTATGCTAAGAAGATATTGGTCTGATATGACACATAAAATTCTAATGCAAGAAATTCAGGTCCAACCAGATTTGTCTTATGAAGAAGGGCATGTTTCTATATTAGCTAGAGAAGTCAGACAACTTAGGAACAAGCAAATACCGTTGATGAAAGTACTATGGAAACATCATGGACTCGAGGAAGCAACATGGGAACCAGAAGAGACCATGAGGGCTCAGTATCCTCAACTATTTTGATCAAACATGAATTTCAAGGATGAAATTCTTTTAAGGGGAAGAGAATTGTAAGGCCCAAAAATATGCCTTAGTTGAAATGATACATGTTCATGAAAGTATATGTGAGATAGAAGATAAAAATTATGTTATGATTTGAATGTGAAAGGCATATGACTTAAATTATAGTTTAATGAAACATATTTAGAGAATTGGAATTTATTTGTCATCATTAGAGAATTAAGGTATTAATCTTGGGCCCGGGTCTTGGAATATATGTCATTGATGCTTTACATAAGGATTGAGTAAAGATTTAGTGAAAAGAAGGCTTGAAAGTACTTAAAAACTCAAGGTTGAAGTGATTTTTGCAAGACCAATGTATCACCCTCGTGCACAAGCACAAGGGTGACATCTAAAGGGTGACAAGTTTGTCACCCTTGTGCACAAGCATTAGGGTGACATCCAGTGTGACTTCTAATGTGACACTCAAATTTGTAAGTATCATATATTTTGATTCTAATGTTCAAAAATTACAAAATTTATACCGTTAGAAATCTAAAAGGATAAGCTACAACTTTTATGAAGACAATTTTGTCAAATTCGGCCTAAATCAATACAGTTGATGTTTTATACATGGTTAATTGCTTGGTGACATCCAAGTGTGACACTTAAACTTGTAAGTGTCATATCTTTTGATTATAGTCTCCACAAATTACAAACTTTATACCATTGGAAAGCTACGAGGATAAGATACAACTTTCATGAAGACAACTTTGTCAAATTCGGCCTAAATCAATATATTTTATTAATGGTTAATACAGGGACTAATTCTTGGTGACAAATGGCAACTCCTAATTGGGACAAGTGTAGAACATGCAAGAAGACACATGTTGTTACCATTTGTTGACACCTAGCATTAGAGAGAAGACAAGTTTTCTACTGGGGTGTTTTGTTTTGATGAGTTCTTCTTCAACTTATTCTCACACCACCGAAACTCCCTCTCTCACTCACACCTCCTGAATTTTCTGCTTGCATTTTTAGATCATCTTCTTCACTTGACGAAATTGCATGCTATTGCATTAAGGAAGCTAGATCCTGCCATTGTTATGTGTTGCTGTCCTCTTGGTCTTCTTAATATTGGAGTTGTAATTTATGCTTAAAAGGCTAGAGTGGCTTGCTCATTGAAGGAGGAAATTGTGTTAAAGAAGGTATGGGAATACTAATCTTGATTGCATGTTATCCTATGAAGTATTTGATGCTTGATTTGATAGAATGTGTATTGATTTGTTGATGCATTGAGTTCTATATGTGAAATGGATGTGTAATTGAGGCATGAATAAGGTGGAATTGTGGTAAAAAGGATAAATGTTGGAGTAAGAGTGTTGATAGTGTAAGATGTGAATGAATTGTATTAGTTTCACTGAATAGTCGTCAATTTTTAGGCTATAATTTGACCTGTAGATATCCAATTGGGGTGATTTTCATTGTGAATTAAACTAAACTTATATTCCTACAATTTTATTGAGGAATGTAATTTTGTTTCTATTCAAGGGATGATGAAATTTGGCCTAAATTTGAAATTAGGATTCTGTCATTGTTTGAGAATATTATACTGTATTTTGGGTATAACTTGCAGAATACTAAACCAAACTGCATGATTTTTGTGTCATTAGAAACTTGAGACATAGAGGAACAATTTTCTAGAAGAAATTATTACAGAAATATATCATTTTCTTAATCTTATTGCTTATACAAAGTTGACCAAAATGGGATACTAATAGTGAATGAGTGTGTGAATAATAAATGAGTGTATGAATTTTGGAACTTTTGAAGTACAATTGATGTTTACATCTGTTTAGTAAGGAAACATACCTGAGAATTTGTCATGAACATGCATCATACATATTTAGTATACATAAATGAATGCTTAATCATGCACAATAGTGATTTGTATATGTGTTAAATGTTATAGAGGAACGCATAGAGCGACCACTTCCAAATATTGCCGGGATTTTGAGACAATAAGAAATAAGGAAGCTTTTGTGAGTAATCTTAAATGGTCACATCTTACTTTGTTTTGCTTGTTGAATTTGATTTATGTTGATTGTGTTGGAATTTCGGACAATGATTGTCCAATGCATTTGATGCATGTTTATATCATTGAAAGTGCTACTTGCATGTGAATATGATTGACTACTTGCTTTGCACATGAAATGTCTCAAATGACTTTGTTTTGTTTTAAAACTATTGAGTCCTAGTTGTGGGTAAATAGGAATGCCTACAAGGGTCTGTAGCTGCTCCTGTGACACTTTGGTGTCGAGACTTCGGTCTCTCCCGTATAAGTACCGTTACCTGCTTCTGTAAATGGCTTAGCAGTCATCTGATTTTGTGTTTTGATATATGTTTGATTCTGACATAAAAAAATTTTTATTCTGATTTTTGAAAGGTTTATACCCTCTTTTGATATTCATCTCTGTTAACTATAAAATCTATTCTGAAATGCATTATGTTTGTTTTATTGTTAAACCAATATGTTAATGCATGCTGATGCTATTACATGATTCAGTATGATGAGTTATCACTTTATATATAGATTAGTTATTATTCACTAAGCTATATGTTTAACACGGTGGATTTGCCCTGTGTAGGTTCAGAACGAAGATTATAAAGACTGGGACGAGTCAATCGCAATGGCCAATGGAGTCTGAGTCTAGTTTTGATAAAAATGTATTTTGAATATATCTTTTGGCTTGTTTATAAAATGTATGATCCTAATTGTGGTAAGTTTTTGTAATAATTGTGTTTCAAGCTGATTTCAATTTTTGGAACAAATTTGTATTAAGTTCATGCGATATAATGTATATATGTTTTGGACAAGTTTGAAATGATTTGCAATGTATGTTTGTTTCAGTTACTAAAAATACATGTAATGAATGTGTAATACGTTTTGAAATGCTTCGGCATCAGTCTGTTATTTATTTATGTTTGTGAGTCAGATGTGGCACTCTCGTATCCTCCTAGGGGGTATTGGGGCGTCAAAAATGCATATAGGAGACCTTCTCTACTCACTGATATCATCGCAGAATCTGATAAGGAGGCTATGGCAATCTAGGAGCGGTCAAATAGGATGTGTTATTTGATCATCAAGAGGTCGATCCTGGATTATCTGCTTAGTGGATTACCAGATACAGTCATAGAAAAGGAGTTTATATATAGTATTTCCTAGAGATACAAGGTGTCTTCCTATGTAGAGTAGAGTATCTTGATTAAAGAGCTATTCTCTATGAGATACACAGGAGAAGCAGGCGTCAGAGAGTACATCATCAGTGTAACATCCCGTCCCTATATTAAGGGTTAGGACCCAAAATTTCAGTACATATGAGCTCAAAGAGAGATTAAGGAAA
>JANQBM010000220.1:26914694-26926144 GCA_025594535.1 Erythroxylum domingense
ATTTATATGTGAAATATCTTAAAATTATTATTATTTCATATTAATTGTGATTATTATTTATTATTTTGATTTTTAGAGACAAGGTTAAAAATATACAATATAACTGTACAATATGACAATGAACTATTTTGTAATTTTTAAAAAAATTTAAGGACTATTTTATAAATTTAAAAAATTACCTGAAACGATATCTGATATTAACTAGTAACGATATAATATCGTATCAAAACCTAATGTAATACTAAATGCGATACGATATTAATAACATTGGGTGAACAGGCGTGAATGTTTTTCTAATCAATAATACCGGTAGAGGGTCGTGAGCATCTTGGTGACTTAGTCTACCAACCAAATGATTTAGCTCTTATACGTTCCAAGTACATGTCTCCTCTTGTGGAAACGACGGAATCCAATCCTAGGTAGCTAGGACTTTGTGTGTCTGACTAGATCCTGATTTACAAGGTTAGGAAATTACTACTTTTCTTCTTTCTAGGAAGCATTGCAAGTCACAAGTTTCTGGATCGGACATTATCAATCAGGTAATTGTTAGAAATTTTCATTCAAATGGAAGACAATTAATTACAATTTTAACAGTTTTAATAAATTTACGGTTTGATAAATTAAATTTGATTCAGATAAAAATAATAAAATAGTCTAAAAAATAATCTAAATTAATGGTTGAATTCTAGTGAGAAAAATAAACCATAATCAATATAGATCATATTTGCACTGAGCCTATGATAGGAAAGTCTAATGTGAATGTTATATATATAAGGTTAAGGTTTCTTTAAGCAAATCGTGAACGTACAGATACTCTAACCTATCAAGAGATCTACGTATTAAAAATGCTACAGAAAAGCTTTAACAACATTCCGACAATCAACCTTTATAAAAGTAGAAGAGATAACAGAATCAGGATCGTTTCAACTCCAAAAAATTCGTTGAAAGTCATGAATGCGAAATTAGGTATTTTCATATTTTTTTCGTTTTTTCTCTTTCACGTTCAATTCTGAGCATGTAACGTAGTCTCTGTGTTATGCTCTACAGTAATATTATTTATACTCGAGACTCTGAATCCTGCTACAGGTACAAAATGGAACTGAGTTTGTCAACTCAAGAAACTTCATACTTACACTTGAGCCTTACAGCTAAACGGGCAATTAAGCTGAAGCATGCTTTACCCTTCAGCCAAAATCTTCCGATCGTTAGAGAAATCACTTGAAAAGTTGAGGAGCTGCACGCTTCAGAGTTTTCAAGGCATGTTAGGTTTTAGTTAGCAATTCATTCCCATTTGGTTGGCAGTCAACATTTCACCAGTAACGAAACTAGATATCACCATAATTTTTACTAAAACATGCATTGTTGGAGCTAATAATCTATTGGACCGGCAATAATAAGCAACACAGAAGCAAAACAAGCCCAAGAAAGAAAACATTCTAGAATCAGCTAAGGATATGACAAATTGTTTATTATGAGCTGTATATATGCTGAGTTGTACAATAGGACAAAAGAATTCTGTTTCAGATACTCTATATAATCATCACTGTATGCACAAACAAAAGTCGTGCAATAAAATAGCAATTTTCTTCATCATATTTTCTTGTCTCTTTCATGCACACCTTCAACATAAAAGTAGGATAGGTTAGGAATTACTTTAGGTAGCCTTATCTTCTGCAATATGTATGTCTCTGCTTCAGGATCTGTAACAAGTTGTTTTCAGACTGCTAGTAACCATCAATAAAGAAGTTAAAGATGCTTTCTTTGGAATGAAACACGTACTTTGGCATAACATTTGGCATCTTCAATTGAAACTTACGTACACCAACAATTAAAGAAGTGTCTCTGACTTGGGAATATGTCTTCTCTTTCGCCTGCCCTATTTCTCCCCGTTCTCAATAGATCTCATCTATTCGTTGTAATAAATTGGATGGCTGGATTCTACGAAGTACAGAGAGAACAGATCAACAAGAACAGAAGATATGTTACTACTTAGAAAACTTTTACTAAATGAGGTACGAATTTGCCTTGGGCATCTTTTTAACTCCTCGATCCCGACATTCTACAGGAAAGCTTGTTGGTTTTGTCGTACTATTGATAGCCTCCAATAGGCTAAGGTCCATTGTTCATAGAGTTTCTGTTCTACGTATAGCTATCTCAAGGATACCCGCTCTTTCACTATCTCCAGTCATTAATGTGTGATTGTAATGTTTTGACTTAAATCATCACGTTTGAACTTTGAACTCGACAATTTGGCTACTCCTATGCATTAAGCACAAATTTTTTTTAGTATTAAGAAAACGAAATGACTATTTCTTCTACAACCAATTACAAAATAAATAGTAAGCAATTTTTTTCTGATATTCCAAAAGTAAAACAAATAATCATAAATTTGTTACAAATTGTCTCCTATTATTTTTTGAAAATTATAAATTAGTTTCTATTAATATTTATAGTATCACATTACATCTTAATGTTTTCAAAATATTATTAGTAACACCTTAAACCCTAATTGGGTTAAGTTTTTTTTCACACCTCTTAGTACATGAGTCATAAATTTAGTTAATTTCATGTCACAAATAGGCAATTTAGACTTATTAGACATTGATGTGATTTTAAAAATAAAACTTTAAGTATTGGATAAAGATGTGATTTTTACCTTAATGTTTTACAAAAGGTTTAAATAAATCCTTATAGTTATCTCTTTTATCATCTTAGGATGCAGTGAGTACTATTTTAATAACGTTAGAATACAATGCGCATTGTTTTAATAACGAGAGGTGTAAAGTAGCACCAAAGATAACAGTGAAGACTTAAAATTTTTGTAACTTTGAGGTGCAAATCACCTTTAGTCTAAATTTGTTCAATTCACAATTAACAAGTTTAACGAGAATGTACTTTTAATCACTAAAATAAAATATTTAACTTTTGAAATTATTGGATTATTGAATAAATTAAATAAGATTAGATTACTCAAAATGATAGACATTTTTCAAAACTAAAATAATATAAACTTTTAAGAATTAAAAGTATAATAATTTCAAGATCTACATAACATAATCTAATATTTGATTGATTAAAATGTAACTTTGGATCAAACAAAATGTTTGTACAAATTAGAATGGACCTGTGAATAGACTTTTGGATTCAGGATATTAGAAAAAGAATTTGAAAAGTTCAATGGGAGAGCACTTATAGAAAAGGAAGTTTTTTATTATAAGTTTCTCTTACTTTTTGGCTTTACTTACAATGTAAGACTCATTCCTTACTTATAGAAGTCTTGACAGAGTTCTAGGTTCAACTCTCATCCACTTGCATTTAATACTTCTTTCATCCGCCATCATTGAATACAACATCCACATAACTTATAACCATTAAATAATTCTTAGTAGATTCTAGGTAATGGGCCAAACTATGGATCCTGGTCTACAAAGACAATGGATTAAGACTTTACACTTTAAGGCCTAAAAATCAAACTTATTTTTTTAAATCCTTCCTCAAATTTGTTTTTTCTGAGTCTAAACATGCTTTTTAATCTTTCAAAATCTCTTTGCTTAAGCAGTTTGGGAAGAAATATTGGCAATATGATCTTTAGATCTTGCAAAATTCAACTGGACCTCCTTATTTGTAATGTATTCCCTTATAAAAGATAGAATATATGCTTGCTTCTTTCATGAAAGACTAGATTTTTTGTCAAAGCTAGTGCATATTTGTTGTCAATAAGTCTCTATTACTTCTTTTGTTAGCATGTTAAGCTCCTTCATTAAACTCCTTATCCATAGTGTATGACAACACAAGTAGTAGTTACAAAATATTCAACTTCACAAGTAGATAGTGTGACAATTGATTGCTTCTTCGAATTCCAAGTGAAAGCTGAATTTCCCATAAAGAATAAAAACTTGTTAGTACTCTTATGATCGTCAATATTTCTATCCCAATCACTATCGCTATAGCTGATTAGCTTAAACTCATTGATATGGGTATAGAGGATCCTACAATCTATAGTGCCTTTAATATAGCATATGATTCCCTTAGTAGCCTTTAGATGAGTTATTTTGAGAGTTTTCATGAAGCAACTTATAAGTCTAGTACTAAAGAGAATGTTTGACTTTATGCAGGTGAGATCCTTTAAACTTCCAACCAAACTGTTGTAGACTATTGAATTCACCAACTTTTTTCTTTATCCTTCTTAGACAAATTTCATCCATATTTTATGGGTGTAGCAATTGGTTTGATGTCATATCCCCCATGTATATATATCTTTCACCCTCATCTTTCCTATTTTTCATTTTCATCCCCTAAGGTAACTGTTCATAAAATCATTATTTCCTCGATTCTTTGCTGCTAACAACTCTAATTGACCAACCATATATGCTAATTAACTCCTCTCTTTGAGTTTATCAGAACCATACAAATTTTACCTTACAGCAACATCGAAATCATAACAAAAAATGAGAAGAGAAACTAAAGAAAACTCAAATCTTCGATCCATCGCATCTAGTGAGTGTTGCTAACCACCACCACAACCATTAGACTCCCCTCGACGTCAAGTTCAAAATACTTATGGTCTTGTCACTGGTCACCACCTATATACTACTAATTCACAAAACAAAAGTTAGGGCCCTAAACAAATTTTCCTCATTTTATTGAGGGTTAAGAATTTGAATTTTTTATAATTATAAAAGTTGTTATACCCATTAAGAACCTTCATTTGGTATAAAAATCATTAAATTCTAAGACTAAAAAATCTTTCGATCACTGAAGGATTATTCCAGTTATTAGAGATACTGTTCCAGCGACATTTTACAATTACTATTTTACAAAAATTTGAAAAATCTTATAAATTGTGTTGATCATTTTTTCCTTAAGAACTATAGTAAAATTATTAAAGGTTTGCAAATTAAGAATCACGTAAAGTTTAGGTGAGAATAGGATCAATGGGCGAAGTACAAAATTAGACCATCCTATCTAACTTAATGAGTCATATGTTTTAATTGAGCCCAACAACTTGTAAATGACAATGATTAGGATATTTCCTTTCTTATTTTATAGGTATATCAAGAGTGAGACCTATATCGCAAGATTCAGATTGACAAGTACATCAATCAGGTAAGTTTATATCTATCTACCAATATCAAATCCAATAATATCGCGATATCTACGTATATGATTATAAATTTGGATACATATGGTATAATGCATGAATTTATGATGGTTCTTAGAAAATACTTATGACCACAACCATTAGACTCCCCTCGACGTCAAGTTCAAAATACTTATGGTCTTGTCACTGGTCACCACCTATATGCTACTAATTCACAAAACAAAAGTTAAGGCCCTAAACAAATTTTCCTCATTTTATTGAGAGTTAAGAATTTGAATTTTTTATAATTATAAAAGTTGTTATACTCATTAAGAACCTTCATTTGGTATAAAAATCATTAAATTCTAAGATTAAAAAATCTTTCGATCAATGAAGGATTATTCCAGTTATTAGAGATACTATTCCAGCGACATTTTACAACTATTATTTTACAAAAATTTGAAAAATCTTATAAATTGTGTTGATCATTTTTTCCTTAAGAACTATAGTAAAATTATTAAAGGTTTGCAAATTAAGAATCACGTAAAGTTTAGGTGAGAATAGGATCAATGGGCGAAGTACAAAATTAGACCATCCTATCTAACTTAATGAGTCATATGTTTTAATTGAGCCCAACAACTTGTAAATGACAATGATTAGGATATTTCCTTTCTTATTTTATAGGTATATCAAGAGTGAGACCTATATCGCAAGATTTAGATTGACAAGTACATCAATAAGGTAAGTTTATATCTATCTACCAATATCAAATCCAATAATATCGCAATATCTAAATATATGATTATAAATTTGGATACATATGGTATAATGCATGAATTTATGATGGTTCTTACATAACTGAGTGCTTGTTTTGTGAAATTTCATTATTGATATTTGGATTATGTGTGGATGTATTTGATTGTGATTGTGGAGGAGGAATTAATCTGTAAGACGTGCCACCAAATGGTTATGCATCAGGACTAAGTGTGTAATAGTTTGATTATGACAGATAATTATCATATGATATTGAGATATGATATGGACCATCTAGTTGAAGTGTGGCTCCCAGTTAGGTCCTTATTTGATGTGTATATTATCGATGTGATTGTAACTTTGGACATATTAAGTGAGAGTTCCTCTGTTGGTGATGTTTGGTTCCTCACAGCTCTTTTTGGACTAAGATAGCCTTATGACTATATGAGTATAGGTGTATGGTTGGAAATTGGTGATGTTTAGCTCCCTGCAGCTATTTAAGATGTTGTATTGTAAGGAATTACCCTTAAAGTCTAAGGTCCAATAAAAATTCCTTCTCCATAATTTATTATGTATTACATATGCTTTATCATGCATCATATATGTGTGTTTATACTAATGTAAACTATATATTGTGTGAGCATATCACTGGGTATCGGTGGACTGTATGGACTCACTCAGTAAGGTCTAAATCCTCTTAACTTTATTTTTTAGGTCAACTACCACTAGCTTCATAGTAGTGACTCTGAGGGGTGTTAACTGCAACATATCTACTTTTACATTTGCTTTTCTATTTTTTACACTGGTACTTACACTCTAATGTCTGCTGTGATATAATTTTGTATTCTAAGCATTTTTGTTTTAATACACACTAACATTATTGTACTTTACTATGTTGTAATTATGTGTGCCCATTTATTTATTTATTTTTTTAGAGTTTTACATTTATTTCTATCACTAATGGTTAGGCTTATGTATAATCTGAGGGCTTCATCTTTTAAGTTTTACGTGTTGGTTACATGCCTATTTGGACCAAGACAAAATTAAAATCAAAGCCTAAGTTAAAAGGTTTGAGGCCTAAAGTCTCGTTCTACTTATTACTATGTACATATAGGAATTTAATCCCTCTTTAAAATAGTTTCCTTATTTAGAATACCCATCTATTTTAGTACAGACCATTCTTTTGCTTCCTTTGTCAGTATGAACAAATGTGCATGATTTCTCAAATGACTTAACCAAGAGGGCTATGATGAGGCCTCAAGCACAAGATGAGGCAACTATCCCTACTGCCTCAGCTAGGAGACACTGTAGGTGCAGGACGATTAAGACTAAAGAGGCATCTATAAAAGAGCCTGAGGTGTCATAGGGAGTTCTCAAGGTGCCTACATTAGACATATAAGTGTTTCAAGCCAGAATAGAAAGCGCCATATTATGAGATTAAATGATAATGAGCAATAACAACCATAACAAATCCCACCACTAGTTGTAGCCCTGAAGTAGGAAAGGTCAAATATGTAGCTGTCAATGATGTATTTAAGGTTCAACCCCCTAGAGTTTGATGGGAACAAACCCAGGGAGACCAATGATGTATTTAAGGTTAAACCCCCTAGAGTTTGATGGGAACAAACTTAAGGAGACCATTAATTTCCTCGATGATGTGGAGATGCGAGGTAGGAGGCTATACTATTATGATATCTAGCTAGTCTAGTGACTGATCGTAGTTGAGGGAGAGGCTTATAAACTATTCCCTCTCCATTGTAGCTCAAGAGACACTTAGATTATAGTTATTGAATCTACCTCAAGGAGATAGAATGGTGGATGAGGATGCCACTAAATTCATTCGATTAAGTAGATATGCCCCAGAAATTATTCCAGGTGAGTTAAGGAAGAATAAATAATATGTACTGGGGTTAGGACCCCCTTTTGTTAGCATGATTATGAGTTTTTTGGAGAAGTTCTCTACTTTTATGGATATGGTCAAGCATTTGGAATGGATCCTCATAGATTAAGATACTTTGTTTATTTAAGAGAAGGGTAAGTGGTATTTAATAAGACCCTTCAATTTTTAGCAATGATAGTAACAACAATCAAACTTTTCGTCAGGGTACAGTCAGAGTGAGAGCTCTTAATAGAGGGATGTTTGAGCCTATAGCAAGGCAAGATTTGGCGATAAAAATTTGAGAGGATTTAGGTTTGTGTATGGAGCAAGTAGTATTAGTAGCAAATGGAGCTCCAAAGGTAGCAATTTAAGCTCGACATCCTCCATTTGCCAGCATTGTGGCAAGGCACGTCAAAGCCCATCTTGCATAACACTAGGAGGTTACTACAAATATGGCCAGTATGAGCATTTGATTAGGGACTATCCAAAAATGGGATATCAACAAACCTCTTTTGGTGTGGTGCAACCTCCATTTCAACAACCACACAGAGGACCACAGTTTGGTGCCCAGCAAGGGCAAGATTTAGGAGGGAGGCATTCAAGAGGTAGATTTGGAGCCTGTAATATAGGATAGTCCTTTAACTCTCAAGATACAATTTATAGTCAGGACAAGGAGTTCACCCTTAACCCTCAAGGTGCAAAAGCTTCAAATATGGTAGTATCTGGTATTATTATCATCTTTGGATTATAATTTAAAGTTTCGATAGATCTAGAAGTAACCCATTCTTTTATGTTGCTTAACTTTGCTATGACAGTATAAGTAGTACCTAGGATGGAAGAATCCTTGTATCTATACCTCTTATTGGTTGCATATAGGTAGATTTGATCTACTACTAATTTCTTGTGGAGATTGATGTTAGGATATTGGCAGTGAATCTTATGATGCTACCACTTATAGATTTTGATGTAATATTAAGGATGGATTGGTTATTTAGTCATTACGTTACCTTCTATTGTAGCGAGAAGAAAGTGGTGTTTTAGAATTTCGGTGAGGTAGATTTTACTTTTGAGGGAGATAAGAAGACCATCCCATCCAACATAGTTTCGACATTAGTGGCTAACAAGATGCTTAAATAGGAGTGTCAAAGCGTTTTGGCCTCAGTCAGGGATATCTCTGTAGAGATTAACAACCTCTAAAGTGTTATAGTAGTTTAAAAGTTTCTAGATGTATTTTCTGAAGAGTTACCAAGGCTACCACTAGAGAGAGATATCAAGTTTTGCATTGATCTAATAACTGGTACAACTCTGATTTCTATACCTCCACATAAAATAACACCTATAGAGTTGAAGGAATTAAAATAACCAATTCAAGATTTATTGGATAAGGGTTTCATTAGGCCTAGAACATCACTATGAGGTGCATCAGTACTGTTTGTAAAGATAAAGGATGGTTCTCTCTAATCGTGTGTTAACTAAAAGCAATTGAATAAGGAGACCATCTGCAATGAGTATCCATTAACCTGAATTGACGATTTATTTGATCACTTTAGGGTGCTAGGTAATTTTCTAAAATCAACCTAAAGTTTGGATATCATCAATTGAGGATTAGAGGAAAGTATATACCAAAACTAACTTTAGGACTTGATACAACCATTATAAATTCCTAGTAATGTCATTTGGCCTTACTAACACTTCAGTAGCTTTCGTGGATCCAATGAATAAACTGTTCAAACATTGTTGGATAGGTTCGTGATAGTCTTTATCAATGACATTTTGGTGTTTTAAAAATAGATAAGGAGCATGCTCAACATTTGAGAGTGGTGTTGTAGCACTTCAAGAACATTAGTTATATGTCAAGTTCTCGAAGTGTGAATTTTGGCTTGATAGTGTCTCATTTTTAAGATACGTGGCATCTAAAGAGGAGTTACAAGTGGACTTAAAGAAGGTGAAAGCTATAATGAACTAGGAAAGATAAAAAGTATTGACAAAAGTGTGAAGTTTTTTTTCGGATAAGCTAGTTACTATCGAAGATTTATCCAATAATTTTCTAAGAAAACAACCTTATTGACATATTTGAAGCGAAAGAATACCCATTTCATTTGGTTTGATGCTTGTAAGGAGAGCTTTTAAAAGTTGAAAGAGTGTCTAACTATAACTACAATCCTAACATTACCAATTAAAGTTGGAGGATTTCAAATGTACTTTAAGGCTTTGAGAGTTGGCATAGGTTACCTGTTATTGCAAAATGGTAGGTGTTATCTTTGGAATTTGCTGTTACATTTTGATTTTGCCTAGGCACATACGGTTGTCGATACTGCTGGAAATTCGTCGTCGCTTGCTATCCTTAAGGATTCCCATATCGCAAATTCGGGTGATCACGCCACCTCGGATTGTAGGTATTGGAAAATAGATCGTATTTTCTTTGACTCGGCCCAACAAATCCTCCCACGGCATTCACCTACTGTGTGTTTTTCTCCTGCAAAATCGGACATAAATTAGTTGAATGTCCTAACATTGAACATATGCCACATACCTTTGCTTCTTCTTTCTTCGTGACCACCAATTGTCGCACCAAAGAAGTAAGGTCATCCAATCTTTTCTCCAATGTGGCCATATTCACTTCATTCACGGCTTTCGATCCATGCCCTTTACGTATTCCGAATTGTTGAGTGTTGGAAGCTATGTTTGCAATCAATTCCCTTGCAGCCGCTGGTGTTTTATCAATTAAGGCACCACCACTTGCTGCGTCAATCATACTCTTATCCATGAGCGAAAGACCTTCATAAAAATATTGAATTAACAATTGGTCAGTTATTTGGTGACGGGGACAACTAGAATAAAGTTTTTAAAATCTTTCCCAATATTCATAGAGTGTTTCTCCCGTATGTTATCGAATTTCACAAATTTCCTTCTGAATATTGGTTGCTCTCGATGCTGGAAAATATTTCTCAAAGAAAAGTCTCTTCATTTCAGCCCATGTTTACACGTTTTCTCCGGTTGAATAGTACAACTACTCTTGAGCATCATCCTTTAGAGAAAATGGAAAGGCTCTTAGCTTAATCTGCTCTTCCGTCACATTTGTCGGCTTCATTCCTATGCAAACTACGTCAAATTCCTTCAAATGCTTATACAGAGCTTCTCCTGGTAAACCCCTGAAAATAGGTAATAAATGAATTAGTCTAGATTTTAATTCAAAAGTATTATTATCACCTAAGTTCGGAAAGTTGGTGCAGTGGGGCTGTTGCACATCCGTAGGTGCGGCTAGTTCACAAAGAGTGCGATTTGCTGCCATTCTTTCCAATTTCTGCGTCTCCTTCTGATATTTGGTCTGTTTCTGCAATCTTTTAGCTGTCTTCTCAATCTCAGGATTGTATTTCAAATTCTCCGATTGGTTTGAACGCGTAATGTACATAAACTGTCAAAAATTTCCTGACAACGGCGCCAAAATTTGGTACTGTTGTCGCCTGCAACCAAATTCAAAAGAAATCACTTTCGCTAATACAATTTAATGTAGCAGTGGTAAGTGGATATCGTTCCCACGAGGAATCTTAATGGTAAAGAGTTATGAATTCAAAACAAAACAAAGTAATGAAACAGGGGAGGTTTAATTTAAATTACGAATTAAACAGAATTTAAATGGAATACAAAATTGAAAAATAAAAAATAGTGAAACAAAGAAAATATAACAATCAATAAGAATGAATCTTGGCTTCCGGTCTCCTTTATTATTGAACTTGC
>JANQBM010000220.1:26926244-26936640 GCA_025594535.1 Erythroxylum domingense
ATATTTAGCCTAGACAATTATTTTTCCTAAAATTATGTCCCTAACGTAGTAGACAAAAATCCTAGTCGCTACTTTTGATCAAAAGAATTGAACGTCAACTTGTTTAATCTAGCAATTGATTGCATAAAATCACAAACTAGTTGTGCACCTAGCTGGAAAATCAAACAATCAAATAGTTACTAAGAAAAATAATTAATACTTGACTGATAAATCAATCGAAACAAAGAACAAAATTCTCACAACATACAGAGTTCAATAACTAGGATTCCGTAAACCAAGAAAAAGATTTAGCTACTCATAATGGAATTGAAAATAAAAGAAATAACAAAACACATTGTCTCCGTCCCGAGTCTTTATAGAAATTCCGAATACATGTAGAAAAATACTTCAAAAAAATGAAAAACTATACTTGTCGAAAACAAGAATAAAAGTGCAAAAAATGTCCCAAAAACTACTCCTAAAGTGGTTGCGTGAACAGTAACTCGAAATCAAACACTGCAGAAATTAAACCTAACCATATCTGACCAAAAATAGAAGAAAAACTACAGAAACATAAACTATCTAAAGGTGGATGGTGGCTGTCGAAAGATAAAAGAAATAATGTAGAAATTCAAAAACTACCCTAAGATGTGCGTTGAAAGCAGGAGGAAAGAATGCAGAAAAAATATAAAACTAATCCTAAGTTCTTTCTTGAAGAATACAGAAATATAAGAGAAAGAGTGCAGAAATGCAAGAGCAAACAAAGAGAAAAATTGCAGAAATTGAAATCCTATTCTAAACCAAGGCTAACGTGAACAGTGCTTTCTTCTCCTTTTTAAACTTTTGCGATTTCTTCCCTCTCTTTGATTTTCAGCAGATAACGTATCCCCCAATTTTAGGTGGTCAATCCCCTTGCTAAGATGGCAATATGATCTTTAAAGATTGTGAAAATCTTGAATTTGAATCTTGAAAATAGATCTGTAGATTGATTTCATCCTTAGACGTAGCCACGTCTAATGACTGAATTGATGCCAGATTTGGGATTTCGGATTTTCTTCATTCTTTTGCATCTTTTTGATTCAATTTCGTCTCTAAGGTGTTGAAAATCATTTGCACACAATTATAAGACAATTCCATTAATTTTGAATAATAATTTCAACACATTAAAGATAATTAAGTACAAAATAAGCGCAAATTGATAACTTATCAAAGTCTGTTGGTAAATTACCGACGAAATATCATAATTCCATCAGAAAATTTACCTATGATAATTTCAACCACCATTTCTCACTTCCTTCTTAAGTTTTCTGTTGATAATCTTTTGATTTTTTTCTACATTTAATTTCTCTAAACAATAGATCAATTAATCATATAAAGTCAAAATTATGTTGATAATTAATTTATAATAAAAAAGTTATAATGTAGAACAATAAGTATCTTGAAAATAACTATAAATTAAGAACTCTTATAAAATTACTTAAGAGTAGCAAAACATCTACATTCACTTATCCATCTAAGCTATGCGTTTGGTAAAGGCGAATGATCTAATTGCTGCATTGAGGTGCTACCCCTCCTCTTCAACTCATCCATCTCATTACGGAGTTGGGCTATGTACTCCATCAACTATTGCAACTGAGTTGCCAACTTCTCTACTATGCTTTCAAGCCAAATGACTCTCTCATTTGATGCGAACCACCTACTAGATCCAGCTGTACTTGACGTGGAGGATTGCAAATAGCATGTGTTTGCAAATGATTCTAAGCAGAAGATCCTTTCACGATAGTCCTTACCACCCATTACATCAACATATGTCTAACTCTCATCAACAATTTCAGAGTGCTGAGACTATCGTTGAATGCTTTCTTGTATTTGGTCCTATCATTATAATTGTTTATATTAATAAGTGAGAATTTTTAAGAATTAACATTAAAATATAAATTTTACATACATTAAGTTCTTTGCATCGGGTATTGACGAAGGTCACACCATCATGTTTCTTAATGTGGGTGTGCAAAAACAAACTGATATAATGTAGGCTTCCTGTCTATAGATTTTTCCTACATCAAAATAAAGTGTTATAAATGAACTACAATTTACAAAAATTTTAGCAGAGTTTTCTCTATTTTTATGATATTTACCCCTTGTTGAATAAAAAAATTTACTCAACAATATAGCCATTAATGGCACCAGACATTTATAACATTATCATTTTCTATAATACACATATATTTTCATTCTAAATTTTATACATCAAATTATATTGAAATCAAATTTGATACATCAAAATACAAAAATCAAAATATAAGTGTAAAGTTTAGATACTTACAAGTTTATCTGCATGCACCTAGTAGGTTATAGATCCTCTAGTGTGTACAGGAAAACTCTCTCCCTCCGATCCTCCACGTCTATTTGCAAAATTGTGCTCAGAAATGGATATTGTCCCGGATGATGCCTAATACTACTACCAATGAGTGCATATTTATTCAAATATGTAAGGAGGTTATACACCATTCTTGTGTATCGAACAAAGAAAATCTCTCTAATGTGCACGAGCTCACCTCTCCCATACATCATAAATTACAGCATCAATTTTGAATCCAAAAAAATCTTTTTTAAAAAAGAAAAACATAATATAAATACTTATAAACTACAATATTTCTCTAATTAAAATTAGATAAAATAAAAAAGATTAAAGAATATATTTTTTGTACCTCAAACTCCTAATAATTAAATTGCTTTGTCGTTTGAGAGATATTATTCCATATATAACCCTCAAGATGTATTTTCTCCTTAAACTTAGGTGAAATATTTCTGGAGCACGATCTAGACGGAACCAACCTAATATATAAGGTATTTTAGGTCATTTTGAAATTAAAACCTATAACTTCAGTATAAACCTATGGTGTTATATTGTATTAAAAAATGTATAGAATTTCACTCATAAATTGTTGATAATTGTGATGTACGTTCTTACATCATCTTCCTTATCTCTAGGCTGGAGGTCATCTCCTTCATCTGCAACGTTTAGCCCTAATATCTCTGTCGATATAAGGGTGATTGATGGTCTAGCATCGTTGCTAGATGGTATAGTTGTAAGTATAGAAGATGACTGTACTGGGACTGTAGGTCGGGAAGGTAATACCTCATTTAGATGTGCAGTAGCTGGACTTACAGCACTTGATTCTGTACATCTGCACAATGTGATCCTTCACCTGGACCTATATTGGCTTGTCCAAATGATGGTAACCAACCCTTGGCGTCGTATCATTTCCTGTTTTCTCTTTTGTGACATATTTTAAATTTGAAATTCACATTTTATTGAATATTCTAGTAATAAAACAATATAAATTAAATATATAACAATATATTGTTGATGCAATAATAGATTTACTCATATAATATGCTATTACAAACACAAATTAATTGTTATCATCACTTAATTGTAAATTAAAATCATCATCATGTTCTTTTTCTGAAGAATTAGAATCAAATTTAGACTCCTCTTTAGATCTCTCACGCTCCTCATCCTATGCAGATGAAAGTTCAACATATTCATTATTTGGATCGTTCAAAGGTTTATTCTCGTCATATGTTACGCATGCATTTATTTTATAAATATCTTCCTGAAACGCTTCACTTTCAATTCTCTTATTCTCTCCTTTTCCATATAATTTAAAATACCTCTAGGTTTTACTTTGTAAATGGCCAACCGATTTAAATTATCTCATCATAAGTTGGGAAAACAGACATAGTATGCCTAGATCGCTTGCATCACCAACACGAAAGGTTCAAATTGTCTAAATTTTCTTCCCTGGTTGATTTCAACTAGGTTGTATCAGTTGTGCACTTTTTTTCCAACATTAGGAGTTAGATCAAACCATTCACACTCAAATATCACACTCCATTTTATTAGCAATACAGTGTATTCAATTTGAAGTGTCTTAATAATTTTACCATAGTAATCCATCAATTCTTCCTATATGCAAATCTCACTATTTACTATTGCCATGCTATGACCATGATATTCTATATGAAAATTGTATCCATTAACAAAATACACCAGATATGATTTAACAATTCGCAAAAGTTCTTTTCAAAAAATCAAATGTAAACTTGTTTTATATTGGATTTTCTGAGGCTTAGAAACAAAATCATACTAAATAGTACAATTTCATTTAAACACTTTGATCTGATAATTCAATCATTTCAATTATTGTAAGTAAAAACTTACATATTTCTCGAACCATCAAGGAAAGTTTCTTTCAACTTCTTTATTAATATTATCCTATGTTTTTTCGGGCATTAGCTCAAACCATTCTTTATATAATCTAAAAGCATTATTATGTATTTTAGTTGTGAATGACACTAACTTTGAATCGAGAAATAATTAATTTCAAAATCAACTTAAACGTATTGCACGAAAGGTTGAACTTCTTGACAATTTAATAAAATATAACCATGGGCAGCCTCTATCTCATCTTTTGTTAACATTCTTCTTGTTGACCGTCCATATATTCATCCAAGATATGCGAAAATGGATAAGTTACCATCAACATCACTCATTTCTCCCTCATCGTCATTACGAGGAACTTTTCTTTCTCTTGTGTGCATATACAGCTCAAAATAATATGAATAAAATGTATTTGCTTCCTCCATTAAATAAGCATTACATATTGAACCTTCAACTCTAACCTTGTTTTTGACATTTTTCTTCAAGTGATGTAAATACTTAAATTACAATAGGGTTATTACAATTCTGTGATTAAAACATGCCATAAGTTTTATTTAAATATTAACTATAATTACCTCTCAAACGGATACATCCGTCGATATTGAAATGGACCAGTAAGTTTAGCCTCGTGTGCTAAACGTACTGGTAGATACTCTATATAGTCAAAGAAGCTTAAAGGAAAATCCCTTCTAATTTACGCAAGATAACTAGAATTTCTCTTTCTAGTTTTTCCATTTCAACCAACTTTATTTCAGATGATGTTAAGCTTTTGAAAAACAGAATTAATTCTGTTATAGCTTCCCAAACCTTATTCAGTAGCAACTTCTCAAATGCAAATAGAATTAGCCTTTGCATAAACACATGACAATCATGACTTTTCATCCCAAATAATTTGTACTTCCTCATACCCATACACCTTGCCAAGTTCGAAACATAAACATCGAGAAACTTTAGACTTTTCAACTATTTACACAAAATTTTCTTTTATTTCTTGTCTAAAATGTAACATACTTTTAGATATTTACAGGTGCAAAGATCTTTATCTAACTCATTCCTTCTAAAAAAAAGTTTTAAATCAGCTTGTGATTTTGCATTGTCCTTTTTCCTCCCTTCAATGTTCATTATGGTGTTGAACAGATTATCAAAAATATTTTTTTCAATATGCATCACATCTAGATTATAACGTATCAAATTAGTTTTCCAATATGGCAAATCTCAAAAGATGCTTTGTTTTCTCCAACCAAAGTTTTTACTAATGCTTCTGTTTAACTTCTTTAACTTTAAGTTATGTAAATTTCAGTAACCCTAATTCATCAATCTTTTGTAATATATCTTCACTAGAATTATAAGGGGGAGGAGGTGTTTGTACCATCCTATTTATAATGAATTTTTTATTGCATTTAAATGGATGATCTGGAGGGAAAATTTTCTTATGGTTGTCAAATCAGGATGTTTTAGCCCTGTTAGGAAAATAAAATGCATCAGAATCATTGCAACAGTAAGAACAAGCTAATTTTCCTATTGTGCTCCATCCAAACAACATAGCATATGCAAGGAATCACTAATAATTCACATCAAAACTGCTCTCAACAAAAAAAATTGTGAGAGATACATCATATGTCTCCACACCAAATTCTAAAAAATGATGCAATTTAGATACCAATGGTTGTAAGAATACATCAATTTTATACTTTGGATTTGCAGGCCCTTGTACAATCACCATTAAGAACATATATGCCTCATTCATATACATCCATAGAGGCAAATTATAAGAAGTAATTATGATTGGCCATGATGAATATTATTGGCTGGATTGACCAAAAGATTGGAATTCATTTGTTAACAATCGCAACATAACATTTTGACTTTCAACTGCAAACTCAGAATGGGTATTATTGAAATGTTTTCATGCTAGTGCATCCGATGAATGGCTCATTATTCTGTCTTCCTGTTCATGTTCATTATGTCATCTCATGTGAGATGCAGTAACATCATAGTCATGCAATCTTTAAAGTATCGAAGTTAGTAGGAAATAATACATCTGCTTCTATGTTTCTAATTTATGATTTATAGTACGCTTTTCTGGTTTGAATGTAGATTGATCACAAAATTTCACTCTTGTAATTCCACATCATCTCCCCAAAACAATATACATCCCAAATTGTAACAATCAATTTTTTCTACTGGCAAACCAAAACCCCTAATAAATTTCTTCATATTGTAAAAATTATCAACCACTGTATGATTAGGAGGCAATGATTCATTATACCAAGCAAGAATTTTATCCAAACTTTGATAAAAAAATATGCCCTTCAGACTTTATGTTCAATATTCGAGCAATTGAAGATAATTGAGTCATGGTCTCACAATTTGGCCATAATTCTTGGTCAGGTGATTTTAGTAAGTTAGAAAACTTTTTGGCATTTGGTTTTGGTTCTTCTTTAAGATTTTCTATATTTGCCTAAAGGGTATAACCAGCTGTATCATAAACTATTTAGGTGTAAGGATCTTCAATTGTACCCACATTATTTGTTATAAATCTAGTCTCCTTTCAAACTTATCCACATTTATTGATGAGTTTACTTCATTACCCCTTGAGGTGCTACAAATTAATGGCTCCCCATATCGTGTTCACTCAAAATAATTTGGAACAAAACTTTTTCTTAACAAATCTTGATTCATTTCATCAATAGGAATAAAATAAATATGTTTGCACTTTTTACATGAACATCTGATCTTAGGACCATCCACATATGCAGGTTGAGAATATACATAGTCAACAAAAGCTTCAACTCCTTCAACAAACTTATGATTAATGAAATCATTAGGTGTTAATCGTCTATACATCCAAGATCTATCAACATTACTCATTTATGCAAAACTGTTAGTTAAAAAAGTGATTTCATAGTTAGATATAATAATCATTATGGTAGTATCCATATTAATCTTACAGAGCATTTAATATTTACTTTACACATCATTAGATCCTTCATTTCCCTTAAGTTTTTACAGGTCCCTGACTATTTCCCCTCCAAATTGAAACCTATATATCCTAACATATAATTTCACAATTATAAAATTTAATCATAACCAATTCTTCCTTAGTGATTAGACAATCACCACATTCTAAGTCACAAAAACTTGACAACTTTATAGAAGAATTTTTTAAGAAAGATAAGGCCTTGATCTTTATTATCCTTAATATATCTTAATATCCTATAAGCAACCTACAAATGAACTGTACTTCGCTTATCAATAAATTGACTTAATTGATGGACAACATATATGAGTATCAGTCAAATAAAGCAATTTGCTAACCAATATCTTGTAAGAAGTGACATTAAGAAGTAAAAAAAGCACCTACATATTATTTTTCTAACTTTATATTAAAATAACAAACGTGGAAATTGGTTTACAATAAATAAAATCATTTTCCTCAAAAATATCAAAAGCACATTTTTGCTTACATAAATTAATTCCAACACTAGATCGAGCAATCATATTGAAATTCAAGTCTTTATGTTTGAATCAATGACCTACAAGTTCATTTCCAAAATTTGATTTTAAACAAGCACTATGGTACGTGGCATTGTTTGAACAAATGAATCCAGAAAACAAGTTCTTATTGTGACTCCTAGGCTCGTGAAATTTTTCACCGATAAGCCTCATGAGAATTGCATCACAGGTTTCCAACTTATATATCATCCTAGGGGTTTATTATGCAAAGAATTGTTATGTCAATTACATGAATTTCTTCTATTAATACTAAGTTTGAACTAATCACATTGAAGTTCAAGTCTTTATGTTTAAATTAATCACCTGTAAGTTCATTTCCAAAATTTGTTTTTAAACAAGCACTATGGTACGTGTCATTGTTTAACCAGATAAATCGAGAAAGCAAGTTCTCGCTGTGACTCCTAGGCTCATAGAAATTTTCACTGATAAGCCTCATAAAAGTTGCATCACAAGTTTACAACCTATATACCATCTTAGGGGTTTATTATGCAAAGAATTGTCATGTCAATTACGTGAATTTCTTATGTTAATACTAAGTTTGAACTAATTACATTGAAGTTCAAGTCTTTATGTTTCAACTTTAAAAATTCCCAAACTAAAATACTTGAACTATTAAACCCCAGCCTAAAAACTCATCAATCATTGTTAGAAGTAAAATTGCAAAAAACATCATAAAACCTATCACATTGTAGACATTACTTAGTTGAACGACTTACCTTGATAGACGGATAATCGTAAACTAGAAAGAAGACTGATGATGTTGGACAATTATCGACGCTCTTCATCATATAACACGGCCTACAAGAAAGCCAATAAATAATTAGCTAGTTTCATATAAGTTTTGAATTGAGCATAGGTACAAATATGCATGAGTTTTAAGTTGTGTATTGCATATTTAATTTTCCTTTTATTAATGTTTTCATACCCTACAACTTATAATATTGCTTAATTCATTGAAGCCTCTATCTCTGCTTGAAAAGAACAATTATCCTCAATTTGATCAATAACCATTTTTCGCAATATCACATATGAACAAAGACAACATATAAATTTTTTGTAAGATCATAACCATTATTGTGCAAAAAAGTTATTATGAAAAATCATTATTATGGACAAAGACAACAATTAACTTTATTTGGGTTTTTTTTTGCATAACCATTTTTTCGTACACATTAAGTGTTTATTTTTTAAACCTCCTATTAGATATGGAATTGGTTTCATGCATATTAAGTGTTTATTTTATCGCTCAAAAAAACTTTAATGATATGTATGTAAGGGCCAAACAATTATATGATGACACTATTTCTGAATCTTCACATAATTATATTGCATTTTTTAAATTTTTACAAAAACTTACGTGTCCATCTATCATCCTCTAAATCCCAAGCAAAAGGAAATTCATGTATGGATCATATTCTAAACATAGAGGGTATAATACTCGAGGGAAAAATAGGCACAATTGTTATGTAAGGTCATCTCAAAAGAACTTATAACCTCCTTCTCATTCATATAGGCCTCTTTCTCATTAAAATTGTATGAAACTAACTCAAAATCATTATAGGTCTCTTTATAAGCATAAAGGCATGATACTTGCTCCCATTGAATATCAATCCTTCTGAGAAACAAAAAGACATCACATTTTCTCTAAATCATTATAGATCATATTTTTGTGAAAATAATATATCATATGCTAATCATTTATTAGGATCTACTATCAAACAACTTTGATTGATGCATTTCTTTCAATTTAAACTCTTATTTTTATTAATATAATTAATTTCATTTCTTAAAAAAATTTAACTGAAGGGAAGAAGTAATCAATGTCATATAAGTTACCTAATTTCCATCATCAAATTATACAGCCCAAAAGAAAAAAGGGAACCACATATTCATTATCCAAATAAAGTGTACTTGCACTTTTTACAACTCATAAACACAAAATAAGAGGTTCGACATGTGAGAGATATTAAAACAAACTTAAGAAAAAAAAGGATCATATATAATAACTTAAACCATTATCACTTATCAAACACTAAGATATTTTTGCAGCACTTTTTCTTGAATATAAGTAATTAGTTATTGGCCTTGAAACTTTTGAGATTCAATAAAGAATTTTAAGATGCAAATATGCAAGGAATATTCTTTTAGAACCATAAAAAATATAACAAATTTTATCTTTAAAAAATTGAATACTAAAATAAAAAGCTTCAACAATATGTTTGTAAAAATAAAGAAACAAAACCTAAAGATTTGAATGTCAAATTTTTTTATTTTTAAAATTTTAGTGGAGAGTAAAATGAGAAAAATTAGTGTTTAAAGAATCAAATTGATATATTAAATCATGATGACCAAAAACAAGATTTTACAAGTTGATTTAAACTAAGTTAAATTAAATTAAATTAAAATTGATATAATAACTAAAATAGAAATTATAATAATTTTATATTATTTATTTATTTATTTATTTAATGAGAAAAAAATAGTGTTTAAAAATCGAATTGATATATTAAATCATGATGAAAAAAAACAAAATTTTACTAGCTGATTTAAACTAAATTAAATTAAATTAAAATTGATATAACAACTAAAATAGAAATTATAATAATTTTATATTATATATACATATATATATATATATATATATAGCAATTAATCATATATGATGCAATA
>JANQBM010000220.1:26936740-26960923 GCA_025594535.1 Erythroxylum domingense
CGCCACCCTCGCAGGGCACGGATTTGGATATCACCGTCGATATCGGGTTCGGGTCCAGTCGGGAGTGGGGTGTTACAGATTCGATTAGGAACCCTAAAATTCAATTATTTTGATGACCAAATTAAACACTTTAGTTCTAGTACATATGCCTTTTCTAGTCACACTAAAAATGCAATGATCTACTTTGATTAATTCTAAATTAATCCCTAGAGTTTCCAAAATTCCTGAACATCATTTATTCATCTAAAACTTCCCTAGGTCATCTCAAATTTATCAAAAAAATTTCAGCACAAGCCAAAAATATCTTGACGGCCAAAATTATCAAAATAAATGAGTTAACCTACTAGCCAGTAAAGAGACTAATTCAATATCCGATTGGAACCCTAATTTTAAGCATATGCACTTAGCATACTATTAGCATCAAAATAATACATTTCTTATCTCATAAAAAAAATTTTAAGGCCTTATAACTAAAACACATACACATAAGTTATCAAACAAGTCAGCCCCATCAGCTTTCCAAAAGTTGACCAGTGTTGACTTTGACTTGATCTATTAATTGAATCAAGTTTAATTAATTCTAGAAAAATTCCAAAGTCTTATACACATTCTAACCATGCCTAATAAAAATTCCAGAAACTAATTCTAAGGAATTCTTTATGAACTAAATGGAATTAGCCAGCACCTCATATGTCCACTAACACTTGTCATACACCACCAGCATGCATGTAAAATCGAGAATAAATAATCAATCACTTCAAAAACAAGTGTCATGCATCTCATACATGTGGCAACATCATATGTCCATGTTCATGAAGAAAATTCGTACAAACAATTTTTTATAAAATTATTCTGAAATTTAAAAGCATGCATGTTCATCAAATTTCCATAATTTTCTAGAACTTCATACATGCATTAGACTGAAATTAAAATCATAATAAAATAGCAAATGACACTCAATTGCAATTTATTTTGACTGAAACATAATATAACACCTTATAAACATTTTTGGGAAAGAAAATTATTAAAAAATTTCTAGAAATTTTAAGAAATTTTCAAAATCAACGCATGCATTATGTTTTCTAGAAATTCCCAGAAACCAACATATAAACTAACTAGAAATTAATTCTCAATAAAATAGAAAATGTCATTCAATTAAAATTTCCTTTGACCAAAAAATAATATAACATCTTATAAGCATTTATGTGAAATAAAATCATAAAAATTATTTTTCTACAATTTATACGAAGTTTTAAAAATCAAGTATGTTAGTCACAACCCAATAAACGGTTTGCACATGTTCAATAGATCATCTTATACATTCATAAGTAGCTCTAATACCACTGTTAGAGATCTATGGGTCTATGTATCTCATGTATGGCTATGCAACAGAAGCATAGGAATCAATATTCCAATAGCACGAGATCCCCAAAAAATTCAGAATCCATATGCATGTATAAGCAGAATGGAATAACATGAATTACAACATATATACCTTGCAAATTATCCTCCTTTTTTGAATCTTCTACTTGTTTGGGTTGTAGAAAACACCAGAAACCTTCAAAAACTAGTGAAGAACATGCAAAGATGAATAAAAATCAGTGTGTAAGGGTGGTTAGAGCACCAAACAAGATGAATTCAAGTAGATACTCAATTGAGAGTTAGACCATAAACAAGTTATATACAATTAAACTCATGCAACGATTGCATATAATTGCATGAACAAAGCTCAAGATCACTCCTATCAACCTCCAAAACTCTTCTGGACCCTTAACCTCTTAGTTGTGTGTGTTTTTGGCTTAATTTCAAGTGTACATAAGTGAAGAACTCACTTATATACCACCTGTCATAAAGTGGGTCATGGGACTTACTTAAAATGACAGCCATGCACACTTTATATTTCATCTGATCTTTTATACATGTAACTCTTAGGTTCTTGATTATTTTTGGCACTTAAATTAACTTTTAATTCGAGCATATCATGAATGGTTTCATGCCACTTGAATTAACTAGTAAAGCAAATCATGAAGGGTTTCGTGATGTCAATTTACCATAACTTGAGTAAATTAACAAATAAACTCTTCGATAGTTAATTATCTGATTTACGAACCTTTACATAGACAATTACTGTGCAATTCATCCCTTCACCATCCTATACCCCACTTGGTTTAGAGTATAGGTTATATGTCAACTCCTACTAGACTGACTATGTCACATCTAGTCAAAGTGATGTTAGTTTTTGTCCTAGGGATCTCATTACTTTATGTGTCATTGAAGACTCCCTTCATGACATATAATTACTACGGCCAGAGACTCTTGAGTAATGACCCCGATAAGAGGATGTGGGTATCATCTCCTTCTATCAGCATTGGTGAATCCTCTGCTAGCTACCTAATTACCTTTGAATACCAATAGTTGTACCCAATCACCACCCTATGAGTAACCTCATCTTAAGGCAACAAGGAATTGTTTCAAAGCACAGGATCAGTATCCAAGATATCCTTAAGTATCTTAAGTTTAAAGATATTTGCATCATTTTTTTGATGAGATTAATCACTAACATTTGATAGATCATCCATTTGATAATCTCATAGCGGGTCATCCGATGTACTTACTACTCTTAGTAAGCATCCATATGTTAACTCTAAACATCTCATGCTTACAGCTTATGAGATCCACTGCTTGATCAAATCAAGGAATATAACAGGTGTTAATCTATCTGGATTAACAATGTCCTGTCTCATTAATCCTATGACAAGGGATAATTTAGATACTAACATAATTGCATATGATAGGAATCTCATTATCATGATCTCATCATGATTTCTTTAATGTTATTTTTTATATCATGGACTTCATTAATTGAATTTAAGAACGACATCAATTCATAAATAAATGAACATCAAATTAATGAAAATTACCTTTTGCTTTATTAATCAAAATAAAGTTTGTCCAAAAGTGCTAAGGTGATTGCCTTTAGAGCACTACTCTAACAATTTACATCCTTACTTTATATTGATTTTCTATTCAAGACCACATTTTTATCACATGCATTTTTATGAAAATGATTAGGCATTCTTTGTTGATTACTAGGTAAATTAGCCAAATAGCCTACCCAACTATGTGAATTTTCCTTTGCTAGCCCCCTTGAGCTTTATTATCATTTTCTTTTGTATAAACCACATTACATGCACCTAACCAAATGCCCTACCCAAGTCTTAAAACTAGTGGAGCATTTGTTAATTCTTAATGAATGTGATTGTAGAAAAGCCTAAGTGTGGGGGTACGCATACATGTGGGTTGGTTATATTTTTTAAAATTCCATGTTGATGTCGCTTCTATCATTTCTACTTTTGGAAAAAAAAAGAAAAAAAAGAAGAAAAATGTGAGTTTGAATAAAAAGTATCAAGGAGGAAATATAATTGATGTGGAAAATTGTTAATTAATAGATTATCCTCCTTAAGTTGTATTTATTAGGTGTTTGATTGGATTGTATATAAGGCGGATGTTGTTTTAGGTGGAGCACTTTTTGTGTTATGCTAATATGGCTTATGGTGTGAGAGCTAAATTAATTTGTGAAACATAGTTGTTGCATTCTTCATAGCTGACCCAGTTTTGAATGAATGTTAACTTGCGCGTTTAATATCTCGTTAAGTGTTCCTTTTGCTTCACTAGTTTGATGGCTTTTGTGCTACATTACCTAAAATACATCCCACCTTATCCTTATTAACATTACAACCCTAAAAAAGTCCTTTAATTCATGATTATGCATGTAACTTTTAGTGGTGGAGAAATGAAATGATATGTAAAGTTATGGATTGTTATGATCATGAATGTTGTTTGAGTGTACCCATGAAAATATATTGTTTAAACACTTTTTGTTTAAGTCTACCTCTAGATTACTTAGTTTCTAAGGGTGGTAAATATTGATTGATCATGAGTAGAAGCTTTGAATGTTGAGTTTTGCTATAGGTTTTGAAAGTCATTCATCTTTACTTATGGTTATCTATTCTTAAGAATAGTTTGTGATTTTGATTTTGATGATTTTCCCAAGGATGGTTAAAAGCTAAGTGTGGAGGAACTTGATATATGCTCAAATGTTGATTCATTTGATATACTAAACTTAGTGATTAATGCCTTAGAAATGCTTAGGATACTCACTTTAGCTCATATTTGATTTTAGGTACATCTTGGAAGTAAAGAAGCTAAAGTGACCTAAAAGTATGTTCGTTGAAGTCATCTTTTCCATTTCCATATTCACTTGTTTTTGTGGAATAAAAATTATAAATATTAGAGCAAGTAAAGACAAGAAAATTAAGATGATGAAGCTACATGGAAATTGCATATGACAACCCTATGCAACATGCTTTATGGGAATTAAATAAAGAAAAAAGGCAGCTAGAAGAGAAACAAATAGGGTAGCACAACATGAAGGAAACACTATAGCAGATACACACATGTGTTAAAATGACGTAGCATAAGAAGTAAGGAGTGCATGAATTTTTGTGAAAAATGCAAAGAATGTTTGCGTTAAATGCAGACAATGTTTGCATTAAACTCCTGTTACTGTGCCTGTCTTCTTTTAAAAACCTGCATAAAAATGAAGACATTAGACAGGCACAGTAACAGGAGGGCATAAATAGTAGATATCAAAAAATAGAGAGTGGAGCAGAGAACATAGGTAAGGCACTAGGTTCTTTCTTTATTTTTCACCACTGACGCAGCTATGGAGATGAGGATTAACGCTTGGAGCATAAAAATTGAGATGGAAGGCTAGCTACTTGATGTTGGTTCAACAGGAATACCGACGCTAGGTGATGATTAAGCTATTTTATCAATTTAAGGTTGTAATTTCTTTTCGGATTGTTGTGTTGTTGGTGTTAATTTGATCGAGTTTTGGGATAAATGATCTTAATACGTTATTTTGATTGTTCTATTTCGAACCTATTAATAAAACATTGAATGTAATCTGTAATTGTTACTTTTTATGTTTATGAGTAGCATCTAATGATTCCATATTGTTAGGAACAACATAACTTAGTTTAGATACCTCGAACATGTGAGGTTACTGCTTTTATTAATCGTTTTCCACATCGTAATGTGACTGCCAAATTAAATCTAGAGATCATATCCTAGGTTATTTGGTGGTTAGGTTTAATTAATGATTATATCTTAATTAAACCAAACATAAGGGAAAACTAAGATTAGGAGAGCATTATATTAGTCTTAGATTAATAGTCCGAAAAGATTTGTAAAGACGTTAGGATGATGAAATATGCTTGATTGTGTTTAAGCCGAGATTGAACCTAGAACCAGACCGTACGTATATTCGATAGTTTAATCATTTTCGTTCACTTGTTTTAATTTTTTTTTGATAGTTTGTTTTTATTTTATTTTCTAAATTGCTAAAAAACTAAAAATCCCCCTTTTATAGTTTCCTTACATCAATTAATTTTATTACGAAAATTAACTAAACATTCCCTATAGATTCAACCCCGACTCACTATAATTATAAATTTTAATGTGTAGAGTCAGGTAAATTTTGCAATACACTCGACATACGCTATCAATTTTATTTAAATATTAACTATAATTACCTTTGAAACATATACATCCATCAATATTGAACCGGACCAGCAAGTTTAGCCTCGTGTGTTAAATGTACGGGTAGATGCTACATAATGTCAAAGAAGCTTGGAGAAAAAATTCCTTCTAATTTGCACATGATAATTGGAATTTTCCTTTCTAATTTTTCTATTTCAACTAACTTTATTTTAGATGATGATAAGCTTTTGAGAAACAAATTTAATTCTATTATAGCTTCTCAAACCTTATTTGGTAGCAACTCCTAAAATGCAATTAAAATTATCCTTTGTATAAACACATGACAATTACGACTTTTCATCCTAAATAATTTGTACTTCTTCATTTCCACACACCTTGCCAAGTTAGAAACACAAACATCGGGAAACTTTAGACTTTTCAACCATTTATACAAAATTTCCTTTTGTTTTTTGTCCAAATTGTAACATGCTTTCAGATATTTACCCATATGAAGATCTTTATCTAACTCATTCCTTCTACCAAAAAAGTTTCATTCAACTCATGATTTTAAGTTTTCCTTTTTCCTCCCTTCAATGATCATTATGTTGTTCAACAAATTGTCAAAAATATTTTTTTAATATGCATCACATCTAGATTATGACGTATCAAATTATTTTTTCAATATGGAAAATTCCAAAAGATACTTCATTTTCTCCAACCAAAGTTTTTTCTGATGCTTCTATTATCTTTTTTAGCTTCAAATTCTGTAACTTTCAGCAACCCTAATTTATCAATCTCCTACAATATCTCTTTACTAACTTTGTAAGGGCGAGGAGGTGTTTGTATCATTTTATTCTTAATGAATTTTTGTTTATTGTGTCTAAATGGATGAACTGGAGGAAGAAATTTTGTTTAAGAGATGCATAATATGTCTCCATAACAAATTCCCAAAGATGATGCAATTCAAATACCAATGGTTATAAGAATGCATAAATTTTATATTTTGGATTTGTAAGCCCTCGCACAATCACCGTTAAGAACATATATACCTCATTCATACTCATCCATGAAGGAAAATTATAAGGAGTAATTATGATTGGTCATGATGAATATTATTGGTCAGATTGATCAAAAGATTGGAATCCATCTGTCAACAATCTCAACCTAACATTTCAACTTTCATTTACAAACTCAAAATGGGCGTTATTAAAATGTTTCCATGCGAGTGTATCTTCCTATTCATGTTCATTATTCCATATAATGTGAGATGCAGTAACATCAGAGGCATACAATCTTTTAAGTCTCGAAGTTAGCAAGAAATAATACATTCACTTCCAGGGTACTAATTTCTCGTTCATAATACGCTTTCTAGGTTTGAACCTAGATTGAACACAAAATTTGCACTTTTGTAATTCCACATCATCTCCCCAAAACAACATACATCCTAAATTGCAAGAATCAATTTTTTCAATTGGCAAACCAAGACCCCTAATAAGTTTCTTCATATTGTAAAAATTATCAACCATAATATGATCAGGAGGCAATGATTCATTATACTATCCAAACTTTGATCAAAAATATTCCCTTCAGACTTTATGTTCAATATTCAAGCAATTGAAGATAATTGAGTCATGGTTTCACAATTTGGCCATAATTCTTAGTCAGCTGATTTTAGTAAGTCAAAAAACTTTTTTACATTTGGGATTGATTCTTCTTTAAGATTTTCTATATTTTCCTGAAAAGTATAACTGGTTGCATTATAAACATTTTAGATGTAAGGATTTTCAGTTGTACCCATATTATTTGATATAAATTCAGCCCCTCTTTAAACCCATCCACATTTATTGACGAGTTTACTTCATTACCCTTGAGGTGCTACAAATTAATAGCTCCCCATATCGTGTTTAATTAAAATAATTTGGAGCAAACCCTTTTCTTAACAAATGGTTATTCACTTTATCAATAAGAAGAAAATGAATATGTTTGCACTTTTTATATAAACATCTAATCTTCGAACCATCCATATATGCAAGTTGACAATATGTATAGTCAATAAAAGCTTCAACTCCCTTAACAAATTCAGGATTAATAAAACCATCAGGTGTTAATCGTCTATACATCCAAGATCTATCAACATTACTCATTTATCCAAAACTATTATTTAAAAAAGTGATTTCAAGTTAGATATAATAATCATTATGGTTTAATCTTACATAACATTTAATCTTTACTTTACACATCATTATATCCTTCATTTCCCTGAAGTTTTTATAGGTCTCTGACCTTTTCGCCTCTAAATTGAAACCAATCTATCCTACCATATGATTTCACAATTAGTGATTAGATAATCACAACTAATTCCACCTTAGTGATTGGACAATCACCCCATTCTAAATCATAAGAACCTTACAACTTCATATAAGAATTTTTTAGGAAAGATAAGGCTCTGATCTTTATTATCCTTAATATATATTAATACTCTATAAACAACCTATAAATGAACTGTAATTGGCTTATTGATATATTAACTTAATTAATGGACAACACATCTGAGTATTCGTCAAATAAAGCAATTTGCCAACCAATATCCTATAAGAAGTGACATTAAGAAGTAAGAAAAAGAACTTACATATTATTTTTGTAACTTTATATTAAAATAAAAGAGTGGAAATTGGTTTACAATAAATAAAATCGGTTTCCTCAAAAAGATCAAAAGCACATTTCTTGCTTACATATATTAATTCCAACACTAGATCAAACAATGACATTGAAGTTCAAGTCTTTTTGTTTGAATTAATCACCTACAAGTTCATTTCCAAAGTTTGATTTTAAACAAGTACTATGGTATGTGGCATTGATTGACCAGATGAATTAAGGAAGCAAATTCTCACTGTGACTCCTAGGCTCGCGGAATTTTTCACCGATAAACCTCATAGGAGTTACATCACAAGTTTCTAGCCTATATACCATCCTAGGGGTTTATTATGCAAAGAATTTTCATTTTAATAACGTGAATTTCTTGTGTTAATACTAAGTTTGAACTAATCACATTGAAGTTCAAGTCTTTATGTTTGAATTGATCACCTACAAGTTAATTTCCAACTTTTGATTTTAAACAAGCACTTGGTAGGTGGCATTGTTTGTCCAGATGAATCGATAAAGCAAGTTTTCACTGTGACTCCTAGGCTTGTGGAATGTTTCACCGATAAGCTTCATGGGAGTTGCATCATAGGTTTTTAGCCTATATACCATCCTAGGGGTTTATTATGCAAAGAATTGTCATGTCAATTACATGAATTTCTTATGTTAATACTAAGTTTGAATTAATCACATTGAAGTTCAAGTCTTTATGTTTCAATTTAAACAATGCCCAAAAAAATACTTAGACTATTAAACCCATTGTTAGAGGTAAATTTGCAAAAAACAACATAAAATCGATCACATTGTAGACATTACTTAGTTGAAGGACATACCTTGCTAGATGAACAATCGCAAACTACAAAGAAGACAGATGAAGTTAGACAATTATTATTGTTCTTCAACACAAAACATAGCCTGTAAGAAAGACAATAAACAATTAGCTAGTTTTTAATAAGTTTTTAATTGAGCATAGGTACAAATATGCATGAGTTTTAAGTTGTGTATTATATATTTTGTTTTCCTTCTATTAATGTTTTCATATCCTATAACTTATAGTATTTCTTATGCCATTTAAGCCTCGATCTCTGCTTGAAAAAGAACAATTAACCTTAATTTGATCATAACCATTTTTTGCAATTTCACATATAGACAAAGACAACATATAATTTTTCGCAAGATTATATCCATTATTATGGACAAAGACAATAATTATCTTTATTTAGATTTTTTACATAACCATTTTTTCATACATATTAATTGTTTATTTTTTAAACCTCTCGTTAGATCTAGAACTGGTTTCATGCATATCAAGTGTTTATTTTTTAGATAAAAAAACTCTAATGATAGGTGTGGAATTAGTTTCATTTAAAGAATTGTATTAAAGATTGCCTAGAGTATTTTTATAAGGGCTAAGCAATTATATGATGAGACTATGTATGAATCTTCACATGATCATATTGCATTTTTTAAATGTTTACAAAAAAATGCATGCCCATCTATCATCCTCTAAGTCCTAAGCAAAAGGAAATTCATGTATGGATCACATTCTAAACCTAGATGGTATAATATTCAAGGAAAAAATGGGCACAATTTTTATGCAAGGTCATCTTAAAAGAACTTACAACCTCCTTCTCATTCATATAGGCCTCTTTCTTATTAAAATGGTATGAAACAAACTCACAATCATTTTAGGTCTCTTTATAAGCATAAAGGTGTGATACTTGCTCCCATTTAATATCAATCATTATGAGAAACAAAAAAGCATCACATTTTCTCTCAATAACCATTGGTCATATTTTTTTGAAAAGAGTATATCATATGCTAATCATTTATTAGGCTCTACTATCATATAAAGAGAACTCCAAATCCCATTTAATATGGACCTTATAAGAAACAAGGAAGAATGGCATTTTCTCTAAATCACTATAGGTCATATTTTCATTAAAAGAGCATAGCATATGCTAAACTATTTGTTAGGCTCCACTATCAGATAAAGAAAACTCCTAATCCCTCACATGTCAAAAAGAAAGTGCTACATAACCCACATCCTCTAACTAAACCTAAAACTGCATATAAGTTATAATCTTAAAGGTCTTTCTTATATGGTAATAGCACTTTTAATTCTTATCATAAGAAATGCTATTTTATGTTGATCATAGACATATCTATATAAGTTTCTCTCTGAAATAATGCTTATGAAGTAAATCAAAAAAGATACGGGTTGAAAGAAAAATTAAGAACTTATCTCTAGAGACTAAGTTTGCGTGGATACCTAGAATTGGTTTTTTCAAATATAAGAGGATCAATTATCAATGCTCTTCAACATAGAACACGACCTGCAAGAAAGACAATAAACAATTAGCTAGTTTTTGATAAGTTTTGAATTAAGCATAAGTACAGATATGCATGAAGTACCACAAGTAGCCAAAATGAAAAATCCCCAAGACATAAGTTGTAACAAGTCCCAAATAGCAACCAACATAAGCCAACCAAAAAGAAATTGACTTCACTCTAACCAAAAAGAAACTCCTTTTTGTTAAATGCAAATTCTCTTTCTAAATTTAAGGTATATTTATAAGGTTGTATAATATGATTACACTAACTATCAAACGTAAAGATTTCATTAACTGACATTACAAGAATAAAAGGAGTAAGGAGGAGGACAAAATTAATATTCAAGTTATCTCTCAACAATATGATTTATGGAATACCAATTGAAAGGAACCCTATATACAATTTTTCAAAAGATATCTTCACAGGAACATAGTTTCCTAACTTAGTAATACAATTCATAAGAGAACAAATAGTAACTCATTAATTGCATTTGACATGCAGTCAGGCTTTTGTAACAAAAATTCACTTTAGAAGCTTCATTTGTTTTTACCAAATATTAGATGGTTCATGGAATTTCTAAGTTCCTTTTACTTTTACTAATAGCTAACAAAGTTCCACTAAGTTAAATATAAGGACGGTTGATCTTCAACTAGTTCAATAATTGAATTAAACTAAAATTGATACAATAACTAAAATAGAAATTATAATAATTTTAAAATTATATATAGTGATGTAATGAATATAAATATATATATATACATTTATCAATTAATCATATATGATGCAATAACATTTAAACATCTTAAAGAAAATTAATGCAATATTCAAGAGAAAAATAGGTACATAAAATTAAGTCTAATAAATCAATAAAATTACAATATATGTTTTCTCTTACTATTATGGTTAAGTCATTGCCAAATATGACTAATCTCTTACTATTATGGTAATTTATTTAATAAGTATTAGGTCGTAGTAACTAGATGTGGATATATGAACTTCATATATATGATTAAAACCAAGAGTAGTACTATGAACCTCATATATATGATTAAAACCAAGAGTAGTACATCTATGACAATCAAATGTCCCACCTCCATTTTAGTAAGGGATATTAGGATGTCATAAATCATAAGCAAGGCCACAAAAATGTTTTAATTCCTAGATGCCTTTATAAGCCTGATTGGTTTATCACTACATTTTAAAGTCCATAAATTCCATCTTTATAAGGCTTTACTCATCATTTGTATCCAATGATGCATTCTTGTTGTTGTCATTGAGGATGATAACTTTGAGCTCTTATTTTTTAGCATTCTTGCTCTCTTTAGTCAGGTTACAACTTTTATTATTTCTTTAAGAACTTATACTATACTGTTATTGATGCTTAAATCAACACCAGACCAAAAATCATATAGTAATAGTAAAATATATCATCTCGTATAAAATATTTATTTGAAAAAAATCTCTAATCTTACTGAATTTTAGGAAATACTACTAATTCAATAATAATCAATCTTAAATGATGTAAAACAATACACATTATAAATGATGTTAGAGACCTCTTACAGAACTTTCTTCAAACACTTGGTACGTTATTGAAATTCATCCTTAGTTTATTTCAAAATTACTATCTTTTTCCATTATTCACCAACATAACCCCATAACAATAAATAATGACCCATTAACAACCCAAATAAATCCTCACAACTCAATCGACAATAACACTAAGACATCAAACATACAACGGTTCACATACAAAAATTTAAGGAAAAAACTTAACTCAAAAACAATAAGTGGACAACAAACCTCGAGACGGAAAACCCAAGACAATGGAAGCAGTTGTTGGAAGAACGAAAGAAAATGAAAGCACATGGAAGATGACAGTGCACAGAGGAGAAACGAAGAAGAGAAAAAATGAAGAAAAACATTGAGGATGGGGGTTCGGGTATGTAATTTAATTAACAATAAAATGACATCATTTTCCTTTAAATGTAGGCAACAATACCAATGTTGTTTGAATTTACCGACAAAATGATAGCTCCATCGGTATCGTAGGTAATTTCCCTTTGAAAATTTCTTTCGTCAGTAAACTTCGTCACTTATTTTTACCACAAACCATTGCCGTCTATTTTTACGATGACTTTCACTATTTTGTCTCTAAATTTCATCGGTAAAGTTTCACAGATAATTTATCTCCACCTTTATTGATGAATTTTTTCTATTGCAAAATATTATTTTTCCTGACAAGTTTAGCGACAGAAATAAATTTCTGTCGCTAATTTATTTCCATTGCTAAGTTACTGTGAATTTTTTGTCATTAATTTGTAACTTTCTTGTAGTGATATATTCACACTTCCTCGAAAAAATTTCTATATATACACACAAGGAACTAAACTATTTTCTTATATATAAACACAAGTGGCCATAAAACCTTTTTCCTATTTATATACACACATGACAATGAAATATTTTTCCAATGTTTATACACATACGCAAACAAATTTTTTCTTTTATATATACACACGCACACACACATAGGTGGCCACCAAACCATTTTCCTATATATACACAAGCATGCTCATAATTTTTTTCCCATACACATATACACACATGCCTACAAAACTTTTTCATATATTTTTACATACATGGCAATCAAAAGTTTTTCAAATATATACACAAATGGATGATAAATGTAAACTGCATCATATTTTAGGGCTTAGTTTGATATGTGTTTAGCTATTAATTCAATCATTTAGTATGTGTTTCGGTTAGAATTGTGTTAGTTTATTAATTATTTGTGTTTTAAGTGTTTATAGGTTAATACAAGTCTTTGAGCTTAAATATTATGTTTCTAAGGTACCTTGATGTGTTTGTTAGTGTTCAGGATCAACATTGAAGAACGGAGAAGTTTTAGAGACATTCAAGCTAAAATAACGGCCCATGATCATGTCAAAAGCACCAGAGTTGGCTAACGATCTTGACCCCATATGCCATGATCGTGAAAGAAGCCAAGCCATGATCGTGACAGAAGGCTCATATGTAGCCTATGATGGTGGCTTGCATCGAGCAGACGTGCAGACAATCAAAAACATCAAGTTTTGAGGGATTTTTTGGACCTTTCAGCCCTAAAATAACCTAGGACTGCTCAGAACACAAAAGATATTTAAAGAACAAGACAGAAAGGAAAAGGGGAGTTTTTACATTTGCCGCTTTTGAGAAACCTAGAGAGAATTCATCGAGTGATTGAGAAAGAGAAGAAGGAATAGAGAAGTGGAGAAGAAGCTGACTTGATGTAATTCCTAGATAAGGAGTTTCCTGACGTTACTGCCTCCCATCATCTGTTTAGATTGTATTTCCTATTTATATTCAGTTTTATTATTGTATAGAATTAGAATAATAGTGGATGATAAGATTTTTTAATGTTGAAGATGTTCTAAACTCACCTTCAGAATTTTATCTTTGCATTAATGAAATTTAATTGTTTATGTTCTATTGGATTTATTGTGATTTAATTCTACGATTGTATAATTTGATAATGAGAGTTAGGTGATTTAATAGAACAAGAATTAATCAAATTAGTAAATGGTGCAAAGAGAGATCTTGCATACGTTTCTAATAGTTTATTAGACAACTTCATAAACTAATCAAATTGGTAAATACTGCGAAGAAAGATCTTGTATAGGTTTTCGATAGTTTATTAGACAACTTCATACCTAATTAGGGTTTTGGAGAGGTTGTTAATTGAGAGATTGCAACTTCCATAATCTGATTAGGGTTTATGATTTAGTGTTAATGGTTATAACTCGAGAGAGAGAGTTATCAACCCTATGATTGTCTAGAATTAATAATTCGGTAATTCATAATCAATTAGGTTAACATTAAGGATAGGTAAAATTCCTTTCTCTCAATTGGTAATTCCTTTAGGTTGATTCTTGGGTGTGTGTTGCAACTACTAAATTATCAATATCTTCATGATTAATTCTTAATTTGATTGATTGAATTAAATTCTCATTTTAGTTTCGTTATATTTTAAATTTCTTCAATTTGTTCTGGACTTAGATTTTAGGATGAGATTACCCCTCCTCATGGGATCGACAACTTAGGTACTACGCTAACAAATCGTGCACTTGCAGATTATCGAGGGTATTTATTAAAACATACACACATCAAAAACTCGATCAAGTTTTTGACGTTGTTGTCAAGGAGGCGATTAGTTTAGTTCTTCAGTCTAAGGCTTTTTAACTATCTTTTGTTTTAAATAATAATTAAAAAGACAAGTTTGGGGCTTAAAGTAGAAACATAACAAGATATCCTAGAGTGAGAATAAGACATTTAAAGAACTAAATGCCAAGAAGAAATGAAAAGAACAATGATTAAAGATAGATATTATAAGGAGCAGAGAACTTTTGCGAACCACAATGAGGCACAGTATGATTGGGGAAGTAACAATCCTTATTGGAACATGTACACTCTAGAATGGCATAACCACCTAAGTTTCTATTGGTCCAACAATGTAAAGACTCACTTAAGACATCAAGAACTATTAGGATTTCAACAAGATGAGTTCAGATTCTAAATTAGACAAGATCCTGGATAAGGTCATGGAGATGGAAGAGGGCCAAAAAAGACTAGAAGAACAAATTGGAACAAATTGAGCAAATAACAAAAAATCATGCCTCGTCTATTTATAACCTAGAGATTCAAGTGAGACAACTTTCCCATTTATTTTGTAAGAGAAGTGTCGAAGACTTTCTAAGTAAAATGGAAATACATCAAAGAGAGCAATATGAAGCTATCGCACCTAAGAATGGGGGAGAGCCAAAAGGATCAATGGAAAATCAAACTAAACCCCACCTTATTGAAGACCAAGAGATGAAGAAAGAGGATGAAGAAAAAATGCCAACTCTCCCTTTTATTGACCAATTCTTGATATACCATGTGTGAACATTGAAAAATCTTTGGTAGATGTCCACGAAAAGAATCTTATCTTTTCGATTAATGATGACCAAGTGACATTTAACATGAATGATGTATTAAATAATCCGAAGGATAGTAGCTCATTTAGGATAATTGATGTGTTTGAGTCTTTTAAAGAATAAAAGAATAAAGAACAGATGACAACAGACATCGAGTTAGAAGAAGCTACAAAAGTCTCTATTCAATGAAGCGGAAGAAGCAAAGGAGATGAAGGTGATTAAAGAAGAAAGAGAGCAGCTCACCTTCTTACAAGACAAATTGTTGGATTCGATGGAAAATTCAGGGAGTTTTCTTATTCCCTATTTTATTGACAGTTTGTTAGTGAAAAGGACATTATTAAGCTTAATTGGTTTTCATAATTTTATCAATATTATCCTTCTGATCATTTTATATTTTATAGCTTACCTACAAGCTACAAAACTGACGTTGAAAGAAAAAGGTGGAAGCAAGCCACTTATAATTGATCCCAGTTAAGTTTCCAAGGATAGAGCGTCGAGCTATCGACATTAAAAGAAGCATTGCATAGGGGGCAACCCATAGATTGTTAATTCCATGTTATTTCCTTTGATTTTTAGATAGTTTGAATTTCGTAGTTAGATTATTTCGTTTCCAAATAAAGTCGAGAAGGCATAGGACTTCGACATGAATTAGATGATCAATGAAGTAAGCTATAAAGAGGTGAAAAAGCTATTAAGAGTTAAGAAGTGATCTCCGGAAAGTATAGAAGGACAAAAGAAGAAAAAAATCAAAAATTGGTGGAAAAATTGCAAGTCACGATTGTGGCCTGTGGCAGGGTAAAATAGTCCACGTGGATTTTAGCTAATTTTTACCATTTTACCCTTCGTTCACCTATATATTCATGTCATGCTTCATTTTTCATTCACTTTCATTTTAACTTTATCTCTATAAAATTAGAATCATCAAATGCTCTCACTTCTCTCTAACCAAATTCCAAACTTCCAGTCTCTTCCAACCTCTACCTATTTGAAAGGCAGTATGTTGCACATTAAGTAGTCAGCAAAGTGCGATCAATCATTAAAATGAAACCAAGTCTCAGGACAAGGGCGAAGGAACAAGGCAGTTGATTACAAAGCACATTTCCCAATCTTCTCAAATAAGGAAGGTAATCGCTTTCAATATCTTTGCAATAAGCAAATTATGGTTCCCAAGAATTTTCATTTTGAAACTTTAGACAGACTAAAATTGAGAGACAAGGTTGAAAATTTAGTGGAACGAATTCAATGGGGACAGTTTATTCAATTTCAATACCCATTTACGAAGAACTTACCTTAAAATTCTTCACATCCCTTCAGTTCGAATCCAATAAACCTAGGGAATTGTGGTTTAGGTTGCGAGGATAACCTTATGAGCTTAATTATGAGACTTTGTATGAAATTTGTAGTTTTCCCGAATCGTCCGTAGTAGATCAGCATGATTATTTTCGTGTCACCCCATACTGGACTGAACTAACTGGGTTAGAGCATTTCGACGCTAAGAATGCATACGATAACATCATCAAGAGCCACGAACACTTTTTTCTACACAAATTCATGTGTCAAACTATTTTTTACAAAATGGAAACCAACAAGTGTTCGATAAAGGAACTTTTCCTGTTGTGGTGCATAGACCATAACTTCCCAGTTTGCACAACCACCCACATCTTTAATGCAATTATTGCTACTCAACGTAAGAGGAGCAATAACTTAAGAATGGATTATATGGTTTTAGCCATAGCTGATTATTATAGAGTTAAGTGCAATGGATTCACGGTCTACCATCCTGAATTCATGAACCATCATCATTTATGGCAAGTTGAAATCCTAAAGTCCCATAATATGGAACTTCGGGATATTAGTGCCAATACACATGTCAAGATTAGTACTAGTCAAGTGAGTTCAAGTGCTCAGCAATAACAAGAAGAGAGTTCGACTAGTGAGGAGTCTTAGGGGGAAGAAGACATAGATGAACCGGGCTGGAAGAAAGTGTTCGATACAATCTTCTCGAACACTAAGGTAATTACAGATACACTTGCGGAGAACTATAGAAGAATGAAGGAGATGGCCTAAACACAACAATGTCAAAGCCGGGATATACATCATATCCATCATTACTTCGAGGCTCAATGATTCCAGCTACCATCTCCGACACCATCCCCGCCTCCATCACCGTGAGGCTTTATTTCTAACCCTTTTCTTTTTAAATTTAGTTTTTATTTTATTTTTATTTTTACTTTATTTTTTTTTTTGCCATGCATGTTTGTTTACCTCCTTTTAACATTGAGGACAATGTGTTGTTCAAGTCTGGGGCGGATTATGTGTTTTGCTTTGAATGTGAATTTTGCATATTGTATAATAGTTTATTAGGTTGCATTTTATGAATTGTATGAATGTGTTAATGGATTAGATGGATTGAAATTAATTTAATTTGAACATAGTCTATTAGGTTTTAAAGAGTCATTAGCTCACAAAATTAGTGAATTAGGCTCTTTGGTCAAATATGCAAGTTAATTAGGATTTAGTGTGAGTTTGTCACCCTCTAAATTATCACATTCATTCATAATTTTAGGTTTTTCAACTAAAATAGCTCTTCTAGTATTTTTTATGAAAAAGAGTAGCTAAAATAACAAGGTAAGCAATCAAAAAAGGTGTTGGTTAATTTTAAATAAATAACTATTCTACTGGCCTTCAGGTTATGAATAGAGCTAATGGCTAGTTAAGAACGTGATGTAGCTGAGTAACCAAATCGACACGCATAACAATGTGTGCCTCTACATCAAAAGGCTATAATTGCATTTCAACTAAGTAGCTTAATAAAAACATGACTTAGTCGAGTAACCGGATTGACATTCATCACCATTGTTTACCTTCGAGTAAAATGCTAGGCCCATGTCTATAAAATATTAAAGAAAAAATGTTTCCTAATAAAACCTACCAAACTTGTAAGTAGCTTGACTTTTCATGAAAACGTACTTAGGAGTAGTTACAGAGTTTGAATGACCCAAGAATTATTAATGTGTGTCTATAATTAAAAGGGTAAGTAACTTGACATTTGGGTTTTAATTAATATTTTTGTTTAGTTCAGATTCCCTAGATGCAGATTTTGCATGTTAATGATTTGAAATAACTTGAATGATTGTGTTTAAAGTTAAATTTATTTCATAAAGTTGAAGTCATTGTCCCATTATTGCATTGTTTGCTTTATGACTTTGCGTGTTTGTTATTTTTTTTACTTGAGGACAAGCAAATGTTAAAGTGTTGGGATGTTGATAAGTGTAAATTATATCATGTTTTAGGGCTTAATTTGATATGTGTTTAGCTATTAATCCAATCATTTAGTATATGTTTATGTTAAAATTGTGTTAGTTTGTTAATTATTTGTGTTTTAAGTGTTTTATGGGTTAGTACAAGTCTTTGAGCTTAAATATTATGTTTTTGAGGTATCTTGATGTGTTTGTTAGTGTTTCAGGGTCAACATCGAAGAATCGAGAAGTTTCGGAGACATTTGAGCCGAAACAATGGCTTATGATCTTGACAAAATCACCAGGGTTAGCCCATAATCGTGGCCCACATGCCACGATCGTGACAAAAGCCCAGGACATGGGCCATGATCGTGAGCTGCATGCCACGATCGTGACAGAAGACTCAGATATGGCCCACGATTGTGGCCTGTAGGGCCACAGTCATGGCCTACATCAGGTAGACAAGCAGACACTCAAAAATGTCAAGTTTTAAGAGATTTTTCTAACCTTTTAGACCCCGAAAAACCCTAGGTTTGCTCAGAACACAAAGGATATTTAAAGAACAGACAAAGAGGTAGAGGGGAGCTTTTGCATCAGTCACTTTTGAGAAACCCTAGAGAGAATTCATCGAATGATTGAGAAAGAGAAGAAGGAAGAGAGAAGTGGAGAAGAAGTTGACTCAACGCACTTCCCAAATCAGGAGTTTCCCTAAGTCACTGCCTCCCATCATTTTTTTAGATTGTATTTCCTATTTATTTTCAGTTTTATTATTGTATAAAATTGGAATAACAATTGATGATAGGATTTTTGACGACGTTCTAAACTCACCTTCAAAGTTTTATCTTTGAATTAATGAAATCTGATTGTTTATGTTTTATTGGTTTTATTGTGATTTAATTCTACGATTGCATAATTCGATAATAAACTAAGAGGGTAAATCGAATGAAAAATAATTAAATTAGGCTAATGAGAGTTAGGTGATTTAATAGAACAAGAATTAAATCAAATCGGTAAATTGTGCAAAGAGAGATCTTACATAGGTTTCTGATAGTTTATTAGACAACTTTAGAACTAATTATGATTTTGGATAGGTTGTTAATTAAAAGATTGCAACTTCCATACTCTGATTAGGGTTTATGATTTAGGGTTAATAGTTATATCTCGAGAGAGAGTAATCAACCCTAGGATCGTCTAGAACTAATAATTTGGTAATTCATTATCAATTAGGTTAGCATTAAGGATAGATAAAATTTCCTTTCTCTTAATTGGTAATTCCCTTAGGTTGATTCTTGGGTGTGTGTTGCAACTGCTAAATTATTAATATTTTCATGATTGATTCTTAATTTGATTGATTGAATTGAATTCTCATTTTAGTTTTGTTATATTTTTAATTTCTGAGATTTGTTCTGGCCTTAGATCTTAGGATTAGATTACCCCTCCTCGTGGGATCGACACCTTAGTTACTACGCTAACGAACCGTGCGCTTGCAGATTATCAAGGCTTTTTATTAAACTTACATACATCAAACACCCGATCAATGGACACAAAACTTTTGTTCTTATATATCTACACATATGGCTACCTAAATTTCTTTCTATATATTTACACATGTGGCAACAAAAATTTATTCTTATGCACACACACACACACACACACACATACACACATGTGGACACCAAAATTTTTTCCCATATATATGCACACATAACCACTAAACCTTTTTCCTCTATATATGTTCATATTGCCACCTAATTTTTTTCCTATATATATGTATATATGTATATATATCCACCAAAAAATTTCCAATGTATATATACACATTTGCCAGAAAAAACTTTTTTCTTATATTTGTATACACCCACAGCCACTGAACTTTTCTTACATAGATATATATACTTGATCACCAAAAGTCTTTTTTATATATATACATATGTGGAAAAAAAATGTTTCTCCACATAACTTTTTCCTATATATAAATACACAAACACACATGGCCACAAACTTTTTCCTATATATACACATATAGATATATATATATATATATATATATATATGCTAACCAAAACTTGAGTTGAGGTTAACGGTCCCAAATACTTAAGAATCGTCCACCACGCTTCGCTTGAGCCCATACATAAGCGATATTCCATTCCCACATTAATTGATTTGGGATTCGAACCAATGACGTGATGGAATACCTTAAGTTCTGATACCACTTTGCTAACCAAAACTTGAGTTGAGGTTAACGGTCCTAAATACTTAAGACGAAAAAAAGAAAAAGTAGACATGACTAAAGAAAAAGTAAAGATGCTCTGAAGAGTAAAAAGCTGACTAAGACTAGGACATAAAGAGAATCTACATTATTTACATCTTTGTCAGTTTTTACCGACACTGCTAAGTGGCTACATGATTGCTACGTTATTCTTCAATTATTGCTTCAATGGATTTGTTGTCTTCAGCATTCGGAGCAGTTTGTGTTAGAGGTTGTGCTGGCGTTGTGCACAATGAACATTTATGCATAGGTTGATAGTGAAACTGTTGGCAAATCGCATATTTCCATGTATTGTTTAAATTTGCAAAGATTCCATCCATAGTGATAAACGGCTTGATAAATTGTTGAATGAGTTAGAGTGCTTCTAGAGTAATTGCTGACTTGTATGCAAAGATTATGATTATATTATTTCTTTTATAGTTGATTTTAACTGTAGAGTCTGCTTAAATGCTGTTGGCCTGGATGAATACTCCTTCAAGACATTGTAAATTAAAATTATTGACTAATTCCCAGTCAAATTGATGCTTCGGAGATTCATCAATACTTGGATATAAGCCATTACTAATTCTAAGCTGAATAAATGCAATGCGTCTAACTTTTATTTCTCCATTTGGCAAGTCACCTATTGTAAAAATAGGATAACTGCTCCATATCTTGATGAATAGTTAAATGAAGTAGATATATGGCGTCAATGAGTCCACTTTGAAAAAAGAGATAGGTAGTAAGCGGATCTGCATCTGGAAGGATGATGGCTTTGGGTCCATATCTGCCTCAATTCTGAGGATAATACTGATAAATCTTTGATTCTTCGTTCTAATTATTGAGTGCTTTAAAACATTCATAAAACATCTTAGAAGTCAATTTTCGTGCTTCCAATTGAATTGCTTTATTAGGTATAGAGTTTATTCTATCCATGTTCAGAATTTTTCCTAAAGAAACCATTTTTCTTGTTGTGGTTGCAGCTGTTTCCAGTACTTGTTTATACTAGGGTCTGAGTCCTAGATTCTTGAATTCTTCAAATGCCTTTTCTACTTCCATGTGAGAAGTAAAACTTTTATATAAGATACCTGATCGTCCTGTTATATGTATAGCAGCTTTGTGTCACTCATCATATAGTCCGGCCATTGGTCCATTATAGATCACATAGGTTTTTCCTTCAGAATGATCTTGTTTCTTTTGTGATGTTTGAACAATAGTGACTGGTGTGTTTGAAGAATTTTTGGTAATTTGTGACGATGTGATTAAAGGATAAGTTTCAGGGTTTGGTTTAGAGCTGTCTATAGGAGAGTTGGATGAAAGAATTATTGTAACTGATGGTTGATCTATCTGGTTTTGTTTCAAAAGTTGAATCGTGGTTCTCAACTGGTTAATTGATTTTTTCATAGATCCAACTTGTTGTTGTAGGTTTAATAATTCTAATTCTTTCTGGGATAATGCTTCTTCCAGCTTTAAAATAGCTGCTTCCATTCTCGAGTTAGAATATTTGCAAGATAATTGTCAAAAGATTGAATACATTTAATCTGATAATTATATTGGCTTAATTCAAGTTGCCATCGAATAAGCCTGCCTTGATTATAATTGGTTCTTATTGTATACTTATTGAATCCACAATAACCATTATTAAATTCAATGCCTAAATATTCTATATTTTGGCGAGCAATTTTAGCCTTCTTTTTACTAAGAATGATTCCTTTATCTTTACAACGTTCTAATACCAGTTTGACTTTTTTCAAATGATCAAATTTATCTTGATTTGAATAAATAATAATATCATTGACATATACAAAGGTAAATTGTTCTAATCCACAAAGATTGTTATCCATAAATCTTTGATAAATACTAGGAGCTTATTTTAATCTAAAAAGGTAATACATTCCATTGATAATTTTTTCGTGGGGGACAAGAAAATGTTGTTAAATCTGTTGTATTATTATGTAATCTAAGTTACCAATATCCTGATTTTGCATCTAATGTGGTAAACCATTGATGTCCTTTTAATTTATTAATAATATAGTCTTTTCTGGGTAATTTATATGCATCGCCGATTGTTGCTTCATTTAATTTTTTATAATTAATAACCATATGTCTTTTTCTTCATTTTTGTTCGGCTGAATTATTTACATAAAAGGTTGGAGCTAAATGTTTACTATAACTTGGAGATATTAGTCCTGTGTTTAATAATTCAGTACATTCACTGACAAATTCTTGTACATCTATTTGTGAATAAGGAATATTATTTTTAACATTTACTTATTGATGAGGATTTTTAAGTTTTATTTCTATTAATTCTTGATTTGTATTTTTGATAGGATCTAATGGATTTTCGCTACATACTTGATCTAATAAAGTCTCTATTTCTTGTTGGAAACTTGTATTATTAATTGAATAAAAGCAAAGAGAATCCAGTTTTTCGGTTATCTTATGTAATTGTTTTAAATAAGAAGTATGATAAATAGGAATTTTAAGAATAATAGTTTTGTTATTAATAGATTTGGTATAAGGCATTTTTAATGTTATATAATGTAAATATTGACAAAATGGATTATATAATTTTAGAAAATTATTGCCAATTATAAACGGTGATCCTGATTCTTGTTGATATTGAGGGTACAACAAAAGTATAATTTTCAATAATTATATTATTATAATAGCTTACATACCAAATATATTTAAAACTTCCATCAACTATTTTTATTTGTAAAGGTTTTTCTAATTTTTTCCAAGTATTTAATACTGTTTTTGACGCAATACAAATAGTTGCACCTATATCTATATAGGTATTAATTCTTTTATTTTGAATTACTACATGAATAAATGTCGTATTGGGATTCAATTGATAATTCTGATGATTGACTTTGTGATTTATAATAATAGATTGACGAAATAGTAGAAGTAGTATCATAGTCTGATTCAATAGGTTATAATTGATGTTCAAATGCAGAATTTAGTATATTGACTTTTGATTAATATTTTGATCGTTGAAAGAAAGTGATATTTTTTGTGATATGGAGAAACCAAATTGTGGACATAAGATGAATGATAGTGATATGGTTATTCATAATTCTGAAGTGGAAATAAGAAAAGGGTTTATGGCTCGACAAGGTAGATCCATTTGTGATTGTGTGTGTATTACGGACTAAGATATCGCTATTGTATCATAATGCCCTCCTGGCGAATGTGCTAG
>JANQBM010000220.1:26988756-27004210 GCA_025594535.1 Erythroxylum domingense
TACTCATTCATACTGGTTCCTCCACACATTTCAATTTATTGAATACTTCACTTTGTGTGTTGGTATCACATTTCTCAGATTCAGTTTGTATCTTTCGAACATATTTACACCTAATATAATTTGGACCTATATTCCCCTCACATTAGAAATAGTGTCACCTTGAATTAAATATCCACTCACATAGTTGGATACTTAACATCAAACCAATGCATACTCTCTCAGTAGCATATTCTACCTCTTATGCCTGAGTCTATGCTTGGGATATGACTCAATTATTCACTTTTGACTCATTAACTACTCATTTCTGATTTGTTTCTTCATTGATCACTCTTTAACTGAATCATTTCTACCATATCTTACCTTATCAGAACACCCTTTAATATAAGACTCAGTGAGACACTAGACAATTTCATTTACTCTAATACTTTGGCATATATCACCAAAATCATTACATCTTATATTTATGTCAATTTACCAATTAGTAGCTTATGCTAAGGATACTTTTATCCCATTCAATTCTAGATAACTCTTCTCCTTTAGTGCCAGTCCTCAATCGTAGGGATTATGCCATAATCGTGTCCTTCTTCTTTTTCCTCAAATTTATCACATATGGTAACATCATTAAGAATCTCAATTCCTTCCCAATTGATCACTACAAGCACTATCACGTCTTACTCTAACTCATCTCAGACTTTGGACTATAGGAACTATGATTAACACTTATTCAATAAGTCATTGATTGCTTCCTATATCATCTCTACACATATTATGCACATATGCTTAATATTTTCACTTGTCATGGTGATCCCACTATCAGATGTGCACTCATAATGGCAAATAAACCTAAACTCAACAACTTTTTCATATATCGCTACCATCATCTCACTTTCCAATTACCATTTATCATCATGCATACATATGTTCGCAATCAATTCGGAATCATAGATGCATACTCATCCACAAATCCTGATCTCAATTTCACAAACATATTCTTATACTTACTTATAACTCTTGTCACACATTTTTTTTTGAATTCAAACAATCATTTCAAGTCCAAGTTCAACCTCTCAAGGTCACTTTCAACTTGGCTTGTACTCTTTATTCTCACCATTTCTACTTATAACCTTATTCTTCTTCAAACAATCCATAACAGTGCATCGACATTTACATCACCTTCCAGGACATATCATCAGAACGAAATATCGATTTCATAGTCAATAATATAACCACTGATACAAATACACTGAATCTTTATCTGTTATATCTAACCATATACTATTTCCTATACTAAATTACAAACTCTTATCACAATACTTACATAACCATTTCGGTTCCAAATTCATCCTTTTATGATCATAGCAATTCTATGATTTCATTTCATTCTGCCTATATGCTTTAATCACATCATTTCTGCTTATCTCCCTCTTTTCCTCACACAATTCTGACAATATGTTCACTTCTCTATCACATTCGAAGGTATATCATTACAGTACAATATCGATATCATGTTCCATGATAAATATATCACTATAAATGTAATGAATCTTTATCTACTTTATCGAACCATATACTTTTTTTCTCCTTTCTAAAATGTCCATAAACCTTTATTTTCTCACATTCTGTCAGTTCATCATTTTCTCAATGCCTTTAATAGCTCAGACTCTTTAGGAATGCTCATGCATGTGACTCATACTGGGGATCAGTTGCCGCTGTCCACTATGACATGACTAAAATGCACATGACTTAACATATATTTTAGAATGCTCATATAAGATAGTATTTCTGGGCTCTGATAGTAACTATGTAGCATCCTACTCCCGCAAGACCCGAACTCGGCATCGATGGGTGATGTCCAAGCTCATGCCCAACGAGGGTGGCCTGCAAAGGAAAATATATTATTTGTTCTTTTTTTATGACTAAGACAACCAAACTTTGGTACCTCTTTATCACACGGATATTGAAAGAGGAATTTGAAAAGTACAGGGAGAGAGGAATTAGAGGAAATGAAGGTTGTTTTTTATAAGCTCTTCTTGTTTTTATGAGATAGTTTTAGATTATAGTTTTATATTCAACTCCTATCTATTTATATTTAATACTTCTTATAACCTCTGTTATTTCATACAACATCCACTGAATTTTTAACTATTACATGATTGTAAATAACAGACTCTCGGTAATTGGCCAAATATATATCATAGTACACAAAAACTAATAGATCAAAAATTAACACTTTATGAACCTAAAAGCTAAGTTTATTTTTCCAAGATGGACTTCTTAGAAAAGGTCATCTAAATGTTGGTCCATTTCTTGGAGATCTTGAAAAGGGCTGTCCAATAACAAGTCTTAACCCTAAAGGACTGGTAAAGTTCTGAGAGTCTTGAGTGGCTTGTTAAGAGGATAACAAAGCATGCCGGAAAGGATATGGAGCAGTAGAATTCCAAAGATCTCTAATTTCATGTCTCGTGCACTGAAAAAAGCTGTCGCTTTCATGGGAACAAGTGCCAAAAATCTGAGTCAGGTTTTCTTTGGTGGGTAAAGAATCTCTGATACCGTGTGTGTAATCGTCTCACTGAAATGTTACCACTTGCAGTTAAAATTTATTTGTGTTTGTCCCATGGTAAATTTTTTGTGCCGGTAACGTACCATTCACGGTAGCAGACTCTAATCTATTTGTGTACATTCACTTTTACTGCTATGTTCATCCTCATGCCTGCTTTGAAGCTACTACTGTATCCATATATATGTGTGTATATATATATATATACCATAGCCAGCTATCGAAACAGAGGATTTGCACGGTGAACGAACATAGGAAGCAGAATAGACCACCTGATGATGAGGGCACTTTTGTTCTCTGGTGTTACGAAAATTAGTTGATGGATTCTAGACCATGCATTGCATTAATAGCATAGTCCAATGCTTTCATGTAACAAAAGGCCTTATTACATGTGTAGAATTGTATAGTTTTATTTATTTTGTCTTTTCACTTATGAGTGACATGTATGAGGTGGCTAAAATGATAGGGGAGGATCATCTTATCTTAAAAGTGACATTTCTTATCATTTATTTTACTTTAATTCTTAGAATAAATTATTTAAAATAGTGACAAATAAAACTATTTTTTAATAATTACAATGTAACAGTTTTAAATTACTAAAATAGCTTTTTGTAAAAATGCAAAAAGAAAATTACATATATTATAACCCTTTCTAAACTTTTACAAAATGAATAGTCTTGTACACTTATGGTGACTTACATTTTTTCGCGTATAATTTAAAAATAACTCATTGATTATTGATATGTATGGATTAGAACTTTTTGGACTTTTGTTCAACAAGAACCTAATACTCTATCAACATCCGAGATAAAATCAAGTCATTATAAAAAATGTAATTATTATTAAGATATGTCATTTGAATTTTTTGTCGAATATTGTATTTTTAAGATTTTATTAATTTACCTCCACCTGAAAAATACTCTAAAACCACCAATCAAATTATGTGACAATCCATTACAAAGACTTAAAATCGAACACTCGAACCTAGAGCCGAAGATTTCAGACACACCGAAGTTTCATCACATCGATTGTCAAAAAAGGAAAATAAAAGATATATGAAAGTAAGTTGATGGAGGAGACACTGGAACCGGTGTAGCCATTATAGCTATCTCGAACAATGATAGTTCCCAACCAAGCGGAGCACATTAGACCGTATTTTGGGTGATAGCATCCATGTGCAATGAAAATGGAATAATCAAACCCTACAAGACGGAGGAAGGTGACCGTTCTACTTTAACCGCACCCACATTGCGTCATTATTCTTGCCTTTTCAACGGAGACTTTTCATTTGTGACTGCTTCTTAATGACCATTTATTGGAAGCGTCCAGCGGTTGATTAGCTGTTTCGTTTAATCTCTCTAGGTATGTTAATATTAACGAAGAAAATGGTCTCCATCCATAAAAAGTCCTCACAATTACAGTTGTCTTTTTGCTTAATATAGAGGTTATTTTCACAGAAATTAAAACTGAGAAAGGGCAAAACTTTCAGCCTTCTTCTTCTTCTTCTTCTTCTACATTTTGGGTCAAAACTCAAAAGTTTACCCTGGACACTGCCTACGTCAATTCATAAGGTTAAAATTCACAAGCTTTATAGCTTCTTCCATTAATATGACAAGACTAGCAGTCTCCCTGAACATACAGAAACCTTCAGCTGTAGTCACTGAAAATTCAAGCCCTAACCTAACCAACCAGCACAGAATGGTATTGGACTCCACCATGGCTCGACCAGGACAAACAATTCCACAGGAACCAGAGCTTTTCAGTGAGGATAACATTAGAAAATTTCAGTACGTACATACCACGTACTAAGCTACCCTATTTAAAAATGAAATTTGCTGCATGAGACTTCATAGACTTGTGAAAGTACTCGTATAGAAATGACTGGTGACTTGCTCCTAATTTACCTGATGGGTCGACTCATATCGGACAACGGATTGCGTTTTCCAACTTCAGTTTTGATAATATATATGATAATCGTACATTACTAAATTACATGAAGATTAAAGACATGAAACTAGAAAGAAAGACCATGATGATCATATAATTAGCGCGCAGTTAAACGAGCTCTTGAAATTGTGTTAGAAATCGATGATCTTCTGCAGAACAAGGCCTCCCAAATCTCGGCGAAAGCTTCGACGATAACACCATGATGATGCCTGGAATTGAGAGATAAGAAACAATGCAATAGCTGCTCCAAGTCTCTCTCTTCAAACATCTGCTTTTCAAGTATCATCTCCATCATCGACCTCCTGAAGTCCTCGTAAGGGTCGTCGGATTTCTTCACCACTGCAAAGCTTTCCCTCACTTTTCCCTCCACCGTGCACGGTATCAGCCACTGAAATCGGGAAAGTCTCGCCGGCGACATCGACTCAAAACTCTTTCTCACTTTGTTCCTCGTTGCCCTTTGCTTTGAAAAGCTCCGTCTTTCCTTTTTAACCTTTTTCCTTCGATTGTTAATTGCAGCCCCACTAAAGGGAGTTTCGCGAATGGTTTCCAGATGTTGGCCATTGAACTCCGACGAGGAATCTGTTGAAAAGCTCTTGGAAGATGAAACTAACGTCTCTGTTTCTTCATTATTCATGTCAGTTTCGTCTTCAATATCCTCACTGCTAAACAACTCGCTATCAGCTGACGAAGTGCTGATTCGAGTTCTGGGTGTCATTTTCTTTTTCTTGGCTCCTCGCTTCTTCCTCATCGAGCACGGAGTCCGTGGAGGAGGAAGCACGACGTCGACGTCGTTCCTGTAGATTTTCTGACGAGTAGTACTACTTTCTTCGTAGACTTTAGCTATCACATGCCATTTATCTTCTCTTTCCCAATGGAACTCCGGTGTAGGAGGAGGCGGAGGCGATTTGGAGTGGTCAGCATCGGACACGTTACCGTTGTAGGTGGACTTTGATCTTAAACCGCAGCCAATGGACGTGAACGCCGATGAGACGTGGCGTTTGATGATGGAGTGGTGAGGTGTTCTGGACAGTGGGCGGTGGTCGACCACCGGGGCAAGTCTGAGAAATGAAGGAACAGGATTTGACGGCAGAGAAGATGGGTCCTTGGAGCGACAAGATTGGAAGGACGGGAGCACTCGGGACAGCCTGAGCTTGAAACGTTTCGCCATTTTTAACGTTTGCTGTTCTTGAGGTTTAATTTTGCCAAACTGGTGATCATCAACAGTTTGACCGTCCTGAGACAGTGGTGGGTCTGTTGTGTATATATATAGTGGATTAAGGCGAAACCAACAAACAATTCAACTGCAGGTGTTAAATCCTGAATACACTAGTTTCCGAACGTTGCCTGTACAAATGTATACATACACACAGATATAGATATATAGGTAAATACTAAATAGATATTATGTATTCTCTTTTCAAGCCAGTTAACTATGTATGTTATTTTGAAAAGAGACTCAGACTATATAGCAAGATATGCTAAACCCTATAAATAAAAAGTCTTTATTCCTAATTAAATCGCTTAGCGACTTCTAAGTCACTATTAAAAGTATTTGTACACGAATTGTTGAACTAGTTTTGGAGGGAAGACAAAGTCTAAGGAAGAATTTCTCAAAATTGGAGACTCACAGCCAGGGTCTGGGTGTATGTATCCCAATCCAACCGTACGCTAGCTGAGGGATTCCACTGGTATAATATGAGCATACACTGAAGACTACACTACACGTGGAGCATTCTGCAGTTTTAACCTTCCACATTTCATGACACATCAATTACGGATTACTACTTTGCAATTGTCTAATGCATTATAGTCCTCTGTACTTTCATTCTGTTCTGTGGTGAGGTGAGGTCAATCAAGCCCCGACAAATGTTTTGACGTTTTTCATCCGAAATTCAGATTTGGCGTATAAGCTTCACTATCACGCCCTTCTCTTAGAAGCAAGTGAAAATTAACAAATGGATAACATGAAGGTAATAAAGTTTGTATCTAGTGGGTGGTGGTCTTTGGAAGGCATGTGGAACTCAAAATTTGATTACTACAAGAATTAATGTATATGCATCCCTAAATAAATCAACTTAGTTAAAACTTAAAACTAGGATCCTCCTTAAGATTTTTTTTCATTAAAAATATTTACAAATATTAATTAGCATCTTAAGATTTATAATCTAAACTTTAACATTAAATAAAAATTCTTATTTAAACAAAAACTTGGTAACCATATCATAACAAGTAACTTTTTATGCAATAGTGATAAATCATTATTTATGGTAAAAGTTTCATAATGTGATTTCACTTATCATAAAAATCATTTTTAATCATTTTAAAATGTTAAAAGAATTTTATACTATTATCAACTCTGAAAGAAGGTTTTCGTTAAATAAATTATTTCAATGCAATATTTAACAGTCAAAACATGGGTTATATTAAAAAATAGATAAAATTTTAACAAAAAGGTCATTTTATGTTTTATGTTAAATCACTACAAGAAAATTAGGGTTTAGTGATGAAATGCGTAGATTTTTCTTCGATATGCTAATTTTGCGATGGAATTTACCGACGGAACAAGTTGTCGGAGAATCAACTGTAGGTAACAATTGTCGACGAAGCACAGACTTTTCGTCCCTAATTTACTGATGGATATTTTATTTTTCATCGCTATATTTAACGACGGTAATTTTGTACTGTCAGTAAATTTTTGGACGAAACGTTTGTTTCAGTCGATAAATTTAGCGATTGACGAACAAGGATTGGCAACTCCGTCAGTAAATTCGGGACTAACTATGCCAATAAAACTTAGTTGTCCATCAGTAAATTGATAACATTTTACCAACGGATTTTCATTTTTTATCGGTAAATATATTGATACTGTCTTTTTCAAAATTTTCCTATATTTAATTTTATTTGATAATCTTACGATTGATGTATAATTTATACAGTTATCAATTATCTATTGATAATATTTTGATTTATTTCTACATTTAATTTGTTAAGACAGAAAGTTGATTGATGATATAAAGTAAAAATTATCTTAATTGATAATAAAAAATTATTTTGTACAACAATAATTATTTAAAAATTATTCATTTGGTGAATGCGGATACTCTGAATGTTGCAATGAGGTGATGTCCTTCTCCTTCAACTCATCCACCTCATATAGAGCTAGGCTATATACTTCATCGACTGTTGCAAACAAGTTATCAGTGCTTGTATTGTGCTCCGAAGCTTATGGACTTCATTGAGTGCGGACTCGCCTATTAGATACTGTTGTACTGGAAGTGGAGGATTGCGAATAACATGTATTCACAAATGAACCTACTCTGAATATCCTTCCACGACGACCCCTACTACCCACTACATGAAGATAGGTTTGACTATCATCAACATCTTCAGAGTGCTGAGACTGTTGTTGAATGTTTTCTTGTATTTGGTCCTATCAGAAGACAATGTTTATGTTAATAAGTGATAATTATTAAGCATTAATATTAAAGCATAAATTTCACATATATTTAGTTCTCTACATAAGGTAGATATTAGTTGGACGACTTATTTGGATGGACGAACAACTCTAGACTACAAAGAAGAAGGATGAACAACACTCTTTAACATAATATATAACGTGTGAAAAAGAATATTTCGTATTTAATATAATACACTTGATCAATAACTTTGTTATATTTTTAATATATTAAAGCAAGCAAATCAGAAAATAACATTGTTTATTTTAAAGTTGAAATATGTAGACTTTTAGTGGGATTAATGTTAAAAATATTGTTAGACCAAATTAATCTCGACTTGCTTGGTTTAAATTATCTATAAAATATTCTAATTATAATTTTCATTTTGATAATCGACATGACTATCGATAAGAGAATTTGACTAAAACAATATAAAAAGAAGGATAAATTATTCAAAAATTAAAAAAAGTGTGTGGATTCTTTTTATTATTTATATATCAAAAATTTAAATATATATAATTAACAAAAAATTATTATCAATTATAATAATCAAACCCTAATAATTTCAATACTCTTTAAATCTTTATAAAACTATTTTATCAACAATTAATCAATTATGCAATAACAAATCAAATTACACAATTTAAGTTATCAAAGGTATAGCAAATTGTCTTACATTTTCATCCTACCAATCTTACTTTTTTTCTTTGAATCTTTTTCTAAATCTGTAAAATTTGTTATAAGCCTAAGTAATTAGTTAGATGAGCATGATTAAGTGCCTAACACCTTCCTTATCCTGCTATCAATCCCCAAACTTTCATTCTTAGATTAGGACTTTATAGTTTCTATTTTTTTAGAGCAAAAACAAACTATATTCAATAAAATGGAGAATGACATACTAAAATTTGAGGTTATAAAGTAGGTTATATTGGTGTATTATTCTATTATATTCATAAAATAGTATGAAGGGATATACAGGCAAAAACTTAATACATTTTTTATATTCTAACCTCATCTCCAACCTGGTTTGTAAGAGGTAAAGTGTTGTCCTTCTTTTTATAGCTTCTCCTGTAATGTCTTTGTTTTCTTTTCATAAAAGTTAAAGCGATTTTTTTCACATTTTTGTTTTCATTTTTTCTCTTATTTTTCTTTATCCCACTAGGTATTATCCTCTCTTTAAGTGGTTGACTCTCTTCATAATTATAAGATGGCCAAAATTTTGATATCTTAATTAGCTACAATAGGTTCTTATAAACCTTAATGAACCTTTCTCTTTAATTTTGTGATTAGCTAAGGACATTATCCTTTGGTTGTTTCTTGACATTAAAAATGATATTAATGGCGTAGGTGTATGGGTACCCATACAACTCTCATATCCTACAATTGTATGTGATCTCCCTCCCTAAGTGTGTTATATGTGTACTCATACAACTCTCATAACCTATACTTGTATGTGATCTCTCTCCTTAAGTGTACGACATGTGTATCATCTCCATCTACCATTTTATATGCCCTATCTCTATTCGTAATCACTCCCCATTTCATTGGTATAGTTTGTTCTTGTTCTTCTAACTTCACCATTATTTTGAGTGCAATGTCATCTTTCCACCTTATTGCTTACTCCTTTATACTACAGATACCAACTCGGTATATAAGAGACTCTAAAAGGTCCTATAAAAGTTAAGAGAGGTATAAAAGAGATTAAAATAGATTTAACACAATATAAAGAAATTTAGGAATCATTAAGATGAAGATTCATTTTTTTCAATGTAGGAATGATTCATTTTTTTCATTATAGAGACTTGTATCAAAGTTATAACACTCCTATCATTTAAAGGAACATATTTCTATCAATTTAAATTACACAAAACACTCCCGTATAATAAACATCAACATAACAAGCATTTCATCAAACATCTTACATACATCAAATATTCATTCCAACATCACAACTAAAATTACGTCTTATCCCTTGCTTTACTAACACTTATACATTAAAATTATTTTCCAATCACAGAATATCCAAATAAACGAAAGTTATTAAATACCCAAGTACATCTAACATATGTTGAAATATTAGAGATGAAAGGCTGTAAGAATACCTCTGCCGAAGGATACAATGACAGTGGTCGGAAAAGATAAATGTCAACGAGCAGAAGAGTCCATGACAGAGAAACCGGAGAGAGGAAAAATACTTGAGAAAACTAAGGGGAGAGAGGAACAACAAAGAAGAAGACGCAGGGGAAGGAGGCTTTTGGGTGAGTTAAATGTAAACGAAAACGATGTCATTTGCTAAATTTAAAATGCTGAAGCCGAAGCAGACGATGACGTTTACCTTAAAAATTTACCGATGGAAATTTTTCTGTCGATAAACTCAACTTTTTTATTCCGCCAACAATTCTAGCCTTTTTTTATCAATGGGCATTTTATATTATCACTAAAGTCTGTCGAAAATTTTGCCGAAATAATATATTTACCGACAGATATTATTACCATTGTTAAACGAATTTTTTCTAATTTTTGTCGGTAATTTGCAACGATTTTGTTCCGTCGATAATTTTTCATGGCTAATTCCTAATTTTCTTATAGTGAATACATAATATTTGAATATTGTAGTGCTCATGATTGATCAAGTCACGTTAGACGATCAAAAGAACATAAATTTCTTCCTTTTTTTTTATAAGAAATAATCCAAGTACGCAGAATTCCTTGCGAAAGGAATATGTCATCGAGAAAGGGAAAGCTAGGAAGATCGCCGTCTTGCTAGAGCGGGACGTGGAGCGTGTCCAAGAAAGTCTTTTCTTGGCTTAGTATAGAACTTTTTTATCAATATCATAAAGTATCAAACAATGATGCTAAATGTTTGCTCAATTTCCACGGTCCTAATAAAACTGACCTCTATTCATTACACAGCCTATCATTGTGAAATAACTTGATCATCCCACTCAATCAAGGCAAAGAAAAGTGGGATCAATTAGCCCTTATTTTTCTTTAATTTCCAAGGAATACTGGGAAAAATGCCAGAAAGATGAAGGCTCGGATCTCAAAGTTTATTGGCAAACCTGAACAAAACAAGTATATTGCCGGTAGGCTCTCAGGATTATGATTAACTGATGTCAGCTTATTTAAGTGGGGAAACTAGAGGCAGTCAAAAAGGCAAAATAAAAAGCAGCTCCTGTCATCTCTATTCATTATCATTATGCGTATTGTTGCATCACTCATCTAAAGCGTGCGAAAAAAAAGTAGCCCTGCTTTTCTAGTGTTTTGGATAGATCATAGATGTATTTGCAAAAGGGTGAGACATATCAGATAGTAGACTAGGAAGGGAACGAAAAGTCAATCCAAAGATCGAAGCTTTCCACTCAAATACCTGTGGGCATCCAAGGAAACAAAACGCTCATTTCCATTCAGAATTATTTTTTATCTCAAAACCCTTTATTTCTGCAACTTTTCGGGGACATGGTCATTGATGAAGCTAAAAAAAAGCTTCTTTGACGCTCTTTATGCCTCCGACATGGAGCCTCCTGCGCTTCCCATTGAGTCAGGTTTGGTTACTTACCGCTGGAAATGTGGGTTCATACAAGTAATTTGAAAATCTTAACGTTAAGGAACAGGATCCATGAAACTAATTGGGCTAAATATCTAGATGGGTTTTCAATGGAAGCTGGAAAAGCCCATAAAAGAGCCTAATTCTTTAGATCTGTAAACATAAGGAAATCACGCAACATAAGGAAATCACCGTGATTTCTGGCTGATGGAATTTCGACGTTTGTTCTGCTATCTAATTGTACTCAATCATGGGTTTGCTTATATCTCCTAGTCGGAATTGCCTTGCAGATAGACAAGGAATTTGAGTCAATAGTTTCTCATATCATCTTGATGAGTTAAGATTCTATTACAAACGTATGAGGATAGTTTCTCCTAATTTCTGCAACCCAGAGTCATTCCCGTGAAATTGTCTGAATTATGCAGTATATGCAAGTGTGTCTGAATGTGTGAAATTTATTCTATAACATGGCATAGATTCATAACAACTGTAGTGAATTGTACAGAATCTGTTTGTTTTCTCACTTTCTGGATACTTAATATTCCATGATTATTTTGGATATGTTTTGGAACAAAACTGATAGGTTCAATTAGTTTCAGCCTACTTGAGATACCCTTATCCACAATAACAGGAGACTATCATTTGGAAACTTACAAGACAGACTGGCAAAAGTCGCACGTGGATAACCTTGGTATTGTCAATAGCTGTCGGTTTTCTCATACGCTATTATTTAGGACAAACGATCGATAACTGACAAATGCCGATTTTTAATGCTATATTTCATGTTATTGACAACTCGAGTATACGAAGGCATAAACTTAGAACATAGGTTGCTTGCTGGATTATATTTATACGGAGAAGGCTAGGAGGGCTAAGATCACATCAATACGAGATTTATTAGCTGTACATTTCTGTGTTTTGACAATAATAACTTAAAAAGGGGACCAGAATGTCAAGTATATATGGAATAAAATACAATGTGATGGATCAATAAACTCGCACACCTCGCTCTCTCCATATATTCCTTACGCTTATCAAATTAAAATCCAAAGAGTTTAAAAAATCCAAAGAGTTTAACTCGTACAAACTCAACTTGATAGTGTTACTTTTGATACAGAACTTGAAGATGGAGAAAAGGACTATTAATTGAAGGGTTAAGTATTCTAGTAAGCAGAACAATCATCTTAAAAGTTTAAATGAGCCTCCCTATTTTTATTTTGTAGTCGTGAAAGTGGAGTCAATTGATAGGAAATTATTGTACTTAAGACACCCACATATATGCTAGGAAATACAAGACCTCACCGTTAGGATTATAACTTAGGCTTAAGCTTTTGTTGTTTATGAAGTGTTCCGCAAGAAGTTGAATAGATTAATGTAGTGGTAACCAAGTCCTATTAATGTAAGACAAATAGAAGAATTATTAATTAGTGACCATAAATTACAAAATTAGAAAATATGGTTGATATTAGTGGCCATAATTCTGCATACGATGACAGAGTCTTAGAGGAAGGCTTTGATCGCGAGATTGAGTCCTTGCTGCTTCAGACTGTGAGTATTTACTTTTGGTCACCGGCAAAAACAGAGGGAGCAGCAAGCGCGGTACTCGCCAGGGGTTCTCCTATTCGTCCAACCAGGTGCAAGACAAGCACTAGGGGTTCTCAGCATTGAGTGAAGGTAAGGGGTGGCGGTTTCCAGCCTCCCTTATAGTTTCCCGGGGTATTTTCTTTTTCGTTGATTGTATGTTTTCAGTTGTGATGTGTGCGCATTACTATGTTCATGTGCTATGTGTGAGATGTATTTTGGTGGCATAGTTTTAGCAGTTTTGAGTTTGGCAACTCTGACCTATTTACGTTATTCCTTCTCCCTGAATATTTCCTTGACAGTAACATGAACATGATCGGGGTGTCTTTGGTTAACCGAACAAGATAGTACGGTCCAGAAGGAGAGAAGAGGTATATTTTTCCTTCATAGTTAATTCGCTTGTGCCTGTTGTAACATCGAACCCCCTGACAATTCGGCTACTGATAAGTCGGCTACTGCCACAAAACATCAATCTTTTCTTAAAGAGAACCGTTAGTACCCCACAGTTTTTAATGGTTATTAGTAAGTAGCGTATTACTATTTAGTCATTAGTGTGATCGTTTTTATATCTCCATACAGCCTTTGCCCAATAACAATTTCATTACAAGACATTGCGCACCCTCCCACCTACAGGACATCACATAATACTTTTCAAGTGGCTCCTAACTCTTCCTGTTGACAAGCGCTGCTTCTGTTTTTTTATACCTATATTGGAACCAAGACCATTTTTGCACAGTTTTTGACAGCTTTCAGGAGCTTTTTATAGGCAATTCCCAGTCTCACTGTTTTTTCTTCGTGCCTTAGTGATTTTTCCTTTCTTTTCTTTTGCATTTAGAAAATAGTTTATACAAGGATAGTCTATTTTACTCAGGCTTCTTTTTGGACCAACACCGTTTATGGCGCGGATTTGAGTGCTTTACATGCATTTTTCAGCCATGCCTTTTGTTGTCTAGATGTTCGCCCTCATGCTATTTTTGAGTTTGTTTTTCTCTATTTATCTACTCTTCTAGCTGTTTATTCTCTTATTATTATTATTATTATTATTATTATTATTATTATTATTATTATTATTTGTAAAATTAAAATTATTTTAGTCTTTCTATATATCCATATCTATCCTTCTATATAAACATAATTTTCTATCTATATTTTTCTCCCAAAAACGTATTAGGTTAGTAACTCCAAGAGGGTGTGAGGGCCACGTGCTAGGATGAATAGATTCTCATTACGCCGATGGAATCTGTACCAGTGGTTCGGTGCATGCAACAAGAAAACATAAAAAAAAGGGACGACATATTAAGAATAGGCTCTTAGAACACTGGGACCCTCACGGGAAAGTGTCTAGAATTAGTAGAGATTTTAGATAAGTATATGATGCACATAGCTTGCATTCAGGAGACTAAGTGATCGGGAGCTAAAGCTAAGGAGATAGGGAGGTTTAAATTGTGGTACTCAGGAAATACACGGAAGCAGAATGAGGTAGGTATCCTAGTGGTCCAAGAGCTTCTAAATCAAGTGGCGAGGATCACAAGGGTAAATGATAGGATTATAGTGGCAAAAATTGTTCTTAGCAAGGATGTTCTCCATGTAGTTTGTGCTTACGCTTCGTAAGTTGGGTTAGATGAAGAACAAAAACGTGTATTTTGGGCAGCAATGGATGAAGTGATCCGACAAATTCCTGACTTTGAGCAAGTTATCTTAGGAGGTGATTTTAATGGACATATAGGAGCTACCTCAGATGGTTATACATGAACTTATGGGGGTTTTGGATACGGCACTAGAAACGAAAGTGAAAATGTCTTACTGGACATGACAGTGGCGTTTGAGCTGGTGATAGCCAATTCTTTTTTTAAGAACAACGAGGCGCACTTGGTGATGTTTAAGAATAGCATGACCAAGACACAGATTGACTATTTCCTTGTCAGGAAGAGAGTTAGAGCATTGTGCAAGGATTGCCTCCCGACCGCATGCCTATCAACCCCGCATAAATTGTTGGTTTTGGATCTAGGGATTAAGGAATGGAGGACAGTTCGATTTACTAAGCGATGTTGTAAAATTAGATGGTGGAATCTAAAAGGAAACACGGTGGAACGTTTTAGGACTCAAATTCGGTATAGAGCCGCATGGGCTATGAGAGGAGATGCAAATCGGATGTGGGAAGGAGTAGCCCCTATAGTGAGGGAAACTGCTACAAAACTCTTAGGAGTCTCTAAAGGGCAGAGGGACAAGCGGATGGAATCCTGGTGGTGGACGAGTGTAACACCTCATTACCCTAGGGTACGCACCGGGACGCCCGTAGGTCATTCCGATACATATCTTAAGATAAGGGAGTGCTACGTGCGATCACTACTGAACTCCACATGGCAT
>JANQBM010000220.1:27004310-27014813 GCA_025594535.1 Erythroxylum domingense
AAAGTGTATTCGAAAAGAAAAAGTGAGCACACAATAAGTGATAAGTGTAAGGTGTTTTAAACGAGTTCACAAAAAAAAAATTTATACCGACTTTTGTTAAGTGATTTTGTTAAGTGATGTGACACGCCACCCTCGCGGGACACGGATTCGGGTATCACTGTCGATATCGGGTTCGGGTTCGGCGGGAGTGGGGTGTTACATTAGTGTCATGCTCACACAGTCTATTCATCGTGTAGGAAGTCTAATAGGTCTTTTCTAGTTTGAGAGTCGTAGTTTTTTTTTCAGGTGTCCGAAAACGATCCAACAAGAATGTCGGATCTTGTAGAATTGTCATACACACAAGGTAGCAGCGCCAGAACTCCTAGCCTACATAACAACGAACAGAGCCGATCTGTTGCAGCCTATCAGGTATTTAGTAGAGCTGGGCTCCATATCAGGTATGTCCTTTGTTCCTATTTCCTTTCTTATTTTTCGTTATTTATTTATTTATTATTATTTATTATCATTATTTTATTATTAGTATTTTGTATTTTTATCTTTATTATTTGTATTATTTGTAGCTATTTTATTTGGTTTTATTTTATTCTATTTCTTTATGTACTTATTTAATTTTTTTTACCTCCCCTCTTAACATATCAGTTTTCATCTGCATCACTTTTTATTGTCACATCTGCATGTGGGTCTACTGGAAACAGCCTCTCTACTATGTAGGGGTAAGGCTGTGTACTATTAGACCTCTCCAGACCCTGCTTCATTGTGGGATTTCAAACTGGGTGATGATGATGAGAATATCAAGTTTAAGAGTTGAATTTTGTCAACGAATCCTATAATTTCTTATTTTGTATAGCTAAAATTTTAAGGATTGATTGCTAAAAATTTAGGCCCTAGGATTTCAGGATTTAATATGCTGGCAATTAGGATTTTGATTGTTAAAATTTTATGGTTAAACGCAAAAAATGAAAGGTAGGAATCTAAGAATCACTTATAGGGCCTAAAAATCACTCTTAGAATAAAGCATCACACCTTCTAATTTAAAACTCAAGTTTGTAAAAAATGTCTAAATTATTTATTCTTTTGAAGGGTTGAGTACACATATATGTAAAGTTTCTATTCTAGTAAGAAAGGTTTCCTAATTTAAATCCTATTATAATAGAAATTCTATAAGTCCAATATAACTAGTATAACATATCTAAAATAGAATAACATATTTAAATTACTACTACTTCTATCTAATAAGGAATCCTAACACAATCCAAATTTCAACCCCTATCTTTGATGTTAACTCAATTCTCAATCTTCATCCTAGCAAATTAAGTTGTGGTTGACTAATTTTTCCTCTTTTAGTTCTTTTATATACTTTAAGCTCTTTGACATCAATTCTCCCTAGCTTGTCTGAAGTTGTCTTCAACATAGAATATGATGAATACTAATCATATAAGTCTGGATTCAACTTTTGAAATTCTAATTCTGTAATCCAAGTACCGTCATAAATTAACCTTCCTTTTCACTTGACCAGAAATTGTCGATATTCTCCATCTTTTGTGGCTACAATTTATTCATCAAGAATGTCCCCTATCTCCTTTTTAAGATGGGGAATGGTTGAAATTCTTACAGTTACAGTAGGAGATTGATCATCTTGTCCATTATAGATAGTTATGCCTGTAACATTAAAGATAAAACTTATTCTCATGTCACTTGGTAATTCCAAAACATAAACATTAGCACTTATCTTTTTGATGATCTTATAAGGTCCAACATTCCATGAATGAAATTTTTTATACTTTACTTTTTGAAAATGCTCTTGACAAATCATAACCATCACTATATCCCCTTCATTGAATTCCACTAATCGACAATATTGATAAGACTTTTCTTTATGAGACAAATTGCTAGTTATTATTTTTTTATCGTATCTTATAAAATATGTCTCTCATATATTGTGCAAAACCTTCAGCTTCAACATTAACTCATGTTGTTAGTGGTAAAGGAACCAAATCAATAGGCTTCCTTGGTTAAACTTTTGAAACTATCTGAAAAGGGCTTTTACTAGTAGACCTATTTATAGAACTATTGTATGTAAATTCTACCATAGGAAGAATTAGGTCCCAATTTTTTACATTGTCTTCGATCAAACATCTTAGCAAGTCCTCCAAAATTCTATTCTCAACCTCTATTTATCCGTCAGTTTAGGGATGGAAAGAACTTGAAAATTGAAGATTAGTGTTTAATGTTTTCCATAGAGTTCTTCAAAAATAACTTATAAACTTTACGTCATGATTAGAGACAATGGTTAAAGGTAATCCATATAGACTTATAACCTGTTTGAAGAAAATTTTAGCAATATTGGCAACATCATAAGTCTTGGCCAATATATTTGCAAATGGTTTTATAACAAAATCACATGACTTTTCTACAAAATAACATAAAGAACATACGTATTGTTGCTTCTTGTAGTTAGATGCACTAACTTACCATCATTGCAAAATTTTGACTTTGCAAGTGCACTCGTAGCTTTTTCTTTATTCCTATGTTATACTAATTGTGCATCTTCATTCAAGTCTACTTCTCCTTCATCAGCCATTACAACACAATCTTTATTAACAACACCAATGATATTAGCAAATTTTAAACTAACAAGCTCTGAAACCCTAATTAGTTGTTGGTTAATCTTTTCAACTCCACGTTCTATTATTTTGGCTTGTTATCCTATTCGTTCAACCTATTGCACAATTGTTTCAACTTGTCATTTAAGTTTTTAAACTATTTATCTAGTTGTTTCAACTTTGAGGTTTGCCAAATAATCCACTTCGTTCTTTTTTTCTTCATCTTTAACACTTTGATCATCTTCTACTGTCAAACTGTCCATGTCCTGATCATCTTCCATTGTTAAACACTCCATGTCATTAAGTGTTTTAGCACCTTTTCTACATATAGGCTAGAAGATTCAAATTGATCTACTAAATTTGAGGAATCAAAATTAGCAAATGGTTTTTCAACATTGATTTTCTCGTATATTTTATGTTGATGATCAATATCAATCCCTTTTTTTTTGCTTATTACCATGTTCTCTATGTTCAACATCAAGTATCGGTTATTGGTTAGTATTGTTTTTTCTTGTGGGAGTTTTACCTTTTAGGCAATGTTTGTCAAGATTGTCTAACCTCCTCAAAATTTATTGAACATGTTTTCTTATGGGAATTGTTACATATAGTTGGTTTTTGGGACACCTTATGAATGAGGATCATCGATGCTCACTTTTTTTGTAATATTAAGAAGTATTTCATCTTGCTTTAGGTCACTAAATATTCTTCTATATTCCCTTCCACTGCATGTCACTATTGTGAACCAAAGCTCTGATACTAAATTGATTTGGGAAAAATAGAATAATTACTAACTAATAACTAAAAATCACAAAATTAGGAAACATGGATGATATTAGGTTGTTGGAATATCAAGTTTTATGAATTTTGGCAAGGAATACTAAAATTTGAGTTTTGCATAGCTAAAATTTTATGGTTTAATTACGAGAAATTTAGACTTAGGATTTTAGACTCTAATATAGAATGGAAGGTAGGAAACTACGAATTACTCCTAGAGTCTAAGAATCACTCTTAGAAGAAATCATCACACGTTCTAGTTGAAAACTCAAGTTTTCAAAAACATTCCAAATTGCTTATTCTTTTGAAGGGACGAGTACACACATATATAAAGTTTTTATAATCGTTATTCTAGTAAGAAAGGATTCACAATTTAAATCCTATTATAATAGAAATTCTATAAGTCCTATATAACGTGGATAACATATCTAAAATAGAATAATATATTTAACTTACTACTACTTTCTATCTAATAAAGAATCTTAACATAATCTAAATTTGAATCCTTATCTTTGATATCAACTCAATTTCCAATCCTTATTCTAGCAATTTAAGACATGTGGTTGACTAAATTTTCCTCTTTATTTCTTTTATATACTTTAAGCTCTTTTACATCACCCACTTTAGGAAGTTTTCTATTGATTAAAGAAAACAAAAGTTCAAATCATTACAACAAAGTTGACATTTGACTATAAAAAAATCGTAGCTAAAGGTGTAAAAAACATCGTCTGTAGTTTTTAGCTACGTTTTCATTTTGTCGCCTAAACGATCCCCAATTCTCCGTAACTGAAAACTATAGGTGAAGTTTTTAAAAATAGTTGCCAGCATAGTCAAAAACTGTTAGCTACATCTTAAGAAATAAGAGCCAATAGTTTTGGCTACGTTTTCTTATATCTAAATACTATTAGCTACGTTTCCAAAATTGTATTTGAAAGTTTTTAGCTACGCTTTTGGAAACGTAGTTAAATATAATTAGCTTAGTTTTAACCAAATGTTGTACAATTTTGAAATAAATTATTTGTTATATTTTTAATCCATATTATTGTATATAATGTACTGATATATTTTTATTGTAAATTTATTATACAAATAATTGTATAAAAATAATTGAAAATTTGAATCATTGTATATAAAAAATAAAATGTCATTAAATTATACCAAAAAATGAATATTCTTTGTATACAAGATTTTGATTACAACTTTAACAATTTTTATAGACAAAAAGAGACCATATTACATATTATAAATGTTGAGATTATAAAAAAAATTACAACATAACTAGAACGACTAGCTAGAATTGTCCATGTCGATGAACCTATAATAATCCAAAAAGAATAGTTAAAATATACTAAATATATTGTGAGTATTGAAACAATAGGTTCTAATTAAGCATATAACTTCACCATTCACGACATAATCACTCTGCAGTTGCATCTTTATCAATTCTGTAATTTGAGAAAAAGTATTAAACTTAAATTATAATAGAAACATGAATTAAAAGAAAGTATAAGAGATGTAATTAATATCATTCTTTTTCCTCTTCATTTTCATAATCTGGGTTGTAATCTTCTAAATAACTTATCATGTTTGGCTAATTTTGCTCAAGTTTCTTGTAATTTAGTCTTAAGCACCTTATTTTCTTCTTGAAGTTGTTGAATGTCTTTTATTTTTTATGAGGTTGAAATATTTGGCTTAGGATAGTAGCCAAGACCTTTGGCATAGCCAAAACGTGTACTAAATACGGTATTACAAATTTCTTCTACATTGACCTCATTTCCCTCGGACAGATTTTTCTAACAACTCTTACATCTTATTCTAATTAAAAAAAAATCAATAGTCAATCCAATATTATTACTTACTACTACATTAATAAATGAACTAAAATACAAAATAAATTTTTATACTTATACTGTTACTTTCTGCTTCTTCTAATATCCATCCTTTACTTTCCTTATAGTGAGTGACTTTGTATAGTGTGATCATATTAAGCTCTTGTCCGTCTAGCTCCTTCTCACTTTGTTTTATGAAAGAAAAATATGAGGCATAATAAATAAAATAGTGTTTATTGATATAATTATAACTTACAAACAAAGATCTTATATATTCATTTCGAATAACTACAAATGATCTGGACCCTTAATTGTGAGGTGTACTCATTTTTCCTCTACTGACCTTTGTCTTCTCATAATTTTCCTAAACAAAGAAAAAAGATTAGGTAGACGTTGAATCATCTAACAAGATTAATGAAAACAAATGTAAAGGCAAAGAAAACAAACCTAAAATTTTGGTTTAGCCCAATAATCACACAAATTATTCTAATTTTATTGATACATTAGCTCGGGAACATGTGCTCATGCCTCCACATCAGAAGGAAAATATTTGCAATACCGATGCAACTTAAAACAACGATCCTTGGTCCTTTGTTTCAATAATGAAGTCACGCAATTGGAAACATCTGGGTTCTCAATATCGACAATATTCAATTTCAACGGTGAACAGTAATTAAAATTGTAATTAATCTTAAAATAATTGAAATAATATTGCATATAGTTAAATATATTAAAAATTACCGTAACTTTATCTATAGAATTTTTAAGCAAGTTGTCTTTCTTCAAGTCCTTAACATGTTTGAAATAAGGTAATTATGTTCTCACAATAATCCCTAACTCACTTAACAATTTAACAAACTGGATCTTATCTACAAGAAGACCTTACTGAGTGTCAATCTGTATTGACAACTTGCTACTTATTGCAACATTCATTTGTTACAATTCACAACCTCTAGTTTTACCTCTACATCTTTTTTAGTATTAGCATTGGAACCTGAGAACAATCAATAATGATAAGGAAATATTAGAATATATAAATATATATTTAAGCATAAGTCTACTTTTAGGTGTTAGAGATTAACAAACTTGCACTAGTAGCTTGTTGTTTAAGGTAGAATGAAGTTGTGTATGACTAAATTCATTAGTGCCTGAGGTTTGTTGTTCTTGTTGGCTAGGAAATGAATTGATGAAACCAACTAATTGATCTCATTGAAGTTGCAGATCCCTCCGTTTTACTAGTTCCATAGCTGCCACCTTTTTCCTTTTGTTTCCACCATATGCCATTATATTAGATATCTATAAAAAACATAAATTTTAGTAACATTACAATACATCCAATCATTATCAACGTACATTCAATTATTAACATTATTGCATTAAAATAATTCAATCATCAACAATACGCATATGTTCAACATAAATGTTACCAACATTACTTTTGAGATAATATAAAGAGCACTTTTATGTTACATCCAATCATCATTATCAACATACATTCAATCATTAATATTAATCGCATTAACATAAGTCAATCATAAAAAATACACACATGTTCAACATAAATGCTACCAACATTACATTTGAGACATTATAAAGAGAACTTTCATGATATCTTCAATCATCATGATCATGATCTTAAAAATCATCATCACTAATTGCATTATGATTCGACTCTTCATCGCTATTATAGTTGACCAAAGGATCATCATTGTCATATAATTCATACTCAATATAGTCTTCATCTCTTTCTATGACGAGATTGGCTTATACTTCATTTGGTTATAATATATTAAGATCAACATCTCTTCTATTGAGTGATGATATATCTGCATCTTCTATTTCTAGGGTTCCATCATTTATCTCTGAGTCAAGCTCTAGATATACTTCATCACTATCTTCACTCATTAGATAATTTTCCTTTTCACAAAAATCGAAAAGATTTTAGTGTTGAAACTTTTGAACAACTTTCTAATTGCTACCCAATACATTGTCGTTGAGGTAAAATACTTGCTTCATTTAACTTGCAATTACAAATGGTTCATCATCATACCATATCTTACTAATGTTGATGTTAGTAATATTGCCATTCACTTTTATGTTAATCCCCTTGTCACCAAGACTAAACCATTTGCATTTAAATAGAACGACTTTTTTTATTCTTGATGTAATGCAACCCCATTATTTCCGAGATGACATCGTAGAAGTTAATAAATCATCCTTGTGTTGTCCCTCAGCAATAACCCTACAATTTTGGCTTTTAAGTCGACTGTCACAATCTTTTATATGAAATCTAATTCCAATAGTAATGTAACATGTATATTTTTTTCTACATATATGAGGTTGATATGCCAAAGCATATAATGTTATCATTGCCTCTAGAAATTTACAGTTATGTAACCATATTGTCTGTAGAAAAAATATAATTAGAATTTAATCTCATATACAATTTTCATTTGTTCATACTATTCCATGAATAACTTACTCTAATCCTAAACCATAATGGGAAGTTAATTTTATGTCTTCCTTCAACATTAACAATCTCTTTGCTTCTAATCTCATCTTTGTGCTCTCTATTTAAAAAATTAAATAGATGTCAGAAAATACATGTTGAATGCTAAATTTAAATATGAAATAATGAATGAGAAGTAATATACATACTCCACACATAAATTGACTTCCTCATAATTGTTCAAATATACCAATGGCCAATTTCAAGTTCGTGTTTAGCTAACTCAACATATTTTCGTGATCCAAGTGGACTTATTTTTTGCAAGAAGATTGCCAAGCCACCATATTGATTAAAATCATAGTTATATTCTTCCATATTAAATCTTGTCTTGATGTTATTTAAATATATATAACCAAATGTTAAGCATTCATTAGATACAATAGCCTTGACTCTATCAGAGCCTTTAGGTCGAGCATTATCATCCATATAGCACTTAAGCGAGACTAAAAACCTAAACAAACTATAAAATATTAATTGCTACTAACTAATAATTGAATAAAAAAGTAAAAGTTTATATAAATTACCTTTCAATTAGAAACATCCATAAAAATTGAATCGGTTGATAAATTTTTGCCTCATATGGTAAGTGAATTGCCAAATGCACCATAACATCAAAAAATGATTGGGGGAAAACTAGTTTAAGCTTATATAGAAGCAAAGCTACGTCTTTTTTGATTTTTTTAAGCTCCTCTAGTTTCAGTGTCTTACCAGATAATTTCTTTAAAAAATCACTCAATTGTGCCAAAGTTACTAATACATCCTTGAACAAACACCCACATATTCTAATAGGAAGTAATCATTACAGAAGTATATGACAATCATGGCTTTTTAAATCCAAAACTTTTCCCTCATTTTTATTGACACAATGGGCTATATTAGATACATACCCATCAAGAAACTTAATTGATTTAAGAAATTGACAAAAAGTTTTCTTATCATTTTTTGATGTGTTGTAACATCAAATGGAATTATGTATGACCCATCGTCTCTTTTTTTCAAATGCAAATCTTTTCTCATATTCATGTCTTCCAAGTCTAATTTGGCCTTAATTATGTCTTTTGATTTGCCATCAATTCCCATCAAAGTACCTAAAATATTCTCACCAATGTTTTTTTCAATATGTAAGATATCAAGATTATGCCTCAACAAAATCTTCCAATATGGTAAATTAAAAATTATAATTTTTTATTCCAATAAAGATCAATAAAAATTTGCTTTCGCTTTCTATTACTTGGGTATTTACTAGGTGTAAACTCTGGCAAATGTGATAGTTGATCAACCATATCATTACCCACAAGTGCAAAGGAGCTTCACTATGTTCTACTTTGTCATTAATCAATTTGCTTCTTTTCCATCTATGTCTATGTTCCAAGTAACGACAATATCCCATATAACATATTTTACTTCATAACATCATTGAATGAGTTTATTGGTTACACACAAGACAAGCCATATTCTCTTTAGTACTCCATCCAAACAAATTGCCATAAGTTGGAAAATCATTTATAGTCCACAAAATAGCTGCATGCATTTTAAAATTTTCACCTTCAATAACATCATAATTTTCTAATCTAACCACCTAGAGATGTTTTAAATCATCAATTAGTGGTTGTATGTATATATTGATATCCTTACTAGGAGTAGTAAGTCCTGGAATAAGTAAAGACAATAATAGAAAAGGCTCCTTCATACACTTCCGTGGGGTAAATTTTATGGCACAAGAATTACCGGCCATATGCTATAAGAAGTACTCATATTACCATATGGATTAAATCTATCAAAGGCTAAACCAATTCAAACATTACAAAAATCTTCTACAAATTATAAAAACCTTCCATCAAAGTCTTTCCATACCTTTGAGTCTGTTGGATGATGCATAATGTTATCATCAATGCATTTCTTTTTATGTTACCTCATAGCTATGACTTTTTTGTTAACATAAAAAGCCTTTATATTCGTGGTTTAAAAGGAAAGCTTCTTTAAATTTTAAAGGCTATCTTTTTCCCTTTTCCATCATCCACTTGCCACCTTAATGTACTGCAAATGGGATATTCTTTAAGATCTTTACTATCCTTCTAAAATATAGCACAATTATACTTACAAAAATGTATTCATATATATCCTAACCTGAGGTCCTTCAACAAATTTTTTTTGCTTCATAGTAAGATTTGGGCAATTTATGGCCAATTGGTAATGCATCATTGAGTAACTTAATCAACATGTCAAACAATTTGTTACTCCACGTATTATATGCCTTCAAGTATAACTTGACAATAAAAGATAGCTATGAGAAATTTGAGTACCTTGGATATAATTCTTTTTAAGCTACTTTTAGTAACTTCTTAAAATTATCTTCTGTAATTCTACCAAATGTATTAGACAAATTAGTATCATTCATAGTCTCCATATAATTCCCTAGATCCACCGTCATCTCTCCAATCCCATCATCACCATTAATATCACTATCATCTACATCATTATTATTTCCACCATCATCACTTGTATTAACACTTCTAGCATTACTTGCTTTAGAACGTTCACCTGGATAAATCCAAGGAGTATAGAATTTATCTATGCCTCATATTAGTAATTGATTATATACCACATCTTGACTTTGAATGTTGAAATTTAAGCAATATATGCATGGACAACAAATTTCACATTCTAAACCCATTTGATCTTTTACAAATTTCATGAAACTCTTCACTCCTTTTGATAGGTTGTCAAACTACCAAAAATAAAAATATATTTCCAACTCTCCAAAAACTAGGTAGCTAGTGGTGAATCG
>JANQBM010000220.1:27021116-27038267 GCA_025594535.1 Erythroxylum domingense
ATTAATTAAAATATAATTATTCATTAATTAAAATATTGTAATTAATTAATTAATTACAATATAATTAATTAAAATATGATTGATAATTAATTAACTACAATATAATTAATTAATTAGTTACAATATAATTAGTTAAACAATATTTTAATTAATTAATATATTGTAATTAATTTTAACTAATTATATTGTAACTAATTAATTAATTATATATTTTAATTAATTAATTAATTATATTTTTAATTACAATATTTAAATGTAATTAATCAATTACAATATATTAATTAATCAATTAAAATATAATAAATTTTTATTTCTCAATATTTTTACAAACCAACCACTGTCAATGGTAATGGTAATCATTCCTTCCTCTTAACCAACTATCATAATTATAATAATAATATCCATTCTCATTCTTCACTATATTCATTCTCATTCCTATTACCATTCCTCTGTGCAAACCAACCGCCCCTAAGTCATCCTATAGCAATTGTCGTCTTATTCTGGGCACTATTTTGTTGATAGAAATAGGAAAACATAGCAATCATAGTATGCGAATAATATCTCGAGACATGAAGTCAAGTATATAAAGTAAATTATGTAAGAAGAGTGTTGTCATATTTTACAACCTAATAGTACTCAAACAGTGTTTTTTTTTTCATTAGTTAAACATAAAAATCGTAAATTGGAACAGAAGAACGTCATACATATGGGTATAAGTAGAGGGTAATATACTGTCATAGGCTTTTGTCCGTAAGTGTAGGAGTTATGAGACTTGTCCTTTATATGAACATAAAATGGTAATTAAATGTCTAAGTCCACAACTTGACAACGTTTGTTCACATGTGTTATTTATAATAAAAAGAAAATGAGCACCAAAGTCTGGACTCTGGAATCTCTTACAAGGTAGGAGATGAGAGCTGGGAAAAAAAAAAAGAAAGAAAGAAAGATGGGTTGCATTGTTTGGCACTCTCATCCAAGTCAACTAGTTCTATAAGATAATGACCTTGACGATCCCAACAAGTATGAGATTACAGCCCTAATTTGTCTCCCTACCAATATCTTTATATCATATCAGATCCACTTCACACCCTATGCACTCCAATTTGTAGAAAATTTCCTGCCTAATTTTACCAGCTTGGCATGCTATGTGAAAACTCCAAAAGCCAAATTTCTGCATCTTTTAGCCAGCAAAAGTGGGTACCCATCTATTCACTACAGGCACCCAGTTACAGAATAATCATATACTCATCTTCCTCTATTTGTTTTATGCTATCTATCTATCTATATATATAACATAGTCATCTTCTCTATGACAAAAAACGAATCAGTAATTAGTCCTCAAAATCTTTGATAATACTGACAAAAGAACACAAGCACACAGAGTTAGGTACCTTGTATAAGATTTATAAATAAAAAGTTTATAATTTTGAAGAGACAAAGTTGCAGGTGAAGAAGATAATAGTTGACATGGCGGCTCCTGGTGGTGGTGGAGAAGAGTCGAACAGATTCAACAAGTATGCTGCTGCTTGCGCGATTGTTGCTTCAATGATTTCGATCATTTTTGGCTACGGTAAGTGCCATTGTCTCTGTTTCTGTTTTTGGATCATAGATATTCTTGCGTCAAAAGTGGAGTTTTCCATATTCCTTTGTTCATCTTTCTTTATGCAGTTGCATTAAAATTATGTTATGTTCTTTGCCTAGCTGCTCTGATGAGAATCCATCTGAATCAATAAAAGAAGAAAACGTCCCTGTTTTAGAATCATCAACAGCCCACTTTTAGGTTTGTGTGTGTTACACGAGTAGGTGGGAATTAATATTTTGTTGATTTATTCAGATACTGGTGTAATGAGTGGAGCAATGATTTTCATAAAAGAAGAACTGAAGATCCACGATACAAACGTGGAAGTCCTCGCTGGAATTCTGAACCTATGTGCACTGGTGGGGTCTCTAATCGCCGGAAGAACGTCCGATTACATTGGTCGCCGGTACACCATCATAGTGGCCTCCATGATCTTCATGGGAGGCTCAATACTGATGGGTTGGGGTCCAAGCTACGCTGTTCTAATTACTGGAAGATGCATAGCAGGAGTTGGTGTAGGATTTGCACTCATGATAGCTCCCGTTTACTCTGCCGAAGTCTCATCGCCTAGTTCAAGAGGTTTCTTGACATCTCTACCGGAGCTCGGGATAAGTATAGGGATTTTGCTTGGATATGTATCAAATGTTCTGTTCGGGAAACTGAGCCTGAAACTTGGTTGGAGATTGATGCTTGGAGTTGCAGCTATACCTTCACTTCTCTTAGCCTTTGGCATTCTAAAAATGCCAGAGTCTCCGAGGTGGCTAGCAATGCAAGGCCGGCTAGGAGAAGCTAAAAGGGTCTTGCTCATGGTAGCTAACTCCAAAGAAGAAGCTCAAACTCGTCTCCGAGAAATAAAACTCGCTCTCGGAATTGACGAGCGTTGCGACGAGGATATTGTGAAACTTCCCCCCAGAAGCACCAGTGGAATAGGAGTGTGGAAAGAGCTCCTAATTAACCCAAAACCAGCAGTTCGTTGGATACTAATTGCAGCTGTTGGGATCCATTTCTTTGAGCACGCGGTCGGTATTGAAGCTGTGGTGCTATACAGCCCCAGAATTTTCAAAAAAGCCGGCATCACAGACAAAGAAAAGCTACTACTCGCCACAGTTGGGGTGGGGCTTACAAAATTCACGTTCGTACTCGTATCCACATTTTTGATCGACAGAGTTGGCAGGAGGAAGCTTCTGCTAACAAGCACAGCAGGAGTAATCGGAGCTCTAGCTCTACTAGGTTCTTGTTTGACGGTAGTCGAGCAGCACCATGGAGAAAAGGTCTTGTGGGCACTTACTGTTAGTATTGTCTCTACATACACATTTGTAGCCTTCTTCAACATTGGGCTCGCACCTGTCACATGGGTCTATAGCTCCGAGATATTCCCTCTCAAGTTAAGGGCACAAGGGTATAGTCTTGGTGTGGCTGTGAATAGGCTCATGAATGCCACCGTCTCAATGACTTTCATATCACTATACAAATCAATTACTATAGGTGGAGCCTTCTTTCTGTTCTCAGGAATCTCCTTAGTAGCTTGGTTTTTCTTCTTTTTTCTATTCCCAGAGACAAAGGGAAGGTCCTTGGAAGACATGGAAGAGCTATTCAGCAAGGGTTTTAGAGCCAGACGTGAAACTAGAAATGAAGGTGTGGAGGTTCAACAAAGAAATGAACTATAGGATAGTTTAGAGAGTGTCCTGCCTTCAGCCAGAATTGTACATTCCAGAGGGCACCCCAAGCTCTTACATAGTTGCTTAAATTTCTCCTTCCTTTTTAGCTTTTCCTTTGTTTACTTTGATGCTACAGAATTAATTTCACCCTAGCTCCCTCTGTTAAGTTATTAATTTGCTAGGATATCCCTAAAATTTGTATTAAAATATAGGTAGTAATTTGATGTTTTGGAATATTAAAAAAGAATTATATTGTCTTTAAACTATTTAATTTTAATTTTAAACGGACAAAACCTTTATTAAAATTAAGATTTTGTATATTAACGTCACATTAATATTGATGTAGTAGTTTTTTATTTTTTATTTTTATATGAGATCTATAATATCATATGCATTAAACTTAGTTTCTCACGGCAATATAAGTCTCACTCACTTAAATTAAACTTAATTCAAAATAAATATAATTAAATAATTTTATATCTAAATTTTAATTAATCCTAAATAATGCTAACAATTCCAACTTAATTCTAACTTGGTTACCATCGACTCTCTCCACATCTACCTTACCTCGCAACTATCACCAATAACTTTTGTCTTTACCATCGTCGTTGGAAAACAAAAATGCTATAAAAAAAAAAGGATAAATCCGACAAAAATGTAAAAAAAACAAAGCAGAGAGACCATGATGATGAGAAAGGAATCAATAATAAACAATAGAGTAAGAAAAAACTAAGAGAGGGAGTACTTGAGAAAGGAAAATATAGGAAAACTACTACAGGAAACAATTATAGAAAGTGGTAATATTAAGAGGCAAGAAGTTACAGGAAACAACTAGAGGAAGGACAATTTAATAATGAACATTAAAAAAAAAGATTAGAGAAAGAGGGTGAACTATAAGAAAGAACAAAAAATAAATAGTCAGAAAATGAAAAGTAAGAATAAATGACATAAAAGGAAGCAAAAACAAAACATAACAAATAAGAGAGGAGTAGTGAACAATTTTCCTTTGAATTCAATAGGGTCATTAAGGCTGTCTTTATTGTTATTGCATAAATGATCACTTGAAAAATCCTTACAACCCTACTAATGTGAAAGATTTATTGATCGTAGGAACAAGTACTAGAAAGCAATCCAGAAAATGGTAGTTAGCAATACAATTTGATCAAATGGAGGAGTAAAATTGGCCTCGAATAGATTTAAAGAAGATCTAAAAGGATTGAACAAATAAGATAGACATAAAAACTAAATCACCTGAAGGAAATATGGAATTTGAGAGGTGACAGCCACCAAAGATTTGGAGATTAGGGTTCCAAATGAAATATTAATATGAAATTAGTTGTTTTATGAGATTTTTGGGCAATGGGTTGTTTTGGGATTTTTGGTCAATGGGTTATCTATCAAAATTTTGGGCAACTTCTAGTCAAGGCGGCATAGGTGATGGGCGATTGCGATGGTTTGGTGATTGTTAGAGGCTAAAGGGAGATGTCAGACTATTTTTGTCTAACAGCTAGTTGAGGATAATTAGAGGAACACTCAGGCGAACAACTAATGGATGAGAAAGGAGAATATTTAGTGGTTGTGCTAGTATTAGAGAAGTTATAGCAAGAACAGAGTTGCAGGCTCATTATAATTATAGTTAATTTAGGCTAATTAAAGTTTATTAGAGTTAATATGAAATTATACTAATTGAATTAATTATAAATTAAGTTTAATTTAAATGAATTGGATTCATAGTGCCATATATGTTACATGTACCATTAGTCCCAGATAAATAATTAAAAATAAAAAATACCACTTCAACACTTACATGACACTTAATTGATGAAGTCTTAATTCCAACAAGGATTCTATCGGTTTAAGGTTAAAATTGTATTATTTTAACATATTAAGGTTCTTTTTAAATATTCTAAAATATTATGGTCTTACCTACATTTCATATAAACATTAGGTTTTGAAATACAATTTTTGCTTTTGTTAGGGATATTAAATTCCTCAAAGGCCTAAGTCATAAATCAATTTTTATTTTATTTTATTTAGTTAGTATGTAAATAGTCCATCTTAAATAATCAAAATTACTATGAAGTGCTTTGTGTCATTTTCTTATCTTTTGAAAAAACTAGAGGGCTGATGGTGAAAGTTTTGGGTGGGTCCAAACTTAATTAGAACTGGATCCAGTTACAAAGACTTGCAATAATAAAAAAAGGTTGGCCCCTAATTTCAAGAGCCCCTCAAAATACTGAGAGGAGTAAATCGCGAGATGTGCCCTAGTAGAGCAAGGAACTCTTGTGTGGGGATTCGAATTCCCCACCTTACGGCTGGCACTCCTTGAAGGTTTTACCCTAATCGTTCTTTCAACTACTCAGTTATGCCCCGGTGGGTAGAAAGATTTGTAATAATAAGACTAGTAGAATTGGATCTAGCTTATAATTCATTCTCTTGGAAGCTGAAATGATTCTTTTGATTTATTTTTAATCTGAACATAAAACAATTGTTTTCTATTGACATTTATGTTTTTTTTATCAAAATAGTCATAAATAAAGTGGTCTTAAGAAAGAATATATTAAAATAAAGCTCATGACTTTATTTTAAGATTTTAACTTGATATATAATGCTTATAATTATATATAAATTCATTTAGACTTATTTCAAGTGTTTTTTCTCTTAAACTCCTTTAGAACCTAATATTCATATTTTGAGTAGCTCAAATAGTTTCAATTAACTACACATTAAAAGGACAATGACTTTTTCTCTCTCTATTATTTCTCTTTCTCATTTTTATTAGGATTTTTCAGGCTAATGATGTTAGTCACAAAACTTAAGTATCTCATGACATTTTTTATAGGTATTGATATTTTTATTATTTTTATAAGGGCCTTTAGGCTTTCTCTTTTGCTAGCTTCTCTTTCTAGATGTTTTTTATTTTATTAAGATTTAGTCTCTTTTGATTAATTTTGACTTTAAAAGATATTGTTTTCTCTTATTTTATATGGATTAATTGAATTGGAGCCAATTTGTTAGTTTAAGATCTTTTTTAAGGGTTTACTTTATTTTTTTTCATAGATATGATTCTCTCTCTTTTAATGGAAATGGTCTTTAATCTTTGTTGAGGTTTTATAATATGAAGTTAGGCTTCTTCTTATTTCTCTTACTGATCTATAATTGAATTTATGTAGTAGTTTAAGTGTTAGTTGTATTTGCTTGACAAAGTATTATTTTATATCTCTCATGTACTATAAGATTAATCCTTTGTATTATTTTGCTAACATACTTCATAAAGAATGGAAGTCATACTTATATAAAAAAAATTATAGATTCAGCGAAAAATATTCTGATGTAAATAAGCTCACTTACTCCAAACTTTCTTGAAATAAGTTTTTTACCTCAATGGATAAAGGATGGGGTTAGAGATTGCTACTTCAACAACCCTACTATTACACCAAAAGATATTTTAATTCTAAAATTTCTATCAGCTAGACCTGATTGCGATACTGATGGATATATATATATATATATATATACACACACACACAACATTACTTAACCTATGAAAACAATTAACAAATATCCAAAAATTTATCAAAGTAATGTTGTTTATTTTGGTATTATACATACATATATATATATATGAGTAGGCAGCTCACCCTTTACCATTATTTTTTTTAGGAGATAGAGAGATTGTCGATAACTTCAATGCTCATGATTGGCAGAGTAGAGTTTAGGTGGAGCCAACAGATTTAATGGAGTAAATTTGTTTCATTTTATATATTTTATATGTGACAATTTAGATAGTTGTGTTTGCATAGAATACTTTTGTGACTGAGGAACTTCCTTTTTTAGAATTAATGAGGATTTTGGTAATTAATGTTATGTTTTAGGAACAATTTGGATAATTTTGTTTTAAGAGTGATTGGAGTGTCACATTAGGTGCTATCAAACTGGGATTACATTTTTAGGGACAAATTAAGGGAAAAAAAGTAATGATATGTTCTTATCTTATCTAGGATGGTTTTAGGAGATGATACTACTAGCCTAGAGTCGACTGGAGAATCGGGTAATTTGATTCGTGGTCTAGTTGTGCCTGATCAAGGGGATGCCATAATAGATCAAGTAGGAGATGCCATAATAGATCGAGTAGGAGGAGAGGTGTTAGTGCCACCACATATGATGTAGTTCTTTTAGTTAATGTCATAGAGTATTACTGCGGCTCCAACCTGAGGTGATTCTAGGGGTGGATCACAACTATGAGCATATTCATATGATGGGTACAATGGAGTTTCGAGGTACTACTCATCTTGAGGAGGTTAAGGCATGATGGGAGTAGACAAAGTTAGTTTTAGACTATCTGGAGTGTACCTTGGATAGAAGGTTGTAGTATATCGTTTCATTATTTTAAGATAATGCACTAATTTGGTGGAAGTTAGTGAAGAGATCTTACGAGGCACGAGAGATGACTTGGTAGGAGTTCCAGACAGAATTTAGAGACAAATACACTCCACAAATATATCAAAATTGAAAGAAGATGGAATTTATGAGTTTGGTTCAGGTAGAGGAGATGTCGCTGGTAAATTATGAGGATCACTTTGCAACATTGTCTAAGTATGCATTAGAGGTTGTGGCAAATCTAGAGGATAGATATCACCGATTTGAGAAGGGTTTGAGGACAGATATTCATTTAGGTTTGGGTGTTACCACTTTTGATTTCAAAAAGTTACTAGATGGAGAGGAGAGCTAAATAGGCGACCAGAGAGTCATTATGGAGAGGAGAGTCGATCTGTGTAGCTAGTCATTCATGGACTATTGGAGCGAGGGGATCTAGGAGAGCTAATGCTACATCGAGCAGGAGTGGTAGTTTCTACTGTTTTGGTAAGGATCGAGGAGCTGGTAGGGATTCAAGACAACATAGCATTATTAATGCACCATCTGCTGGATCTGACAGAGGGATTTGTTAGAGGTTTAGAGGACCTTTTAATAGAGGAGTTAGAGGGTTACAAAGTTGTGCTACCTGTGAGAGAGTTCACAAAGAACCATGTTGGGGACCTATTGGAATCAGTCAGGCATGCTATATTTGTGGAGAGCAGGGGCATGTTATCTGATAGTAGGGAGGAGTACAAGAGTAAGGTAGAGGAGACAATTCGCGGTCAGAGTGGTGCTTTTGGTATAGGTAGAGGTTTGGGTAGAATTGGTAATAGAGGTGGTGGTAGAGGAGCTGGACAAGGACCAGCAGTGGTTATAGGTACTAGTGGGACATCTTTAGCACAGGGTCAAACTTAAGCAATGATATACCATATGATGAGGGCGGAGGCACTCGCAACCAATGATGTAATTTCTAGTACGATTTTATTATTTGATATCAAGGCTTATGTGTTAGTAAACCCAGGATTTACACATTCTTACATTTCTTTAAAATTTGCTTTTAGAGTTTTGGGGGATGTTAGTCCATTAGGATACGAACTAAGAGTATGGTTGCCAGTATTAGACTGTGTGGTGGTAAATAGTGTAAGGAGAGGGATACCAGTGAGGATTGGTGGAGTGGAGACATTCACTAACTTGATAGTGATGGATTTAAGAGAATTTGATGTAATTCTTAGGATGGATTGATTGGCACAACATTAGGTTGTAATGGATTGTTATACGAAGAAGGTGATGATAGTCATGGGGGATCACAGAGTGGTCCTAGTATATGTGATTTTAGACATGACTGCTAGACGGTTGATATTTGATGGATGTAAGGCATATCTAGCTTATAGTATAGATATGAGGGAGGTGAATCTTAGGTTAAAGTATATTTCTATGGTGAGGAAATTTTTAGAGGTATTTTTAGATGATTTACCAGGTTTACTGCCTCAATAAAAGATAGATTGCACTATTGCATCCATGCCTAGAGTTGCACCAATTTCTGTTGCACCTTATAGGATGGCTACTGTTGAATTACATGAGTTAAAAAGGAAATTAGAGGAGTTGCTGAAAAAGGGATTAGACGGAGCACATTATCTTAGGGAGCTCCAATGTTATCTATGAAGAGAAAGGATGGCAGTATGAGCCTTTACATGGTTATGATAGCTAAATAGGATAATATTGAAGAACAAGTACCTATTATTGAGGATAGATGATCTTTTAGATCAGTTAAAGGGAGTTGTCATATTGAAATGAGATTGAGATACTAGCAGTTAAGGATGGCAGAGCTGTCATATTAAAATGAGATTGGACCCTATGAGTTTTTAATGATGCCTTTTGGGTTGACTAATGCTTCAGATGCATTTATGGTCATGATAAACAGAACTTTTTAAGAGTATCTGGATCGTTTTGTAATAGTGTTCATTAATGATATATTGGTGTATTCAAGGAGTAAAAAGGAGTATGCGCAATATTTGATAATTGTGTTACAGATACTGAAGGAGAGATAATTATATGCAAAGTTCAGTAAGTGTGAGTTCTAGATGGAGCAGGTAGTTTCCTTGGATATGTTGTGTCCCAAAATGGAGTGATGCCTGATCTTACTAAGGTAAAAGCAATTATGGAATGGGAGTCACTTAGAAATGCATTAAAGGTAAGGAGTTTTTTAGGACTTATTAGGTATTATTGGAGATTTATAGAAGTATTTTTGATGATAAATATCCCATTGACCAAGCTATTGAAGAAAGGAGTTCAGTTTCAGTGGACCAATAAGTGTCAGGAGAGTTTTGAGGAGATTAAGCGGAGATTGACTTTTAGCCTAATTTTGGTGTTACCATTGAGTGGTGGAGGTTTTGAGGTATATACTGATATATTGAGGGTAAGTTTGGGGTGTGTATTGATGCAATATGGAGAAGTGATAACTTATGCCTCTCATTAGTTGAGATCATATGAGTTGAATTATCACACCCATAATCTAGAGTTAGCCGTAATTATGCATGCTCTTGGAATTTGGAGACATTATTTTTATAGAGAGACATTCCTGATCCTTACAGATCATAAGAGCCTTAATTAGATCATAACTCAAAGGGATTTAAACTTAAGGTAGAGAAGATGGATCAAGCTACTGAAGGATTATGATTGTACTATTGATTACCATCTATAGAAGGCTAATGTAGTGGTAGATGCTTTGAATAGGAAAAGCTCAAGCGTGATGGCTAGTTTGAGTGGACACAGTATGAATCCATCGGTGGAGTTGAGAGCATTAGACATGAGATTAAAGATTGCTTATGTGAGTGATTTATTGGCAACATTACAGGTTTAACTAGATTTGGGAGAAAGGATTAAAGAGGTGCAAGTTCAAGGTTCTTATCTGATACGGAGGACTAATTTTTCAGTAAGAGCAGATGGAGCGTTGGTGATTAGGAGGCTAGTTTGAGAGCCAGATGTAGATAGACTATGAGAGGAGATTTTGGAGGAAACTCATAATGCATCATATACTATACGTCTTGGTATTGCAAAAATGTATCAGAACCTAAGACCTTATTATTGGTGGCCAAAATGATGAAAAATGTAGCAAAGTTTATATTGAGGTTTTTGACCTATTAACAAGTTAAGACATAATATCAGGCACTAACAGGGAAATTAAGACCCTTAGCCATTCCATCCTAGAAGTAGGAGAAAATTACGATGGATTTTGTAGTAGCTTATCGAGGACCAGATGTAGACATGATTCAGTTTGGGTGATTGTAAATAGGTTAACTAAATCAACTCATTCCTTGCTTGTACATTAGACAGACCCCTTGGACAAGTTTGCCAAGTTGTATGTTGATGAGATTGTGAGATTATTCTAGTGTCTAAGGTGTCAGATCAAGATCCACAGTTTACTTCCCAATTTTGGATGAATTTATAGACAACTTTAGGGACTAGGTTGAATTTGAGTATTGCATTTCACCCTCAATCAGATGGACAATCGAAGCGTACAATATAGACATTAGAGAATATGATGAGAGCTTGTATGTTAAACTTTAAGGGTGATTAGGACATATATCTAGCTTTGATGGAGTTTGCGTATAATAATAGCATCAGTATGGCACCATTAGAGGAACTATATAGTAGCCCATGTAGAGATCTAATATGTTAGGATATAGAGGATGCCATATTATTAGAGAGACCAGAGTTGATTCAGGAGACAATGGAGAAAATAGGGGTGGTAAGGCAATGCTTAAAGGCAGCTCAGGATCGGTAGAGGAATTATGCTAATCAACATTGTCGGGAGATGGAGTATAATATTGGAGATATGGTATTTTTACCGGTATCACCTTAGAGAGGAATTTTGAGATTTAGTAAGAGAGGGAAGTTGAGTTCAAGATACATTGGACTATATGAAATTGTACAACACGTGGGGCCATTAGCTTACATATTAGCATTACTACTAGAGTTATCACATATTAATGACGTGTTCCATATGTTGATGTTAAGATGGTACCGAATGGATCCTAGCCATGTTATATCGAGGTCTATGATCGAAGTTACAAATGATATGACCTATAAAGAGGAGCTAATGGAGATATTGGATAGACAGATTAGGAAATTAAGGAGACGGGAGATTATGATAGTGAGATTTTTGTAGAGTCATCATCCAAAAGAGGCGATTTGGGAGGTAGAGGACGAAGTTCGATATCAATATTCTCATTTGTTTGGATCCTCATGTACGTAATTTAATTTTGAGGATAAAATTATTTCAAAGAAGAGAACTGTAAAGCCCAAAAAAGGAAACAAAAGAGCCCAGCCATTACTAATCAACCCAGCCTATAAAACAAATAAACAGAGGGGTATAAATAGAAGACAACTAGGAAATTAAACACTCAACGAAAAAGGGTTATCTTCTTCTTCTTCCTCTTTATTTTTTCTAGTTGGTAAGTGTTTAAATACACCATATTTCTCCTGTATGTGAAACTTTTCTCATGGATTCCCTCATTTTGTTTGTTTTGTCGCAATTTATGATGAAATTGTGGAAGTTAGCAACCTAAAAATCTCTTAGAAAGGCATAGACTTCACATAAGTAAAATTTTTTTAGCAACAATTATATGCCTCTTATTGTGAGTTTTAGTCATCCTACACTAGTTTATAGTTAGATTGTATATTGTGATTATTTGAAACAATAAATTGAAGTCTTGGGAAAAATAAAAATAGAGAAAAGGTGGCTCGTAAATAAAAGAAAAATATGAGGTAGGAGAAGAGGAGAGGATGAAGAAGAAGGCAATTTAGGAAAATTTAAGTTGTATTAAAGGGCAAAATTGGAATGTAAAAATTTTAGGATAAAATTGAAATTTAATTCTAAGAAGTATATTTTTGTATTAATAAAAATAAATGAGGGTAAAATAGGACTTTTAATAGTTAAGGATATTTTAGTAATTATGGTTGTTAGGTTAAGTAAGGATTTGTTTCTAATAATTAAGAATAAAGTGAAAAAGGGAATAATGATGGATTATTAAGTATAATTAAGTTGAAATTTTTCTTAAATTAGTTTAATAAAATTTTGTAATGTCTAGATCCACAGTTCGAATTAAGGAGTAAATTGAACTATCAATTAATTGAGTCAGGTAAGGACAACCTTATACTGTGTATTCTTAGAATAATGTACGATTCTTGAAATTTTGAATATTTTATTAAAAAATTCTTTTATAGTGAATTATTTTTTGAATAAGTCATTAATTAAATTAATGATTAATAGGTGTTTATTTATATAAATAATTAACAAAGTACAAGGTGTTTCACTTTTATATTTTATTACGTATTATAAGGCATATCGCTTGTTAATTCGACAAAAAATTTGTTAATTAAAAATTCAATTGTTCATGAGTATAAGTAAGAGTATTAAGGTAAATAAATGATGCTCATGAAATTAAATAGAGACTAGCTTATAATAGGTTGTGAATAAATGATGTAAATTGTGAATCTGTTACTTGCCTAGGATAGGCTACAAATGTTGGTCATAGATTGATAGGTTGGTTAAATATGAGCGAGTAATGACTAGGTATTTGCCTGTAGAACAGGTACTAGGACATCCTTAATCCTGAAAATGTCTCATGTTGATAGCTAGGTATCGAAGTGATACTGAAAAATCCTGAGTCTTGAGGATATCCTGTGTCGATGACTAGGTACTGAAGTGATATTGGGTACCAAATTAGATTAAGAAATTGAGGTATTATATGATGACATTTATACATCTAATTACATTTCTACTTAGTGAGAGATTATGATGAGTAAAGATGAGTCGACAGATTATTGAATTTAAGCCTTTTAGGTTAAGCAAAGCCTAGGCAATTCAATTAATTATAGGATAAAACATAAATGGAAATAATAAAATAATATTAGTGTTAATCATAGCTTTGATAAAATTTTAGATGTTTGTTAATTGTTCGGATGGGCTAAGTAATTCTATGTATTTTATTATTATATGTATTTTTTAATGACTTGACTAATTTCTATATATATTGAGTTATTTGATTTTAAATATATGGTCAGTTACCCTTATTGAGTATGCAACTCATCCCTTAGTTGCTATTTTTCTAAAAGATAGAGAGATTGTCGATAACTCCAATACACGTGATTGGCATAGTAGAGTTTAGGTAGGGCCAGCATATTAAATTGAGTATAGTTGTTTTTTTATATTTTTTGTATGAGACAATTTGGATAGTTGTATTGGTATAGAATACTTTTGTGAGTAACAAACATCCTTTTTTCGAACTAAAGAGGATTTTGGTAATTAATGTTATGTTTTGTGAACAAAATGAAAAATTGTGGTTTAAGAGTGACCAGAGCGTCACATTAGGATATTTAAAGTGCTTTTAGTTATTGCTTTATAAAAATTAAATATTTTAAAATCTCAAGGATTATATATAAAACATTTGATTTAATTAGAATTACTAAAAAAATTTATGTTATTCTTTTAATAAATAGAAGTTAATTCTATTAATACTTTTATGTATAAGTAGAGTTCTTTTTAATCCTTTATGGATATTGTAAAAAGTAGAATGAGTTCGCACTTTTTAAATCTATTTTAAAGTTAGTTATAAAGAAGCGATACAGAAGAAAATAATCAAATTTCATATATTTTACAAATTATCACAAATTGATTATATTGAAACTTGCAAAAGAGGAAAATCAAATTTCATAATAAAATATTTATTTGAATTATATATTTTATTGGGTTTTATTGTTTAATCGAATTATAAAAACTAAAATGAAATAATTTTTATAAAATTATATACAAGAAAAGATATTCTTTCCACTATGCACTATGCACAGAAGAGATTGGCTCCTAAAATTATTCAACACTAAAAATGTGTGCCGATGCAAAATCAATTCAACAGTATTATAAAATTCTAGAAAAGAAATTTAGAAGGATCAGGGATTGGCCTTCTTCGGAAGAAATTGGCGACAGGAGTGGTTCTGCTCTCCTAAAATAGAAACTTAAAAATAAACTAATGAAATGTTAACTATAAATCATGTCCACTTGAAACCTACAAGCAAGGACAGCCCTTAGCCCAATCTTCATCCTGTACTCCTAATTCCCGAATTTGCTTCCTTTCACCATCCACATGCATACAAGTTTAATGTAAGAGAATGTCGATTTTTCTTTAATTCTGTATCCAAACAGTTCATTTCATTCCTTTATTTTTACATCCATCAAGTTTCATGAGGAAACTTTGTCCAAATATTGAAAAAGCAGATGGCCTTGAGACTGTTCTTGAGGTCCCAATACCTGAAGAGTTGTTCACTAGCATGGGCAACAATGCAGCTTTGCGTTGGCAGAACATGCTCACCTGGATGAAAGCTCAACCTCCTGATAAATGGTCGCAACCAGCGATCGCTGGTCGCATTAATGAGCTCAAATTTTTGCTCTACTTGGTTGGATCCCCTCTTATCCCTCTGCAGGTCCAAGTTGGCCATTCTGTTCATAAACCTGTCAAAGATAGCTCCATCGTAAGTACACTCATTTAGACCAAAAAAAAAAAAAAAAAAGCTTCTATCTTCTCTAATTCCTTGCAACTTTTTTTGACCATGACTATTCTTTTTCCTGTATAACAATTACAAAATGAATAATAGCGATTTTTATAATAAAATAACAATCACCAAAAAAGGTATTCTTATCTGCACAAAGAACTTGTCTAGTGCAGGAAAAAATGTTCAGGAACCAATTAGAACACTAATGTTAAACGCTAGCTAAAAAAGGGGGAACTAATTTTATATTTTAGCATTGACAAGATCAGATTTTAATAGTTATATCAAAATAATATATACTTGCAAATAAGGGTGCTTAGTAGAAAATATGGATCGTAATGTGACATTGTAACAGCAAGCTTCAACGGCGAAATACATAGTGCAACAATACATAGCCGCAACAGGAGGGCAGCAAGCATTAAACGCAGTGCATAGCATGTGCGTAACAGGTGAGCTCAAAATTACGGCATCAGAGTTTCACCAAGCTGATCAGAACATTAAGGTGAAGAGCTCCGAGGAAGTTGGGGGTTTTGTCCTTTGGCAAAAAGACCCTGATTTATGGATCCTAGAGCTGGTGGTGTCAGGCTGCAAAGTAATCTGTGGAAGCAATGGCAAAGTCTCCTGGAGGCATTCCTCTAATCAACAAGGCCCTGCTAATAAGGGTCCTCCCAGGCCATTACGTCGGTTCTTGCAGGTAGAAAGACCCCTCAGATTGAAACTACCACGTCTAGTTCTAGATCACTCTTGCAGTTTGTTACCTCAAACTGAAATCTTAATATTGCTTTAAATTTCAGAACTCAAAACTAACTATGTTACAAGTGGATCATGACAGGGTCTGGACCCGAGGTCAACGGCAAACTTGTTCCTGGACGCAACATGCATCGGGGAGAAAATCATAAACGACGATGACTGCTTCATATTGAAGCTAGAGACAAGTCCAGCGATTCGGGAAGCACAAAGTGGCCCTAGTTTCGAGATAATTCACCACACGATATGGGGGTATTTCAGTCAGAGATCAGGCTTACTGATTCAGTTTGAGGACTCACGGCTTTTAAGGATGAGAACCAAAGAAGGGGACGATGTATTCTGGGAAACAAGCACAGAATCAGTAATGGAAGATTACAAGTACGTTGATAGTGTTAACATTGCACACAGTGGCAAGACTCGAGTCACCGTGTTTAGGTACGGAGAACAATCTGCGAATCACAAGAGAGAAATGCAAGAGAAATGGAAGATTGAGGACGTAGATTTTAACGTTTGGGGGTTGACCTCAGAATACTTCTTGCCTCCTTCAGACAATCAGTCCGAGACGAATCTATAAGAACATTTGTTGTTTCTTCTCCAGTTTATTCTTTCTGTGTAAATGTAAATACTTTAATTGTTTTCTTTTAATTTTATTTTAACATAAATTTTATTTTGATTCATAAAATTAATTATATATAGAAAAAATTATATGACCATCAATTTGGTGACTTTCATGACCATCATACACAATAAAGAAGATCGATAAGAATGAAAGAAAAAAAGCAATTAAAAATAACAAGAAGATTTTTAGCAAGATTAGGCCAATTGATTGTGTTTACGTTTTCGAGACTCAAGAATGACTAATTTGAATATATTGATAAATAATTCATTTAATAAAGATATAGTATGAAATAAGACGTATGCAGTATATATGTACACACATTAAACTCTACCTGGCATTGTCGTAGACAACTAGTATATTTACCAAACTCAACCTAATTTAAATATGATTATAATAGGTACTAGAATCCTTCTAAAGTTAGAAAACCACTAAAAATGTGCTTCTAGATAAGGTCATCCATCACGGATATGGTCGTGTCTTAGACCATGAATCTCTCTGCTTCTCCATACATGTGGACAAGTTTTAGAACACGAATCTTTTTGCCTTCTCCTGTCTTATATGATAGAATTTTGTTAATATTTTATGGACTAGCATAATAAACATAATTTTGTACAAATCTCGATTAATTTGATGTCAAGATAATTGGG
>JANQBM010000220.1:27038367-27053822 GCA_025594535.1 Erythroxylum domingense
GTTATCAGTACTCCTATCGGGTCTGATTTCTATATTGTTGAGGTACTTGTAACCTTATTTTGGACTTATGATTGAGAGATTGATGGCTCTACTTTGACATCCTATTGTGGCCACATATTGTTGTATATTAATTGGGAATTTGTTTCTACTGTTCATTGATGTTATTTATGCTGTCAAAGTGGGAGAATTGATAGAATTATGTTAATATTTTATGGACTAGCATAATAAACATAATTTTGTACAAATCTCGATTAATTTGATGTCAAGATAATTGGGCTTGTTAATTCTCTCTTTAACGTGTCATTGGGCCTGTGTTCATGGGCTTGCTATGATGGGTAGGCTTGGCCCATGTTTTGTAGTGCACAGGAGGCCCTACTGCTAGCCGACCTTAAATACAGTCGTCCCATTGAGAACTGTATGTGCTTTTCTGATTAGGGTTTGGAATAGCAGTAAAAAGTCCTCTGCATCTCTGTCACGTCGCTTAACAGAAAACAATAATGGATTCAATTGTTCTACAATTTCCAGTTATTTGTCCATACTATTATTGAATATAGTATGTTACAATCTTAGGGTTAATTAATTGTGTTGACTAATCATCAGATTAATCTGTAATTTCGTGTTAAATTGCTATCACTATACACACGGGCCATGACATACTTATGTCTTAGACTATGTTTTTTTTATAAAAAAACTTCCTACCACATCAACACTCCTATTTCTTTAGCCTATATTTTCACCTCAACTTTTCAAAGAAGAATATGTTCAAAACATGCATGGTTCTTAGAAAGCCGTATTCACCCAAAGACTTCCTAAGAAAGAATTGCATTCTTCTCGAAATACTCCAAGATTGCACCTCTGTACTTATAAACCATACACTACAATCTCCACTTTAGCGAATATATTGTGCTCAACCATTACTCTATGAAACACCTGTAAGATTAATTGCACATATATATATATATAAGCCATAAACAACAATCTCTACCTTATCGAATATACTCTACATAGATCAGATTTTATCCATGTCTAACACTTCAAGATACTAATCAAGTATACACACTGCTTAAACTTCTTTGTGGAAATCAACTTTTTCAGTATATTAGATACATTCTTTGAAGTCTGAACCTTTCTTAAAATGTCTATTAAGATGTATTCAATTTCTTAATGTTGTGAATTCATACAGGTTTCACTATAATGTTTATCTATCTATTTTTCTCCTAGTTGACTAGAGCCTTTTAAAAAGAAATTAGATCCTTACCACTAAGGTAAGAGAATACGCATCAAGTCTTCTTCATTATATCTACTTAGCAAGTTGATGGTCTAATTTACTCTCCGTGAAGCTATACCATATTGATGCTTTCTTTATGATATTATTCTCTCTCTTGAACCAAAATTTTCAGCCTTTTTAACATCTATTCCAAGTTGTTATATTTCTACTCGTACCACCTTTGAACTAGTACTGCTCTCTACTAACATTGACATATCCTAGCGATATGTTTGCTTCAACATGTATTGCTCCTAACATATAAGTTGCCCTATACTTTTTATTAAGATCATGAAAATTGCACAACTTTAACTTTTAGTGTTTAACACCTTTAAATAAGCTGCCTTTATGAAGTTCCACCATCATTTACTCAGTGGGATGACCCTTTAGCATATGCTATAATATATTACTATCTTCCTTTGACTTTACTATTATAAATTCTCCACCTATAACTGTGCTCCCTATTATTACGTAAAGCTTTCTACCAGTTTTCTCCTTTTATCACAATCATCACATCTTCTACCTTTTTAATACTGTCTCTATTAATTATATGTCTAAAATTGTTTGCCTATAAGATTCTTAAAGAGATCAAATTCTTCCTTCGGAGATTTCACCAATGTTAAGTCTATGTTGATTATGAGCCAATACTATATTGGTAATTTTCTTCATAACAATTGTCTAGTTACTCTATTTGAGCATGGTTACCAAATACTCTTATGATATGGGTAAAGAGCAAAGCATACATATCGTTGCTTTGTTCTTGTCTGTAATAGTCAAGTTGAGCCTTAGTAGATCACTGATTATTTAGTTGAACAAATCAATATGTTACTTCAAATCTATTCCTTCTTACATATTCAACTTGTACAGTCTTTATGTTAAATAAAACTTAATGGTGAGATGCTTTTGACATATATTGACTCTCTAATTTCTTCTATATCTCTATAGGGGATGTAATCTTTATGAAGTGGTTGGCCTCATTTTCCAAATATAACTGAATGGTTTCAAATGTTTACGTCTTTGACTCCTCTCGATTGAGCTCTTCCTATCTTCTAACTCATTATCCCGCAACTCCTTCAACATGCCTTATTATGCCATAAATATTTCACTCTTTATTGTCATAATTTGATGTTACTAGTTCCATTAAAATTCTCCACTTTAAATATTATAATCGAAGTCATTATAACCTTAGTTATACTTTAATACCACTTGTTAGAAATATAAGGTGCATGTAGTAAAGGCATATAAAAATGAAAGCGAATGAATAAATATGAATAATAAGAAATTTTTAACAAGGTTCTGCCAATTAGGTGTGCCTTATCCTTGGGAATCAATAGCAATTGATATTATATATTGATTAATAACTCACTTAATGAAGATTACATGTTTTCTATATATAAACTAGGTTTACATAAGTATAGTAATATGTAAACTCTAGCTGTTATAGTCCATTGCAACTTACCTTTTTACCTAATCCAACCTAATTAAAACATGATTTAATAGGTACTATAATCCTTCCAAAGTTAAAAAACCATAAAAAAATGTGTTTCTAAATAAGGTTATTTATTAAGGACATGGTCGTATGCTAGGACATAGATCTCTTTGCTTCTCTATGTTCAAGGACACAGTTTGGGACATGCTCGTGTCCTTAGGTCAAAAATTCCCCCTCTGCAGTACAATAGGACAATAAGATCCGACTATAGGATTAATGCCTCCTCTACCAGTTTCGGTGCACTTCAAAAGGTTGATTAGGAACTGTCTCTTGAACGAAGAAAACAAAAAACAAAAGAAATCAGAATATAACAGATATGTGTGTGTGGTATTGGGGGTGGGGGTTGGGGAAGAGGAACATATATATAGAAAGAAGAGATGCATATGTCGACAGTGGGAATAAAGACAAGGAACATTATTGGGTGTAAATAATGGTAATAATGTTATGAACGTTATTGGTTTACTGACAAGAATTTAAATGTATGAATTAGGCTCAAAAAGTTTATGTTACGTGCACAACAAAGTCATATAGGGATGCCAATAGGTTGGGTCAGGCTCGGCCCGACTTCAAAAATGACAGGTCGCGGGTCGACCAGTAGCCCGCGTGGGCCAGAGTGGCCCAGCCCCCCGATGGCTTGGCGTTATAAGTTTAAGGTTCAAAGGGAAAAGAGGATATGTTGTTTTTAAGTTTGATTTTGATGGTTAGGAGTTAATCCATTTTATTTGTTGATTATAAATAATTATTTAAATTATTAAAAAATTAAAATAATAATTTAATAATTATAAATTTGATAAAATATTTTTAAAACAAAATTTTAATTTAAAAAAGTCAAGTTAATATTTCAGGTGTCTTCACTTATTATTTTAAAAACGATAATTTTATAATACTAACTACAATTATTAAAATTATTAATAAAATACTCAAAACTAACTCACTGTTTATTATTTAATTAACGATATTAACATGGTATGCCATGTCGGCAAGACTTATTTACGAGCATCCACTTGATCAAAAATTTACACAAGCATATTTATTAAAAATAAAAACCTAAAATGAAAACCTAGCCCTCTTCACTGCCTTCCCCTCGTGTTGCTCTGATTTCACCTTATCCATTGGGCCTAACCCTTAACATTCCCTACCACGACGTCAGAGTTATCCTTCCCAGAGATGTATGGTTCTTGTTGTCGATGATCATGCGTTCTATATTATTTTTCGATGCGTTTGCACTGGCAAGGAACACTAATAAACTTAACATAAACTTGAATGGGTTTGATTCCATTGTGGTGGTTAATGGTGGGACCTAGAGCGATTAAAAATCATCATCCATAGTTGATTATCATAATGATGTCAATCAATATAAGAAGGGACCATCTTTGGATCTTAATCTTAACATGCCACCACCAATCGAAGTGGTGTAGATATTATATTTACTACGAGTTTTTGGTAGAGATATCTAGATTTTATGAGTTTTTGGTAGCAATATCTAGTTTTAACGTCTCTTTAAGTGCTTGTGCTTGAGGAAAACTTTTATATGTAAGCAAAGAAATTTACTTATGATGACTATGCAGCTAGAAAAGAGGGGATCCCAAATTTAAGTGTTAAACTTTTTAAGATATTTTCAATTCGGTGCTCAATTTTTAAAATTTCTAATTTTAGTAACTAATTTTTTAAAATTTATGTGATTTATATCAAAATGTTACACCCGTTTGACTTTTTACTTATGTGACTAATAGAACATATTTTGACCTAATAACTAGACATCTAAGTAGCATTTTGTAGACATATTGCATAGTTTAGACCTAAAAATTGCCTATAACCCATAACACATTTATCCAAAATAATTCACTTTTTCAAATTCTCAACCCTAATTTCCACATGCCTCCCTTATTTCCTCCCAACTTCCCAAAGTTTTTCAATTTTCCTCCTTTTTGCTTCTTTTTTTTTCCTCTTTGCCTCTCCTTTGCTATCTATATTGTAAGTTTCAACCCTAATTTATGTATGTTTATGATTTATTTTCATATTCCATTTTAAATTAATAATTTGTTTATCATGGTTATGCTTCAAATTGAAATATGAAGGGTAAAGGAAGTTTGTAGTTGTCTTCCTATATAGGGCAATCTTTTGACAACAAATTATGATTTTTTTAGGGGTAAAAGAAGTTTGTAGAGGTTAAAGATAAATTTAATTTACTCATTTACCGATTAAAGCTCTCTTATATCAACAACAAAGAGAGTTTAGTATACTTGCAAAAGTGATGTGATTATATGAATCGTCCTTTCTAGCTAGTTGAACTCATGCAAGTTATAGATGTTTATAAGGCTTGCTTTGAAAATAAGTCAAATTAAAAAATGGTTTCAAGGGAGTGTTCAAAATACGGTTGGTGAGCTAAAGTAGAAATGGCTTTTAACCTTTTACTTGCCCTATTATTACTTTAAGTTAATGCATAACTTTATTCTTGGAATATTTTTAATATGTTGTACTAATTAGGGATAAGAATGCATACTACTTGATTTTTCTAGACTCCATGTATCAACGAAAATTTCACTGAATTATTATTATTATTATTATTATTATTATTATTATTATTATTATTATATTTTCAATATGCTCTACCCTATGTATATGTTTTGTTTAGGCCATGAAATAGCAAGAGAGTAAGTGCCAATCACATTGTTAAATTTTTAATCTTATAAAATAGTTTAGTCTATACACTACGTTAAATTCATAAAACTTTACATGAATTATAGGATATTTCACAAGATTTTTCAAGGAATTGAGGGAAGAAAATAGATTTGATAATAAATTGAATAGTTATGCATCTAAAGCTTATTATCCTACTTACCATTTATTTTTATAGTGGAAAAAATAGTATTTTTGTTGTCAAATTTTGAAATAAGTCTCAATTTAGATTAAAAAACTCACATTATTTATTTAAAATATTTATTTTTGTAACACTATAAGTCTAAAAACAAATGTAAGCTTAACGACTATGATGGACTAAGAAATTATTTGTTTATGTAGATTAATGGGTGCCATGGGACTTTATAGTCAGAGAGGCATCATAAGAGAAGCGTTATCTCTTACATTAGGCACATAGTGGGTTATCTTTTGGTTTAAAAGGTTCATATGTTTTCTGGTTTTTTAATTTTGATAATCTTGTTAAATTTTTTATTACACATCAATTTTAGTACGAAGGTTGTTCGTTTGTTGAGTAGGTTGATCTCCTAATAGGTTAAATAACTTTAAGCGTCATCCTTAGTTTTCTAAAGAAGATAAACAAGTTAGTAGAAGAAAAAAAAGTTGAGATTAAAAAAAATATTTAGGTGTATGTTGTTTGTAATTGCAATAAAAAAATTTCCATGAGTAGATGCAAAAGTAAAAGTATTGATTTGAATTTAATCTATTATCATTATTGTTAGTTAGGATATTAAAGGTTAAGAGGAGATACTCAGACGCTACAGTGAAAAGATGTGAGAAGATTGTACTTAGAAGCTATAAGAGGAGAAAAGAAAGGCCTAAGAAGAATTGGAAGAAGGTGATCAAGAATGATATGGCTCTACCAGAACTTACCGAAGATATGAACCATAATATAAAACTTTGGCATACTAAGATACGGATAAAGGATGCATGTTGTTTTTAAAGAGATGCAATAGTAGTAGCAGCAGCAGCAATAGTAGTAGTGGTACTAGTAGTAGTAGTGATAGTGGTAGTGGTAATAGTAGTAGTAGTAGTGGTAGTTACAGTAGTAGTAGTAATTGTTATTGCTGTAGTAGTAGTACTACTACTAATAATCATAGTCGTAGTCGTAGTCGTAGTAGTGGTGGTGGTGGTGGTGATGATGGTGGTAGTGATAGTAGTGGTAGTAGTAGTGGTGATGGTGGTGGTGGTAGTGGTCGTAGTAGTAGTGGTAGTAGTAGTAGTAGTAGTAGTAGTAGTAGTAATCATAGTAGTGATAGTAGTAATGGTAATGGTAATAGTAGTAGTAGTGGTAGTAGTAGTAGTGATAGTTGTTATAGTTGTACTTGTAGTAGTAGTGGTAGTAGTAATAATAGTAATAGTCGTTCTCGTAGCAGTCATTCTCGTAGCAGTCGTTCTCGTAGCAGTAATAGTCGTCATCGTAGTGGTAGTGGTGGTAGTGGTGGTAGTAGTAATAGTAGCGGCGGTGGTAGTAATGGTACTAGTAATAGTAGTAGTAGTAATAGTAGTAGTAGTAATCGTAGTAGTAGTAATCGTAGTAGTAGTGGTTGTAGTAGTAGTAGTAATTAGTAGTAGTAGTAGTAGTAGTCGTCGTAGTAGTAGTGGTAGTAGTAGTAGTGATAGTAGTAGTAGTGGTAGTAGTAGTAGTCGTAGTAGTCGTCGTCGTCGTCGTCGTCGTCGTCGTCGTCGTAGTAGTAGTAGTAGTAGTAGTAGTAGTAGTAGTAGCAGTAGTCGTAGTGGTGGTAGTGGTAGTAGTAGTAGTAATAGTAGTCGTAGTAGTTATAGTGGTAGTTGTTGTAGTGGTAGTAGTAATAATAATAATAATAATAATAATAATAATAATAATAATTTATTATTATTATTATTATTATAACTATTTTAAATATTTTCATAATTATTATTGTTATGATTTTCCTACATATTATTGTTAATAATATTAGTATTCTTATTATTATTTTCCTACTTATTACTATTATTATCATCTTTTTTATTGTTTTATTATTATCATTATTATTATTATTATTCTCCTGCCTATGATAATGATAATGATTATTATTATTATTATTCCCTTTCTTGTGAGCCATTTGAAAATAGTCTCTCTACTAGTTAGGAGTAAGAGTGTGTGCACAGGACCTCTCCAGACCTTGTGTTTAGCGAGATTTTTACAAGGTTATTGTTTTTGATAGTTAGTTACTTATGACATTAAAGATAATGCATAATTTTCAATGACTGTCATGAGTCAACCTTTTATATATTTTATGTGATGAGGTCTTCTTACAAAGATTGGTAATTAAAAATACATAGTTAAGCATTTTTCACACAAAAAACCATAGTTAACTACCATCTAATCTGCTTAAATAATCCTTCACTTTATGATATTAAAAAAATGGTCATCATATTTTTCATTTGTTGATTTATCCTGTATGAAGGATTACTTATAGACTCTTATAAGCATCTTTTGATTCCTCATCTAACTCTTTTAAATATAAAAGTAAGTCAGGTTCATTAGATGAATTACAACAATGCTAGAATATTATTTCTAATTTGAGTCTTTTATAATCATATGTTTCCAATCGGCAAACATTTATCTTGCATAAAACCTGACTTCGCCCTCAGAAGTTGCCTATTAAGTCATAATTCTTTTAAAAGATGTGCAAAAATCTGTACGAAATCAAGAGTAGTACTGGCCTTAATATAAGCTCCCCTCTATTTCGATACCTAAAAGTCCTTATCATGTCTTCTAAGTCTAAGTTGTAGGACTGCTTACCAATCATGGAAAAGGTGAAATCCAAAGTATTGGCATGGAAGAATCATTTTCTTTCATATGCAACTAGACTTACTCTCATAATTTTGGTTCTGAACAGCTTGCATATTCATTGGACTTTGCACATAGCTTTACCTAGAAAGGCTATTAAGGAGATGGATAGGGTTATGAAATACTTCCTTTGGTCTGCAATTATGGGGAACTCTAAGCAAGCTAGAGTTAATCGAGTAATGTTACAATCTATAAACAATTTGGAGGCCTTGGGATTATCCTTATCTCTAACATGCAAAATGTATTAATGTGTAAAAGAATGTGGAGATTGTATATAGACCATAATGCCTTATGGACTAAATGTATCCACGAATACTACTCGAAGGATATTAACATTTGGCAAGCTGATTTTTCAAAGGAAGGTTCATGGATTCTAAAGCAGATGATGAAATTGAGGGATATCATTTATCCTTGTATTAAGCATAAGCTTGGTAATGAAACCTAGTTATGATATGACAATTGATCCAATATCAACCCTTGTATCCAATGTCTCGACCTTTGAAGGTTAACAAACATATTACCACCTATTTTAAAGGTTTCTACCCTTATTGTTAATGGTGAATGGCAAGGACAATTTTGAGGCTTCCATTCTCTTCTGCATTATTTCCCTTTACTTCAAAGTACTGATCATGAATATATTGTTTTCTGGAACCTTCACACGAATGGTCACTTTACTAATTCATCTTGCCACTAATTATTTTCTCCCACTCATATAAGGGCTCCTTAGTCTCATCTACTTTGGAAAAGTGCTATCTGTACTAAGGCTTCTTTTATTGCTTAGTTGGCCATCAAAAATAGGCTCCAAACTTAAAGTTAATGACGAGGAGAGATGGACACTACTTGTCTCCTTTGTAATAGAGCAACTAAGGATTGGGATCATTTATTTTTCAACTTTTGCTACACTAAATCAATCTGGAATCAAATATTGCACTTGTTATCTATTCCCTTTTATAGTTATAATTAGGATCATATTCTAAATTAGATGATTAATAACACAAAAAAGGGCTACCCTAATTCTACCCTTCTCAAGGTTATATTTACCATCTCGATTTATTATGTTTGGAAAGAAAGGAAAACTCGATGATTCTCTGAGAAGAAGGACAAAAAATACAGGCCTGTAGAAAAAATCATCAAAATGAATTGAGAGTATATGCTTGCCAAAAATGCACAACACTCTTTATCCATAGACATGAAGACTAGATGGTTGCTTTAACTTTTTCTTAGCTACTTATTGTTTGTTCTAATGTTAAATCTTTGATGTCCTTTCCCCTTTTGTAATGCTTTTGTAGGCTCATGCCTTGAACTCATTGTATGTAGCAGATAGTTTCCATTATAGTAATACATAATTCATTTTTCAAAAAAAAAATGCCTATGAAGCTCCTTCACAAGAACCTATGTAACATTCAATTGATAAACATTAGTAAATAAGTAATATGATCAAATGTATGTTACAAAAGTAAATAAAGTTCTAAATCTTTTATTGATTAGAAATCACTTCTCATCCTCCTCCTTCTTTTAAATCTAAATCTTTATTTATAACTATAAAAATCAATTCTAAGTTTCTATTATTTTAGTATGAACCATTATCTATGCCATAGGAAACGTCTGGTTATTGTCATCTTTTCATACCGATGCTAATATCTCACGTTTTACAACATCTTTAGAAAAGAAACTATCTAATCATATCAAGCTTCGACAACTACTTAAGAACCTCATCTTACAACATTTAAAACATACATACATTTTATCAAATAATTGTTAAAAATCATTTCCAAACGATGGCCTTTTAATAATCAATTAAACCTTACTACTATCATTTGTCCTTAAAAGTTCTTCCTTATAATCCATAGCTTGCATATTTTGCTTTTACACCTAGGATTAGCAAAAGGGCCTAATTTAAGTTAATCAAGCTTCAATCAGGTCAGATTTTTTTCTAGGCTTCTAATCAAGCTCAGATGAGGGCTCTATGTCTTGATCCTAGTTTGAAGCCCAAACCTCATACATAATTGAAATACTATTGTTTTAATTATGAAATAAAATAATGCCATTTTGTGATCGAGAATACATATTCATACATTTCAATTAACATCTATTTCTCACCCACTCGAGTCACACACGTATTTGTTCTATGTCCTTACTGCCTTAGTCGTTGCTTATTGTTGCTAGTCACTACTACTTATTGATTGCTTTCACTCTATCACTTACTTCATCATGATTTGCTCACTCTGTTTACTCTATTGCTCAATACTGCTTACTCCAATTTATCACTCTATTAATAAGAAAGAAGACAAGTTTCATTCTTATTTATTGGCTATTAATAATTTTGTTTCAATTTCTATTTATTGTGATGTGAATCATGTGATTTTGGATCTCGATAAATGCATATTTCAAGCTTTTCTCATTTTTCATCATGAGTTCATTTTAAAGTTTGATTTCTTAGAGAAAATTGAAATATCAAGCTTTTCTTTTAATTTACTAATAGCTTTTGTCTATATGATAAATAGATGTTTTTATTTGCACCTAGTAGTTCAAGATCTTCTTTGGATGCATCTAAATCATATCGAAATGAAGTAGTGGGTTTAGTGTTAATAGGATTTTCTTTCTTAATCTATTTTCTCTTAATGATTAATGGAGAGATAGGTTTTCTGTTTAAATATGAGAAGATGATTCTCTTGTTAACAATTTGGAATTTAGTTGTTTTATTATTCAAAATCATAATGGCACATGCATTTCATGTTGCATATTAGTTAGTTTATTTTAGCTAGATAACTTTGTAAAGTATAAAACTGAATAGAGTTTAAGTATCAAGGGTGGTGCTTGCTTCATATTCTTGTTTAGTTTTAGTTTAAAAATGATATTCTACAATTACTTGCAAACACTATCATAATCACGGATTTGAATCCACCAAACTCTTTTCCTCTTTTTATTGTTTACTTTGTTTTGGTAATAAGCATTATTAGAAAATTTTCTTACTTATTTTTATCCTAACAAATGATGACCTTTAAATTTATGCATATTCTGGTAAGAGAGTGTTTCTAGTTGTACATGATGTCTAATTGATTTCCCAAAATTTATAAAGAGCTTGTTAGCTTTTAGGTATCCTTCTGCGATTGCTTTGGGATAAACTATAGTTTTGTGGATGTTATTTTTACTGTGAGGAATAATGTTGACTCATCTATGTTAGAAGATATCTAAACATACTTATATAATTTCAATGTCTACATGAATAAGTATTTGCAATATGAAAACTTGGATCTCTCCTTAGTTACTTATATGTTAGCTACTCCATTTTATGTAAATTTTATAGTAGATTATGGTAAGTTTGATATTTTAAAATCGAACATGGTTTTCCTCTAGTTATAGTGCTTTATTTGGTGTTAAGTTTATATATGATTTTCCAAGCGAATTTACTATTCAACCCCTTTTTTCTTTTCCACTGCTTTGTAAATCTTATCCATTTATTCTTTCCAAATGTTTGACATAATTTTTCTATATTTGGAGTGTTGTATTAAATTTGGTGAAATTTCAAGTTAAATATGAAAAATTAATTAAAATTTGAAGGTGTTTATGTTAATGATTTTATCTTATCTCATTATGGTGATGAATGCCATGTGATCATATCTCTAGTGGCTTCACTCATTATGGAATGGGAGAATTGGAGAAGAAATTCCTGAAGACCAATAACATACAACTTGACACAAATTTGACTTTAAATGCTTTCCAATATAATAACTCTTTAGTTAGTGGTAAAAATTTTTAAAAATTAAATGTATTTTTAATTTTTGAGTTTAACTCAACTAGGAATGGCAATGGGTCAGGCCTGCTCAGCCAGTATATATTTTTTAAAAATGTTTTTTGAAAAAATAAAGTCATTTTGCATCTTCCCTTAGGATCAAGCAGTTTTGGCTTGTGGCCCGGCCAACTCGAGCCAAAGTCGGGCTAGGCCGGGTGAGCTGGGCCAAGACTGCCATCCCTAAACTTAGCTTGATAAGGCTTTGGGCTCCTAAATTAAGGCCTCAAGATCTGGTCAAGCTTCAAACTGCTTGAAGCATAATGGAGTTCAAGCTCAAGCCACAAGGTCATGGTTCGACTAGGCCTAAAACCACAAACTCTTAGCCCTATCAGGAACCGGATAGGCCTAGGCCACAAATAAAATTTTTAGGTTGAGATCGGGTATTTACACCTTATTGCATGTCCTCTATCACAAACTTCTTAGCCCTATAATAGACATTGCACCCAATGTCAACTTTTAAATCTTTCCTAACAAACTTCCTCAAGTTTGTTAGTTTCAATGTAGTGAGTCCTGGGAGGCTATTAAAGGAATTCTTAGTAAGTCATTTTATACCCCACACTTTTATTGTGAAAGGTAAGATTACGTGTATCCTTTTACTTAAAAACCTCTTACATACAAACATAATGTGAGTAGTTAGTCAATAATAAAAATAATGCCTACATTAAAAATAATCAAAAAGTTGAAAATCTTTACTTGAAAACTATTTAGATCTCCATAAAGCTAGCTAAAATATATAATTTGCAGTACATACTTAGACATTTTTCTCTTGCAAATTGTTTGGTGTTCCTAGTAAAAATAAACTCCTTTCTTTTACCAAATCAAACTTATGAAGCCCTTTCTTGAATTGGATATAATTGTCAATAACTTACCAAGCTCAATCTCGTTCTTATAATGATTTAATCTAGGAATGTTTGATTTATGCTTTAGCACCTCATCAACACCTAAACCACCTTATTCTTCAAAAGTACAATTTTCAGCTAACTTAGAGTAGGTTGACATATTTTTATCTTATACATCATCCTAATCACTATCATCTTCACTATCTCCTTTGAAAATTTTGATTATTTTTCTTTAGTTTTCCCTTTTTAAAGGAAACAACTAAATCCTTAGACACTTTTAACTTTGCAGCATCCAAACTCAAATTGAACTCCTCTTTAATCCTTACATCAATAAATACATTCTCTTCTTACACAGTTGGATCAACTTTACAACTTCTTGCTCAACTATATTTTTACTCATGGACTATGCGATAATGGACTAAGTGACATTGATAAGCACATCATTTGTAATCCTAGTAATAACCTCAGTATAACATCATCTTCATATCATTTAACAATAACTTCACTATCAATGTGACAAATTAGATATATGATCAACATAGATAAGAGCCTTATCTTCTGTAATGAGCTTACATGTCTCCATCACACAAGCATCACTTTTTCTCACCTCCATCAATCCATTTTTCAAACTACCACCTAGTACATTATACATAAAATAACTTGCTTTATATACTTTAAGATCTTCCAGTAACATCCTCTCAAGGTCCCAATAACAAAACCTATCAATTTCAATGCCCAACTTTTAACTTCTCCACTTACATATTCCACATTTTCCTCATAAGTAGACTTCACATTATAAAATAAAACACTAAAACAAAAACAACATCCATAAAACAAAGAAAATATATATGATCAAAATCATTGTACAAATAAGATGTATAACGTATAGTTTTTATTCTCATCTAGATATACTGATTCAACCGACCATATAATGTTCTTAGATAATAAAATTATTGTGACAAGTTCTTTGATATCAATTTCATATTTATTTAACACAAATATATCTGGTGCCTTTACATATGTTAGTTTACAAGGAACCAGGACAAGTTTGACTATAGAAAGAAATTACAAGAAACAAGTAACCCATCAAAATGACTATCCCCAAAGGCTAATTTTCTAATGAAAAACATATGGATAGAACAAGTTATCTAGTTTCACACATAAGTATGTTCCTCTCTCGAAGCATCATATTAAGTATATATTGCTACCCATAACTACAATGTGTACATTCCGACTCGTACAAATGAAAACACACATATATATAAACATAGTCATTCACTTGCATAACAAACTAACCACACTAAGTTGAAACTTTACATAAGGCCATATTAGAGTAGAGATGCTAACATTCAAAGAGTTTTGATGCAAATCCTAGTCCTTATGACCGAAGGGGGTTAATTGGCCTAGTTATAACATTGTATTGAATCTAAAGCATACTCTATGGTGCCAAAAATAATATATTACATGCTTTAGCAATCCATAAAAATTGTTTTAAAAGAAAACTCTTGTCCGAATTCATTATATTTTGAATTAACTATGCATATATGAAATAGATAAATTTTCAAGTGACATTTGAAGTTTACAAGTATAACATCCCCTCACCAATGGGAATGGTAAAATAGTCATTTGGAATAGGTTATAAGTGCTTAAAATTGTATTGATATGTTCATGCATTCATATATGCATGTGAATAGTGAATTTTGCACATGTAAATGACTGTACATGCATTCATGACATTTCCTGGTATAATTGTGAATAAATGTGAATTGTGAAAAATATGCTTTGTGTGTATAAAAAATTGTGTTGGAGAGGGTCATAGTGGTTTTCTGATTTTTAGAGAATTTTAAAAATTTTTCGAAAATTTTTCGGGGTCGTTTTTGGACTAGGAAAACTGCCAATTTTGATTTTGATCAATGAAATGAGGAAGAGTTTGATTTTAAAAATATTGTGGTTTACAATTAATGCTTTATTATTTAAATTGATGTGATGCCATGTGGAGTGACAGTAGTGATCGCACGTAGCGCTCCCTTATCATAGGATATGTACCAGAATGACCTGCGGGCGTCCCGGTACGTACCCTACGGTAAGGGGGTGTTACAACAAAACTAGTGTATAAAGTTATATTGTGCAATTCAACATGCCACTAGAACAATATGGACCTGGAGTGATGATGAGAGTTTTGTTAGTATCAATAGGTGATTTAGTAACTTATATGAGGTTATAACGTTATACAAGAACAAATAGGGTTAATAACATAATAATGAATTTAAACGAATAAACAACACCAATGTGAATCACAAATCTATAATTTAATATCCAAAACTTAAGAGAGTAGGACTTAGAAATGATATGTCATGCCTTTTACCCTTTCTAGATGTAACTAGCAGAGTATTACTGCGCGATGCGCAGTAATAATGCCCAGTAATAATGCGCAGTTAATTTGGTGAGTTGTAATATAAGGAAATTATAGTTATGGAAATTAAAATAATATAAGACTATAAAGGGCAATAAAAATTAATTGATTGGATAATTAAAAATATTGATGGTTTATTATGAAT
>JANQBM010000220.1:27073565-27086022 GCA_025594535.1 Erythroxylum domingense
TACATCAACAATTTTTATCAAATTGTTGATGTATGTTTTGTGATTGTTGAAAATTAGAAATTGTTAGAAATTGATAAAAATGGAAATTATTGATGTATGTTTTGTGATTGTGGAAAATTGAAAATTGATAAAAATGGAACTTGTTGATGTATGTTTTGTGAATGTTGCAAATTGGAACTTGTTGGAAATGGAATTTGTTGATGTATGTTTTGTGATAGTTGTAATTGGAATTTGTTGAAAATTGATAAAAATGGAAATTGTTGATGTATATTTTGAGGTGATGTATGTTTTATGATTGCTGTAATTGGAATGTATTGGAAATTGATAAAAATGGAAATTGTTGATTTATGTTTTGTGATTGTTAGAAATTGGAAATTGTTAGAAATTAATAAAAATGAAAATTGTTGATGTATGTTTTGTGGTTGTGGGAAATTGGAAATTGTTGGAAATTGATAAAAATGGAAATTGTTGATGTATGTTTTGTGGTTGTGGGAAATTGGAAATTGTTGGAAATTGATAAAAATGGAAATTGTTGATGTATGTTTTGTGATTGTTGGAAATTGGAAATTGGAAATTGTTAGAAATTGATAAAAATGGAAATTGTTGATGTATGTTTTGTGATTGTGAGATATTGGAAATTGTTGGAAATTGATAAAAATGGAAATTGTTGATGTATGTTTTGTGATTGTTGGAAATTGGAAATTGTTAGAAATTGATAAAAATGGAAATTGTTGATGTATGTTTTGTAAATTGTGATTGTGAGAAATTGGAAATTGTTGGAAATTGATCAAAATGGAAATTGTTGGTGTATGTTTTGTGATTGTTGGAAATTGGAAATTGTTAGAAATTGATAAAAATGGGAATTGTTGATGTATGTTTTGTGACAGTTGTAATTGGAATTCGTTGGAAATTGATAAAAATAGAAATTGTTGATGTATGTTTTGAGGTTGATGTATGTTTTGTGATTGTTGTAATTGGAATTTGTTACAAATGAAAATTGTTGAAGTATGTTTCATTGTTTTGTGAATGTTGGAAATTGGAAATTGTTGGAAATTGAAAAAAAATGAAAATTGTTGATGTATCTTTTGTGATTGTTAGGATTGGAAATTGTTGGTTATTATTGGGATGGAAATGGAATTATGAATGTTTTGTGATTGTTGGAATTGAAAATTGTTAGAAATTATTAGGAATGGAAAAACAATAATGAATGGTTTGTGATTGTTAGAATTGAAAATTGTTGGAAATAGAAGGACATGGAAATGAAATTACAATTGTTTTGTAATTGTTGAAATTGTTGGTTGTTGAAGTATGTTTTGTATTACTTATTATATATGTTGAATGTTTTGAATTGTTAGCTTTTGACTTATATAGAATGAGTTATATTATATAAGATGGATATGCATATTGTCATTGTGTACTGAAATTATGTGTTATTTATTTTTGTGTATAGATAAATGGAAGGAAGTTCAAATACTCCCACTCAACCTACTTCAGGAAGATATAGTGATCCAGCTTAGGCTCACGCTGGTACAGTTTTCGGTTAAAAGAATCATACCATTTGCTTGTTTTGTAACAAGCATTTAAAAGGTAGAGGAATTACCCGATTGAAAAGGCATTTAACTGGGGTTAAAGGAGATGTGGAAGCATGTAAAAAAGTAAGTCATGATGTAAAGTGGCAGATGAAAACATTGCTTGATGGGCATCAATTTGAGAAAGATAGAAGGGAAAGATTGAATTTTGAAATTGGTAGTGGAAGTTAATTTTCTAGTTTCCGTAGTGATTATGGAAATGTTGAAGGTGGAAGTAGTACTGGTACTGGTACTGGTAATGTTCCATCTCAGGATCATGAAGAATCTGATGTTAGGAAGAGAAGAAGACAGGTGACTAGTTTCTTTGCACCACGAACAACTCCTGGAGCCCATCCTTTTATTTTTTACTGCAATGCAATCAAGAGATGCGACTCACAATGTCGATATGGCAGTAGCTAGATGGTGGTATGATACAGGTTTGCCATTCAATGCTTCTCAGTCTTAATATTATCAACCTATGATAGATGGAATAGCCTCTTATGATCCAGGATACAAAGGGCCATCGATTGATGACTTAAGAGGTAAACTTTTGAGTTGTGTTATTTCTAAAATTAGAACTTATTTGGCTAAAAGAAGAGTGAGTTGGGGTACTTATGGATGTTCAATTATCTGTGATGGTTGGACAAATAGGAGATAAGAGCCTATTATAAACTTTTTAGTTTATTCTTCAAATGACTCTATGTTTTTGAAATCTATTGATGCATCTGGCCTTATTAGAAATGTTGAGACTTTGTTTGAGATATTTAATGAAGTTATGAATGAAGTAGGGCCGAAAAATATTGGTCAGTTTATTACTGACAATGATTTTGCTTATAAAGCAGCAAGGAAAAGGTTGCAGAATACCTATAATTCCTTTTTTTAGACTCCTTGTGTTGCACATTGCATTGACTTAATGCTGGAGAATATAGGAGATCTTAGGTATTTTCTTGTTATTGATGAGACTATGCAGAAGGCTAACAAGGTGACAAAATTTATTTATAATCGTGCATGGGTTTTGAATTTGACGAGAAGGGAATTGGTGGTAGGAATTTGTGTCGCCCTGCTGTGACAAGATTTGCAACAAATTTCTTATTACTTCAGTCTTTTGTTTCGATGAAGAAGGAGTTAAGGCAAATGTTTACAAGTGATAAGTTGGTTGCATCTCAGCATGCTAGGTCTAATGCTGGAATGGAAATTTGTAGTATTATACTGGAAGATAGAGAATTTTGGTTGCAATATCAATTTGTTATCCAAGTTTGTGAGCCTTTGATGATGGTGCTTCGGTTGGCTAATAGTGAAGAAAAGCCAATAATGGGTTATATTTTTGATGCTATGGAGAGAGCGACAGAAGCAATCAAGGCCAATCTGAAAAATAGGTTATACTTTCTTCTCCATTGTTTGCAACTGGGGCATTTTTGAATCCTAGTGTGTATTTTAGATTGGATCTTGCAAAGCAAGCTGAAGTTAATAGAGGAATGCTTTTCACAATTACAACAATTGTTCCTCATGACGCGATGCAAGATCTTTTAAGCTCACAAATGGAGCTTTATAAGTTGTCTTATGGGGATTTTAGAATGCCGATTACTATTCGACAAAGAGGAAAGCTTTCTTCAAGTATTACTTATTTCCTATTTCTTATTTGTTGAAAATTAATTACCACTTTATTTTGTTTATAACACTACTTTTGTTATCTTATAACTTGCAGTTTCTTGGTGGGATCAATTCGGAAATAGTGTTCCAGAATTGAAAAGGTTTGTGATTCGGATTTTAAGTCAATGTGTAAGTGCAACTGGGTGTGAACGAAACTAGAGCACATTTGAATTTATCCACTCAAAGAAAGGGAATAGATTGGAGCATAAGAGGTTGAATGACTTGGTTTATGTTCGTTACAATCTAAAGCTTCGGGAAAATATGTTATTTTCATTATTTTTATTATTAATTTAGATATAATTTCTTATAATTTTCTAATAATTAAATTTAATTGTTTACTAGGAGTCTTAATATCACAAGTAGTTCAAATGATCTAATTGCCATTGATAATATTGATGTTTTGGCGGATTGAGTTTCTGACGAACCCAATTTTGTTTATGTGAATGATTTGGATTTGGAAGATAATCTTGGATGGGAAAGCATTGACATGTCATTTGATGCATTAAATTTGAATGATAATGATGATGAAGCTCCTCTCAATGATGAAGATTTTGTACCAAATGATCACTGGGGTCAGTGCAGTTATAGCAGGTTTCCTCCCATTAACGATTGAATTCTAGGTTTGTGTTTTTCCTCTTCTTTTAATTTTATTTGTATTTGATGTTTATGTTAAATTCTATATATATAATGTAACTGTAATGTTTTTATTTCAGGTTTAACTTCTACTTGATTGTTTCTTCGTCATCAACTCCATTTGTAAATTATTTAAGGATATTTATTGTTCTTTTTATTTGATGTTTTGAATCTTTTGATGTAATATTATTTACTAAAATGATGAAATTATATTATTGTAATATTTTAAATACTTTGTATTATTCTTAATTTTATAATTGTATGATGATGATTATCTTTGTTTATATTAATTATGGTTATTATTTATATGTGAAATATTTAAAAATTATTGTTATTTCATATTAATTGTCATTATTATTTATTATTAAGATTTCTGAAAACATGGTTGATGTAAACAGTAAACTAGTAAAGTATATAGTATAACTGTATAATATACTAATGGACTATTTTGCAAAATTTAAAAAATTTAGGGACTATTTCATAAATTTTAAAAATTACCCGAAACAGTACCCGGTACTGACCGGTATTGGTACAGTTCCGTTCTAGAACTCAATCCGATACTGAGCTAGGTACAGTATTCATAACTTTGCTATTTACTAATATCTCTTTCCATTAGGCAAAACACCCTTGTGCACGTAACCAAACCCACCTTGACCCAACAGACTGGCGTCTGAGAATCCATTTGTAGCCAATACCAGTTCGTCGTACCAAAACGTGCTTTGGTTGAACGCCAGAGCAATGTTTGGTGATGGAGGTGGTAGTGCTGGACGCGGCGGTCCTGAGTAGGTGGAGCTCATATCTCCGCTGTTTATAACTTTCGGAACAAGAGACGGTCTACGCCGTCCAGGACCTAACGGTGTTCGTGACATCTTGACAACATGATCTGTGGGAGGTGGGGGACACATGTGCCAATCTGACTTCGGCGAATTGTAATATTTTTGATGACCTGCGACTAACCATAAAACAGAATTATCGTAAACTTTATCTTGAAATGATTGTTCGGACCCTAAGTGGAAGCAATATGTTAAATAGCATGTTACAGGACATGGTACAATTATAGACTGTTGCCCACATTAAAAAGGTTACGGTTGCAGTTGTTGACTGCAATTTGAAGTGAATTATGAGCCTAATTGCTTTGCCTTAATCTTATAATTTATCTATTAATTTTAGACCTTTAGGAGGGTAATCTGCATAGTAAGGAATGGTCTGCTTCTTTCTTCTCTTCTTCTTGCAACATATCACACAAACAATGACCATAATGATGATCAACACCCCAACTACAATTGCCACGCCAATAATGGTATCACGATTTATAGATGAGCCACTACTTCCTGATGATTTTGATGATGAATTAGCACGGGTAGAATCAGCTGGAGTAGAATTTAATGATGAAGATGATTTGGGTGCTGATGCAGATGAGGATGAGGAAGTGTCATTACTTCTATTGCCAACCGAAGGCAAAGGTGAAGAAGCTGAAGAAGCTGAAGGTGAAATCAATCTCATTGATGGGGAACCTGATGATGCGGTTGGTGAAGGTGGAGATTTTGTACTTTGAGGTGGTGGTGGTGATGATGATGATGATAAGTTTGATGGTGATGGTGCAATTGGTGAAGGTGGAGATACTGAATCTAAAGTCAACGAATTTGAAGACATGTTTCTTTATCTGGTTGAATAACTTTCGAGCGAAAAACAATGCTAATTGTGTCGAGTCACGTTGGAAACTCCAACTCTGCCCGAACTGCTCATCTCAAGGTCTTAAGAACCCCAAGCAAAAATCAAAGTCATTGAACAAGTCCTGTCATGACTTGGAATTAATCACTAGTAATACAAAGTTACAAAAACATGGCATGTTTTGCTTTCGGTTGAGTGAAATAGGAATAAATTCCTGACCTCTCCATTATTAGCAAACTTGATCTACATGATGAGTATTAGGAGTCATAAGGTGTTCCACTTTTTATGGAGAGATACGGAAGATTATGTTCATTCAAATATCACCTATCTATTAAAGGAATATAGTTGGTGTCAAGGACTCCTAAAGATTAACAACTTCCTATATAAATGGTAGTGCAATAGATAAAGGAAGCTGCTCCTATTTGACAGCACATTCACATCAATAGATTAATAGTAAAGTGTTATCAAAAGTTGCAGATTTTGTTGAAGTTTATCATTATCTTTGTGGAGGTTTATTATTATCTTTCCTAGTTTTGTATTAGTCGTAGGCTATATTAATAGTCTTCGTATCTTTGAAATTGGTAAACAAGAACAGAGTATTTTTTTCAATAACAATTCTATTTTTCTTCTTTGTATCAGAGCCAGAACATTTCTGCCCCACATCATGACTTCGCTATCCTTAAATGTTGGAAACTTTGTTACCTTAAAACTCACCCCATCAAATTACTCGTTGTGGAGAGAACAAGTTTTAGGATTACCTAAAAGCCAAATTTTAGTTTCTCATATTACTAATGAAATCCCTATTCCTCCAAAATTTGCTTCTCAAAACTCAAGTAACACAAACATAAATATCCCATCCATATTAACAAAAGAATTTGTAGATTGGCAAAAATCTGACCGTCAGGGGCTGGATCATCGAAACTCTTTCTGAAGGAACTCTTGGAATTGTCATTGGGTTAGACACAGCATTTGTAGTTTGGGAAGCACTCAAAGAAGCATATGCTCAAGACTCTCAAGAACGAGAATTTACTCTTAGACAGTAATTAACATATCTGCACAAAGATCATAGCAAGTCTATTGCAGAGCATATACGAGTCTTCAAAGGTTTGTGTGATAACCTTGCTGCCATTGGTAAACCTATCCCTGATAAAGAAAAGGTTTTTTTTCTTCTCACCAGCCTTGGATCATTATATGAAAATTTCACCACAACAATGCTCAAACCTCCAAGACCAACCTACACAGAACTGATCTCATAATTACAAAATCTTGATCATCGTCGTAACTGGTTATCACAACATTTTGATGTTCCTTCTTCTCATCACATCTCCCATTTGGCCTTTTATGGACAACAACAAAATCACAAAACCATATGTCAAGGAATCAAGACAACATTTTCACATCCTCAGGTCATGGTTTTTCTGCACAACAACCCCGAAATCAATCACAAGGCTATTCAGGTAATCCTAACACACAACAATGTAGACCACCACTACCTGGACAACGACGAATGACTGCTGCAGAAAGAGATCTATATCGTCACACAATCTGTCAATATTGTGGTAAATCTGGTCATATTGCAAAAATCTGTTGGTGGATACCCAAAAAGACAAATCATAATGATGAACTCCCACAAGCTCTTGCCGCACTCACACTAGACAATTCTGTTATTGACATAAAGTGGACTTCAGATACTGGAGCATCAAATCATATGACTGGACAACAAGGTATGTTAACAAATGTTCATCAATATAATGGAACAGACTCCATTATTATTGGAGATGGCTCTTCCTTACCAATAACAGGTATTGGAAATACTTCTATTAAACAAAAGGACAATATTTTACCTCTTCATGACGTTCTTTTAGTACCAAACCTAAAGAAAAATTTGCTTTCTGTAAGTCAACTCACCTCTCAGAAAAATTTGCTTTCTGTAAGTCAACTCACCTCTCAGTTTCCTTTTAATTATGAATTTTCTAATGATAGTTTTTGTGTAAAGGAACGAAACACAGGTCATCCTCTCATGATAGGAAAATGGAAGGGCAACTTATATGTCTTGTCCAATGAGCCAGAGGCACATCATTCCTATTGATTCAAATCTGGCACCACAGTTATTTGGCATGGCACCACATCTATTTGGCACCAGCGTTTAGGCCATCCTCAATTTTCTGTAGTTCATATATTAAAGAATAAAGGATTGATTGAAGTTGTAGACTCTTCAAAAAAGGATCATTTATGTGATAGTTGTCAATTAAGCAAATTAAGTAAACTTCCTTTTAGTTCTTCTGCGCATTCTAGTTCTAATGTTTTTGATAAAATACACTGTGACCTATTGAGACCTGCTCTAGTTTTATCTATTGGCAAATTTCGATTCTATGTATGTATAGTAGATGATTTTTCTAAATACACTTGGAGCATTCCTTTAAGAAATAAATCTGATTTCTTTGCTGCCTATGTAGCCTTTGAACAACATGTTGAGTGTCAATTCAGTAAAAAAATCAAAATTTTTCACTCGGATGGTAGAGGAGAGTTTGTTAATTCTCGATTATCATCTCATTTTCTTGCCACGGGAATTGTTCATCAAATTTCTTGTCCCTATACTCCCGAAAAAATAGGTATGGTTGAGTGACGCCACCATATTATTCGTGAACTAAGTATGACAATGTTATTTCATAGTCATACACCTTTATATTTATGGGTTGAAGCTTTTTCTACTGCTGTTTTTCTTCTTAATCGTTTACCTTCCTCCTCTCTTCACTTTGAAACTCCTTATTTCAGGTTACATGTGACTCATCCTGATTATACTTCTTTGTGTGTGTTTAGTTCCAAGTGTTTTCCATATACATGGGATACCAAAACAAATAAATTTGATCTAAAATCAGTTTTATGTGTTTTTTTCAATTACAGTGCTTTCACCCTCCTAGTCGCAAGTTTCTTATTTCTTGACACGTTGTATTTGATGAAGCTCTTTTTCCATTTAAATCATCCCTATCATCTACTTGAGTTGCTCGTGTTCATCAAAATTTTGACTCTTGGCTACCTTCTTCTGTTTTTTTTGAATCAGGTACTCCTTCACAGGAATCTATCTCATTACCTCCTTCTCATATTCCTCTACCCACTCCTGATGTTATGCTACCATTACCTCCTCCTGTCATTGAATCTCCTTTCTCCAGCCCCATAATTACCACTTCCCCTGACTCTCATCATGATTCCTTACCTTTTGGTGATACATTGCCATCCACCGTTGAGCCTATTACATCTGATTCTATGTCCATTGTTGTTGCCTCTGACTCACAGTCACAACCAGTCCCTGTTCATCATTCTATGACTACCCAGTCTCAAAGTGGAGTTGTCAAACCAAATCCTAAATATGCTTTACTTGTTGACTCCTCTCGCACTATACCTCGTGAGCCAAGGACGATTAAAACAACTTTGTCCCATCCAGGTTGGAAAACTACAATGCTTGCAGAACTTGCTACTCTTCATCAAAATGAAACCTGGAAACTTGTTCCACGTACTTGCAATATGCATGTAATTGGCTCGAAATGGATCTTCAATACCAAGCTTAAATCTGATGGTTCCTTGGATCGACTTAAGGCTCGCCTAGTTGCTAAAGGTTGTCTTCAGATTAATGGTGTTGATTATACAGAAACGTTTTCTCTTGTTGTTCGCCCAGGTACAATTCGTATAATTTTAACTGTTGCCCTTGTCAAGCATTGGCCCATTCATCAATTGGATGTAAAAAATGCATTTTTACATGGTTCTATTGTTGAAGATATATACATGGAACATCCCCCAAGTATGGCTCACTCTCAATTTCCGAATCATGTTTGTAAACTTCAACGTGCTCTTTATGGACTTAAACAGGCACCCCGTGCTTGGTTTGATAGACTCAGTGATTTTATTCTTTCTTGTGGTTTCTTTTATAGTCTTGCTGATCCTTCTCTTTGTATTTGTCATTCTGATCAGGGTATTCTTGCTTTACTTTTATATGTTAATGACATGCTTCTTACAGGATCTTCAACTGAGCTTGTCACTTCCTTTATTCAAACCTTAAGTCGTGAATTTTCCATGAAGGATCTTGGACCAGTTCATCACTTTCTTGGAGTTGAGATCTCTCCCACATCTGAAGGCTTACATCTTTCTCAGTCACACTATGCTCTTACCATTCTTGAACGATCCAACATGGTAGATTGCAAACCTATGCCTACTCCTTTGGATGTTAAGCTAAAACTACCTGAACCTGCACCTTCTCTTGAGGATCCTAGTTTTTATCTTGGAATTGTTGGAGCTCTTCAGTATCTCACTCTTACCCGACCAGATTTATCCTATAGTGTCAACTATGTTTCACAGTTCATGCATACTCCCACGGTTATGCACATGAAATTGGTTCATCGTATTCTTCGGTACCTTAAAGGCACACTTTCTACCAGTCTTCATCTTACTTCTCAGACTACACTTACACTATTTGCTTTTCTAATGCTGATTGGGCGAGTTGTTTGACCATAAGACGTTCCACAACTGGGTACTGCACATTTTTTGGTTCTAATATCATCTCATGGTGTGCAAAGAAGCAACACACTATCTCTCGCTCTAGTAGTGAAGCTGAATATCACGTTATGGCTAATACTGTTGCTGAGCTTACCTGACTCACTTACATTCTCCGTGATCTACATATTCCACTTTCATCTTCACCAACTCTTTATTGTGATAATACCAGTGCTTTATACATGACCATTAATCCCTTTTTTCATGCTCGAAGTAAACATATTGAATTGGACTACCATTTCGTACGTGAATGCGTTGCTCTTGGGCTACTTGTCACTAAGTATATTCCTTCCACTCACCAGGTTGCTGATTTCTTTACAAAATTTGTTACAAAAGCTGATCTCTCTTACTTCCGTTCCAAGCTGTGCCTTCAGCCTCGGCTCAGTTTGCGGGAGGGTATTAGCAAACCTAATCTACATGATGAGTATTAGGAGTCATAAGGTGTTCCACGCTTTATGGAGAGATAAGGAAGATTATGTTCATTCAAATATCACCTATCTACTAAAGGAATATAGTTAGTGTTAAGGCATAAAGAGTAACAACTTCATATATAAATGGTAGCACAATAGATAAAGGAAGCTCCTCCTATTTGACAGCACATTCATAGCAACAAATTAACAGTAAAGTGTTATCAAGAGTTGCAGATTTTGTGGAAGTTTATCATTATCTTTGTGGAAGTTTATCATTATCTTTCCCTAGTTTTGTATTAGCCATAGGCTATATTAATAGTCTTTGTATCTTTGAAATTGGTAAGCAAGAACAGAGTACTTTTTTCAACAACAATTCTATTTTTCTTCTTCCATCATTCTCTGTTGATGTTTAAGCCTGGAGTCTCTTGAGGTGCGAAGTGGGAGATGATGCAGAGAGAGCATTAAAGGATCGCGATGGATAAGCGTGAAAGGGAAAGATATTAGGTATTTCTATGAAAAGAGAAGGAAAAGCATTTCTGTCGTACAGAACGACCTGTATCCATTCTGTTACCTACAAAGGATGGCCTGCCTCTCTCTCAGCTACTCTATTTTTCTTTCTCACTCTTTATCTCTTAGATTGAGTTGGTCATTGCTTTTACCATTTTATGGCTGCGCATTCCCATTTTTTGCTACAAAGATAAATGGCAGCCTCTAGTTATTTTCCTTTCAGAAAATTGTTGACTTCGATAATATCTCCGCCATTAACGCCTATCATATTCGTAGCTCCCACAGAAGATAGTACGACTTCCAATATTTCAGATATGGAGATCAAAAAGAGTGTTGAATCCATCATTGTTCTATTTGGAGCTTGGAATTCCTACTCTACATGAAGAATCATGATGTAGAAAATTAGATTTGATTACTATCTTTAAAACATTTATATGTCCAATTAGCAGTTGGGGGAAGATGTAGAATGATAATCGTATAATTACGCGGTGAAATTTCTGAAGTTGATCACAAGAATAAAATAGTTTCTATGACTATATCCTAAGCAAAGTTGGGAATACCGTATCAGATTTGGTATTAGATTGAGTTCTGGTATTGTATTATATCAGTACCGATCAATACCAGGTATTATTTCAAGTAATTTTTAAAATTTATGAAATAGTTCCTAAATTTTTTTAAAAAATTTGCAAAATAATTCATTAGTATATTATACAATTTTACTGTATACTTTACAAGTTTACATCAACCCTGCCTCGAAAAATCATAATAATAAATAACAATCACAATTAATATAAAATAACAATAATTTATAATTATTTCAAATATAAATAATAACCACAATTAATATAAAAGAAAGACAATCATCATCACATAAATATAAAATTAAAAATAATACAAAGTATTTAAAATATTACAATAATACAATTTCATTATTTGAATAAATAATAATTACATCAAAACATCCAATAAAAAGAATAATAAATATCTTTAACTCTCAAACTATTACAATTTAGAACAAGAGTTCGTGATGAGAAAACAATCAAGTAGAAGTTAAACCTGAAATAAAAACATTTACAATTACATTACATATAATAAACATCAAATATAAGTAAAATTAAAAGAACAGAAAAAAAACTTGGAAGGAAATTCAATCGTCTACGAGAGGATACCCGCTATAACTGCACTGACCCTAATTATCATTTGGTACAAAATCCTCATCATTAAGAGGAGCTTCGTCATCATTTTCATTCAAATTTAATACTCCAAATGACATGTCAATGCTTTCCCATCCAAGATTATCTTCCAAGTTGTTGACATCTACGAAATTCGGTTCTTCAGAAACCCAATATGCCAAAAGATCAATATTATCAATGGAAATTGAAACAGTTGGACTACTTGTGTAACATCCCCTCACTAATTGAAAAGGGCATTTTGGTCAATTTGGATGGGTTAGAAATATTGAAAATGTATAGT
>JANQBM010000220.1:27086122-27117589 GCA_025594535.1 Erythroxylum domingense
CTGCCTTATACTATGTGACTAATGTGATAATACTGATTGTGTGAAATTATAAGTGCTACATGCCGTATGTGTTGCATAAATTGAGTGGACCATCAATGATGGTTCCTCACTGAGTTCGTAAACTCACCCAAAATTGCAAATTATTTTTCAGGACCGAGGGATTTAGGCTCCTAGCTCCAGAGAGATTTTCTGAGACTGTGTGGACCAGATTGGCGAGAGAGGCTATGGCACACAGGTGGGTCAGCTGGGACTGCAGCATTTTGGGATAACCTAGTTAAGAGTTACATTTCTTTTTCATAGTATCTGTACTGGGATTTTCTTTATGTACAGACTGGACATCTGATTTATAAATTGTTTCCTTTGGAGTAATTAAAAGAGAAATTTGGTCTTTTTTTAAAAAAAATCTTATGATTTCCAATTACAGTTTTAATTATTTACATGTATGTGATGCCATGTGGAGTTCAGTAGTGATCGTTCGTAGCGCTCCCTTATCTTAGGCTATGTATCGGAATAACCTACGGGCATCCCAATGCGTACCCTAGGGTAAGGGGGTGTTACAACTTATACTATTAAGACTCCTAGTAAACAATAAAACTTAATTATTAGAAAATTATAAGAAATTGTATCGAAATTAATAATAATAATAACATATCTTTCCCGAAGCTTTAAATTGTAACGAACAAAAACCAAGTCATTCAACATCTTATGATCCAATTAATTCCTTTTCTTGGAGTGGATAAATTCAAATGTGCTCCAGTTTTGTTCATAGCCTGTTGCACTCATACATTAAATTAAAATACAAATTGTAAACCTTTTTAATTATGGAACACTATTTCCGAATTGATCCCACCAAGAAATTGTACGTCGTAAAATAACAAAAGTAACGTCATAAACAAAATAAAGTGTTAATTAATTTCCACAAATAAAAAAAGTACACAACTAATACCTAGAGAAAGTTTTCCTTTTTGTCTAATAGCAATCGACATTCCAAAATCCCCATAAGAAAATTTATAAAGTTCCATTTGTGAGCTTAAGAGATTTTGCATCGCGTCAAAGCTAACAATTGTTATAATAGTTAAAAGGCCTATTAACTTCAGCTTGCTTAGTAAGATCCAATCTAAAATAGACATTAAGACTCAAAAACTCCCCAACTGCAAACAACGGAGAAGAAAGTTGTCTTTTCCTTCTCTCATTAATAATTGAAAGATATGATGTATACAAAGAAGGCCTATGTTTCAGATTAACCTTGATTGCTTCCGCCGCTCTCTCTATGGCATAAGAAAAATAACTCATTGTTGACTTTTCTTCAATATCAGCCAAGCAAAGCACCCTCACCAAAGGCTTACAAACTCGGATACCAAATTAGCATTAAGACCGAAATTCTCTATCTTCTACTATAAGTTTACAAACCTCCACTCCAGCATTAGACCTAGAATGCTGAGAAGCAATCCACTTATAAGTTGTAAATATTTGTCTTAACTCTTTCTTTATCATAACAAAAGGCTGAAGTGATAAAAAATTTGTTGCAAATATTCTCACAGGAGGATTACCCAAATTTCTACTATTGGTAGATTTTTTTCTCATTAAATTCATTACTTATGCACGATTATAGATGAACTTTATCACCTTTTTAGCTTTCTGCATAGTCTCATTAATAACAAAAAATACCTAGGATCTATTATATTCTCCAGCATTAGGTTAATGCAATGTGCACCACAAGAAGTCTAAAAAAAGAATTTATTTTGCAACCTTTTTCTTGCAGAATCATTGTCAGTAATAAACTGAACAATATTTTCTGACCTTACTTCATTCACAACTTCATCAATATGGCAAACAAAGTCCTAGTATTCCTAATAAGGCCAGATGCATTAATATATTTCAAATACATAGAGTCATTTGTAGAATAAACTAAAAAATTAATAATAAGCTCTTATCTCCTATTTATCCAACCATCACACATGATCGAACATCTATAAGTAGCTCAATTCACTCTTCTTTCTACCAAATAACTTCTAATTTTAAAAACATAACAACTCAAAATTTTACCTCTTAAGTTATCAATCGAATGACCTTTGTATCCCGAATCATAAGAGGTTATTACATCTATCATAGGTTGATAATAATAAGACTGAGAAGCATTGAATGATGAACTTGTATCATACCACCATCTAGCTAATGTCATATCAACATTGTGAGTCGTATCTCTTGATTGCATTGTACTACGAATTGAAGGTTGGGCTCCACGAGTTGTTCGTGGTGCAAAAAAACTAGTCACCTGCTTTCTTCTCTTCCTCACATCAAGTTCAGGTACTTCTTTTTAGGCCTGAGATGAAACACTACCAGTACTACTACCACTACCACTACCACCTTCAACATTTCCACAATCACCATGGAAACTAGAAAACGAACTTCTACTATCAATTTCAAAAATCAAACTTTCCCTTCTATCTCTTTCATATTGATATTCGTCAAGCAATGTTTTCATTTGCCACTTCATATCATGATTTGCTTTTTTACAGGATTCCACATCTCCTTTAGCCCCAGCAAAAAATTTTTTTAATCGAGTGATTCCTTCACCTTTCAAATGTTTGTTAGAAAACAAACAAATAGTATGGTTACTCATACCGGGAACCAATGTAGCATGAGCCCAAGCTGAATCATTGTATCTTCCTGAAGTGGATTAATTAGGAGTACCTAAACTTCCTTCCATTTATCTGTAAAAATAAATTAATGCTTATATCAAAATAAATAACACATAATTTCATTACATAATATGCATATCCATCTTATATAATATAACTCATTTTGTATGATTACATTATACACAATTCAATTTCATGGAATACAATTCACTATAAGTCAAAAACTAACAATTGAATTATGCAACATATATTATTACACAAAACAAACATAAACAATTTCTATTTTCAATAATTTCGAATAATTTAAATTCAAAGTTTCAAACGTGAGGATCAAGTTGAAGGGTATGATATAATTTACATAATTGTCAAATAATGAATGACATATCTTATACAATTATTCAAACACATTTATTCATAACATGAGGATCAAGTTGAAGGATATAACTTCATAAAATAATTTCCATTTCCAACAATCACAAAACAAACATAAACAATTTCTATTTCTAATAATCACAAAACATTCGTAAAATAATTTCTATTTTCAACAATCACAAAACATATATAAACAATTTCCATTTCAAATAATTTTCAATAATTTCTATTTCTAATAATCACAAAACATTCATAAAATAATTTTCATTTCCAACAATCACAAATCATACATAAACAATTTTCACTTCCAACAATTTTTAACAATTTCTATTTCGAATAATCACAAAACATTTATAAAACAATTTTCATTTCCAACAATCATAAAACATACATAAACAATTTCCACTTCCAACAATTTTTGACAATTTCATCTTCAATAATCACAAAACATTCATAAAACAATTTCATTTCCAACAATTATAAAACATACATAAACAATTTCGATTTCCAACAATTTTCAACAATTTCCATTTCCAATAATCACAAAACATTCATAAAATAATTTCCATTTCTAACAATTTCTATTTTCAATAATCACAAAACATTTATAAAACAAATTTCTATTTTCAACAATTTTCATTTCCAATAATCACAAAACATTCATAAAACAATTTACATTTCCAACAATCACAAAACATTCATAAAACAATTTCAATTTCCAACAATCATAAAACATTTATAAAACAATTTTTATTTCCAACAATCACAAAAAATACATAAACAATTTCTATTTCAAACAATTTTGAACAATTTCAATTCAAAGTTTCAAACATGAGGATCAAGTAGGGTATGATATGATTTACATAATCGCCAAATAATGAATGGCATATCTTATACAATTGTTCATACACATATATTCATAACATGATGATAAAGTTGAAGGATATATTCATAACATGAGGATCAAGTTGAAGGATAAAAGTTCTTTGGAAATGTTTTTTTTTCTTATTTAAAGCTTTGAATCTTCTTTTCATTTCTAACAAACCATATTATTATAGACACTATTCTATATTTGGTTCGTAAATATATAAATTGCTTTTACAATTTTTAATTGACATTAATAATTCTAAGTATAAATGATTAGAGCCTAAAACATGTTCACAATTTGAAAAAAAGTTCTTTTTGGACACATTTATTACATCACTACTTTTACACATTATCTATTATAAATATTTATAATAGCTCACACATATATATTATCAAATAATTCAACATATTTTATACTTAATTAATTATTTACCCAAGGCTAATACCCAAATACTATTATTAACTACAACCGAATTATTATTAATTTAAAATTGCATAATTTTATACTCAATTAATTATTTACCTAAAGCCAATACCCAAATACTAAAAATGAAATATTATTTCACAAATTTTAAGAATGTGTTAATTAATTATTTAAGTCTTTGCAAGTTTGCAACTTTAATATTATCGGTTTAAAATTTTAATTTAAGTTGTTTCAACTTTCAACTTACAAACTTTTAATTGAATCAATTCAATTCATCGACATCATCACATATTCACATTAGGCCGTGCATTTCATTTATCAAAAAACTTATCATAAGTTGCTCTTATTCAGTTAAACTGAAACCAATCTTCAAAACCAAACCAGAAATCAACCAAACAATCATTCAACTCCAATATCTAATCCAATCCAACCCATGCAAATCACAAAACCAAAACAACAATGCGATTCATTCAACTCCAATATTCAAATCACAAAACCGTTAATCATTCAACTCCAATATCTAACCTAGATACACGCAAATCGCAAATCCAAGATCCAATCGAATCACAATATTTAATCCCAACATTCAACATCCAAGTTCCAACCGATTCACAATAAAAAAACGCAATTAAGTCAAAAAAAATCAAAAATTCAAAAAACACACCCAAAAACCAATTCACAAGCTTTGAGTTTTGGGTTGGGTCTTCGGGTTGGGTGATAGGGCACAGTTTTGGGAGTAGATCTAGGCGAGCAACAGCCTTCTCCTCCTTCAAACGTTTAATGGTGGCGACGACGTGGTGTGGTGGTCCTCTTGGAGAAGGACGGTGGCGTCTTTGGGACTTCGCATGGAGGAGCTGAGGATCTCTAATGCTGGCGTGGATTGGGGAGGATGAGGGAAGAAGCAGCACTGCCAGAGAGGAAGCAGTACCGCCGGAGATGAAGAGGAGAATGAGAGAGAGAGAACGACATTGGTAAGTGAAAGTGAGAGTCGGTGAGAGAGAAAGAGAGAAATAAGAAGAAGAAAGCTTTGGGAGGGTGAGTGAGGGACGCAGTAGAGAGAGTGGGGTGTTTTAGGTTTAAATTTTTAAAAATTACAAATAAGTCTCTACTGTTTTTCACATTTATGGTATCGGCCAGTATGTGGCTGATCTTTTGGATACCGGCTAGTATCGAACGAAAACTAGCGATACCAACTAGTATCTCTAACTGGTACCCAAATAACGAATACTGTTCTGTTTTTCAATTGATACAGTACATACCGACTGGTACAAAACGGTATTCATTTTCTTATTCTAAGGGGATAACAATCTGAAGAGTTCTGTTTCTTGAATGGACAGGCATGCCTACCGGAACTTTTAACAAAACAGAAAAATCGTGAATAGCTACTCTTCTTTTGACTCGTCAGAAAGGGATATGGATTGAAACGTTCAATCTAGACTTGCATACCCGAAATAGAATTGTTTTGGTCTATTGCGGAGCTTCTTCTTTTTTTTCACGTCAAATTAAATTTTAATTTTGAAAAAAATTATTGGTTCCAGATTTTCGTAATTATTTGAGTTAAATTGAATAATTCCGGTGGCATACACTCATCTCTGCCGCTGCAGATTCCTCATATTCCTGCCTGATGCCAGTTAGCAAATCACAAGAGATTGTTCATACCAGAATAGAAAATGATCTAAACATCTATCATCACTTGACAGTAGACTTATATTACTAGTAACTATTGAAATTTGATTAGACGATAATGGATGGGATAGTTGAAGATCACCAGAACTATCAGTCTCGCTCTCAGTTCCTAGTGGATGTGGTTAATAAACTGTTTCCATTTTCATCTCAAGTGACCGTGTCTTTACCAAACCTAGGGGCACTTGAATCGGGCTATCCCCTGCTGTTGCTGAAAACAGAGCAGTTCGTCTGACGGCCGAGCCCCGAATCAGAAGAGCGATGGAGATCATCTTCAAGCGAAATTACAAACCGATAGTACTTTAAGGGCCAAAATTCCCAGAAATTCCGCACGCAAATCAAGCTTGAGATCCCAGACTTCCCACTCGGAACTGGTTAATCCGTACATTCATGGACTATGTTTATAATGTCCACGCAGAAACCAAGAAGATCATGCATATATATAGTAGCAATCAAGAAGATCAAGCATAGATAGTTACCATATAAAAAGAGTCATTCAAATACTAAAAGTTTAAGACCTAAAGCTAGAGTTCCAAGTCTGGAACCCTGAACATCTCATGACAAATGTCAAATTTTATAGCTAGTAAGTTGCAAGAAAAAGAACACCACTGCGATTGTCGGATGCTTATATCTCCACAAGACTATTCACATAATGGACCACTCTAGAAGAGTAATCAAGTTCAGCAGTTAAAATTGTGGTAGTCTGAGTTTTCATGTCAACTGAAACAAGTCTTTTCCCCGATCGAATCAACACCAGATTTCCGCCTACAAACACGACATTACTACCTTGATCAAGCAATGGACCCATCAAATTTATTTCCATTTTCATATTCCACGATTTTTGTTTGCTATGCATTTGCATTGTGTTTGTGAAAGAATTACACAGCTCCACAACAGTCAATTTTGAACCATGTAATGAAGCAGAATAAAGCTTTCCATTCACCTCACCCAAAGCACCAAGGGCATATCCATAGAGGAGCCTTGTCCGTTCGTATTTAAGATCAAAAGCAACAATCCCACTACAACGAGAGAGCCAATAAATAATGCCACCAACATGAACACCTGAAGTTGGCACCATTTCCCGATTACCAAAAATAATTTCAGGTGAAATTCTCCAAGATCCTTCGGCAGAAGAGTATATCTCAAATTCATAGCCATCAAGCTCAGAAGGGAAAGCACAAATCAGCTTGTATTCAGCCACGAAACTTAACACTGAAGGCTCAAACACAAGCACAAGAGCAGGGTTCGATCCATGATCGGCATTAGGTTTTGGGAGTTTCTTCCACTTCCGGGTAACAGGATTGCAAATATAATAGGCCTTGGATTCAGTGCAACCCTGGCAGCAAAGCAACCCATTAGAAGAACACCTTATATCAACTGGTTCTGGTAAAAATGTTAAAGAAGGGTCCGGCAGCCCGTATGCAGCCGGGTCCAGAGAGATGAATGAAGGAAACTGGGAAGATTTGTTTTGACAAAAGAAGCCAGATATGTCATGAAAAGCATTTGACTGAGTATGAGCAAAAAAAGGACTCGAGATTTGAAGTTTCCAGTCTCGACAGACACTAGTGCAACGGCAAAGAGATTTGGCAGGAAGGAAAGGAAGGGCATTCACTCTGATAACATCTTTCAGATCCATGTATATCTTATTATTTCTGCCTTCCGATGAATTACAAGGTTTCTTTCCTCGATCCATTGAATTGGATACAGAAATACAACTGCAATATCAATTCCAAACAAGATAAACAGAGTCAATATCATTGTTTCAATACATCATTAAATTCCAGATAGTATCGACACAATCAAGAATGATTATTTCAATACCATTCAATTCCAAATAGCGTAACCACAATCAATATTATCGTGTCAAGTTTCTAGAAATACTATAGATACTGTGACCAAATCTAACCCTAAAAGATTAGAAGAACTCCAAGCAACAACTCGATTGACCTCTTCAATATATAAAGCACGGTGATGATCATCCACAAAAGAAAGCAAACTTTAATTATCATCATTCAGACAAAAATTCTGGCAACTTAAAAAGAAAGAAAAATCCCAGTGGCGACTAAGACAATATTCTCCATTCAGACAAAAATTACAGAATTTCTTCGAACAGTCACAATCTTTTTCATCATTTGACTCTCCGTAATAAAAACATATTCCGGCAATAGAAAGGCAGTAACTAGCCGGGTTCCAGAAGGACACCTAAGTTTTCTTTGTTTTCCCCAAAAGAATTTCTTGGCAGCCGAACACTCTATAACGCGAAACGGGAAAATCCAGAAGAAAAGAACAGCTGCAATGACGATCAAAATAAAAGGGCCACTAGAGAGAGAATGGGAGAGAGAGCAAAATCACACTTAACTTCATTATTAAGATTAATGATTTGAATCGTAAGAACCGCGCTGTAACAAACACACATAAAAGAAATTGCGGGAGAGAGGACAGTTACCGCAGGAAAATGCAGAGAGAAACGAGTCTGGCTCAAGTTCGGCCCTTTTTGAGTAAAGGTACGTATATGTACCGAAGTACTAACTTGGAAGAGCCGGGACTCGGCTTTTGGATACGTTTCAGGTATCCTGTATTCCTGTGTCCTTTTTTCCTCTTAATTTTAAATTTCTTAATAACAGAAAATTCAAAATTTACTGGATGATATATATTTTTAAAGAAAAATATATGTAATAACTAATGTTATGAATAATATATCAGGACTAAATTTAGTAATACTATAATACTGTACTCATACTGGTTAATATTAAATACCATTTTAAGTATTTTTAATTTATAAAATAATTTCTAAATTCTTTTAAAATTGTAAAATAGTCTCTCTATATATTTTAATACATAGGTACCGTTCAAGTATTTTTAATTTATAAAATAATAACTATTTTTTTTAAATTATAAAATAGTCCCTCTCTAGTTTGTACTATATAATTTATAATTTCACATCAACCTTGTTCCAGAATTCATAATAATAGAAATTTAAAATAATAACAATCTATTAATTGCTATTAATATTGCTTTTCACATATTTGACATATAAATAATAACCAAAATTAATATAAAAAAGATCATACAAATATAAAATTAAGGAAAATACAAAATATTTAAAATGTTACAAATTTATCATATAATAAATAAAATTACATCAAATAAAAAGAATAATAAATATATATAACTTTCTAAGTGAGTTTGTATCGAAGAAACATCCAACTAGAAGAGAAACTTGAAACAAAAATATTTACAATTATATTTATATTGCATTATATAATTTAACATTTACATCAAATATAAGTAAAAAAAGAAGAAGAGGATAAATGAAAACTCGAAACTTCATTCAATTGAATATTTACTCAAATTGTATTAACTATAATTCTCATTTAATACAAAATTCTCATCATTGAGAGGAGTCACATCGTCTCCATCATTTAAATTCAATGCATCAAATGACATGTCAATAATTTCTGTCACAGATTAACTTCCAAGTCACTTTCATCTGTCAAACTAGATTTCTTAGAAACTCAATCCACCAAAGGACTGATATGGTCAAGGTAAATTGGATATACAAAACTACTTATTCTATCAAGAGTCTCAGTAAACAAATAAAATTAAATTATTAAAAAATTACAAGAAATTATATTTAACATAATGACGATAATAACATATCTTTTCCAAAGCTTTAAATTATATCGAACAAAGACCAAGTCATTTAATCTTTTGTATTCTAATATATTCCTTTTTTTGTGGAATGAATGAATTCAAATGTGCTCTAATTTGTTTCACACCCTGTTGCACTCAAACATTGACTCAAAATTTGAATTGCAAATCTTTGTAATTCTGGAACATCAGTTTTGAATTGGTCCCACCAAGTAATTTTAAGACAATAAAGGTAATATTAGATGCAAAATCTCCTGAGCTCACAAATGAAAGTTTATAAGGAAGCTTTTGATGATCTTGGGATGCCCATTGCTATTCATCAAAGACACAAGCTTAATCCATGTGTGTGTGTGTATTGTTGTAATAGTTAATAACATTCTCCTATTAACTTCAGTTTTCTTTGTAAAATTTGGTCTAAAATAGACATTAGGATTTAAAAACACCTCAGCTGTAAACAACAGAGAGTAAAATTGTCTTTCCCATTTCTTATTGATGATTTCAAGATAAAGTGTATACAAAGAAAATCTATTTTTCAAATTAGCCTTGATTTCTTCCTTGACTCTCTCTATGATACTATAAAAATAACCTATTATTGCCTTCTCATCATTATCAACTAGACGAAATACTCTCACCAAAGACTCACAAACTCAAATTACAAATTGACACTAGGACCAAAATCGACGACCTTCAAGTATAATTTTAGAAACCTCAACTCTAACATTAGACCTAACATATTATGAAGCAACTCATTTATCACTTGTAAACATTTGTCTCAACTCCTTATTTACGAGAACAAAACAATGGAGTGATAAGAAATTAGTTGTCAACCTTGTTATAGCAGGATGACACAAATTTCTATCGTTGGTAAAATCCTTTCTTGTTAAATTTAGGACCCATGCATGATTATAAATAAACTTGGTCAATTTCTTTGCTTTTTGCACAGTCTCATTAATGATAGGAAAAATATCTAGCATCTCTTATATTTTCCAACATTAAGTCGATGAAATGTGCTGCAAAAAGAGTCCAATAAAAAGAATTATAGGAGTCTAATTAAAAGAATTATACCTGCTTTGCAATCTTTTCCCATTTGTTTTGTAAATAGAATCATTGTCAGTAATGAACTTAACAGTGTTTTCTAGCCCAACTTCATTTACAACATCATTAAATATCTGAAACAGATTATCAACATTTCTAATAAGGCTAGATGCATCAATAGATTTTAAAAACATTGTCCCCTTAGCAAAGTAAACTAAAAAATTGTTAATGGGTTCGTGTCTTCTATTTGACCAACCATCACACATGATTGAACATCTATAACTTGCCTAAGTCATTATGTTTTATCCAAATAACTATTTATTTCATAAATAGAGCTATAATAATCATTAATTAGAGGACCCTTATATCCTAAGCTGTAAGAGACAATGCATCCACCATAGGCTAGTAATAATAAGACTAGGCAGCATAAAAATGATACACCTGAATCATGCCACCATCTAGATGTTGTTATGTCCACATTCTTAGCCGCTTTTTTAGATTGTAAGGTACTATAGATTGAAGGTTGAGCTCTAGAAGTTGTTTATGGTGAAAAAAATTAGACATATGTCATCTTCTTCTCTTTACATTAGGTGCAACATTCTTTTCTTGTTAGGTAGGAATACCATCACCTTCAACATCCCCACTATTATCCTGCCCTTTAGAAAAAGGAATTTCCAAAACCAATTTCACAGTTTAATCATTTTTTCTATCTTTTTCAAGTTGATACTCATCAAGTAAGGTCTTCATTTGTCATTTCATGTCATGACTCGCGTTTTTACAAGACTCTATTTCACCTTTGATCTTAACTAAATGCCTATTTAATTTGATGATTCCTCCACATCTCAAATGCTTGTTGCAATAAACATAAACGATATAGTTCTTTATTCCAGTAACCAATTTAGCATGAGTCTAAGCTTGATGATCAAATCTTCCTGAAACGACTGAATTATCAAGAGTACTTAAACTCTCCTCTATTTATCTAAAAAAATAAATGAAGATATGTGTCAAAGTTAAATTAATAAATTTATATTCAAAAATACAAATTTTGAATATAGTATCACTAAATAACAATAAATATTCAATATTCAATTATAAGCATTTCCATATTTGAGATAGACTTTGTCTTACATCTTTCTTTATGATCACACACATTGCAAAAATGACTTTTTTTTATGATAAAACACATCGCAAAAATGATATAAACACTTACAATTTCAAATTATGTTGAGTAATGAGTATTCTCTCATAAATTTGCATATAATTTTCTATTATGTATTTAACTATCCATAATATAAGATGATGAATGCTTATTTGCTACCCATAAGATAGGATTCATATTTATAATATTATTTCCTAATGACATCAATGAACAGTATAAAAATGCTAGCATTTAATTTTCTTAACTTAATTACATATATTAAATACCTTAACTTAATTACATATATTAAATGAATTAATTATATATTAAATCTTATATTTAAATGCTTAATCATATGTTAAATACCTTTTGTATACAAACTAATTAGTAAATTGTATGTTTCATAGAAATTAATAACATAAAACGATTTAATGAATTAATTTCATCTCATTTTTATGATTATTAAAACAATAAATAATGTGACATATTCTTGAATTATGCACAGTTCACAATGCTTAAATAATTTTCTATAATCCATTCACAATATTATTTTGATCTTATTTTTTCATGAATTCACAATGCCTAAATATTATTTAATTATACATAATTCACACAACCAATTCCTCTAATTTTTCCACATTATAAACCCTAAATACTTTGACACATAAAGAGATAACACAAACTACAAGTAATTCACAAGTAAATTTACAAACTCTTAATGTGCTTGAAGAAACTTATAACCATGACATAAATATTGATAACAAGCATACTATTTAATAAACTAAATATAATGTTACACATGTTTATGAATGGAATATAAGTGATATGTCTAGGTATAATGTATTAAACACATTACAACAGATGATAATGCATGCAAATACTTAAAGAACATATATAAGGACTTTCAACCATGCTATAGTTGATTTATTAGTAGCTAGATTTTTAGAGCAATTAAAGGGATGGTGATATTACCACCTAATTAGGTCACAAAGGTACGAGATATTAAAGACAATTAGGATATATGACGGAGAAACCATATTAGATGAAAATAATATACCTATACAAATATGATGTCCCAACACTAATACTAGCAATATACTTACATTTTATAGGTGATCCATTTCATTTTAAAGATATGAATGTAGAATTATTATCAAATTTAAGAGGTAAAAGTTTTCAAATTTTTTATAATATTATGATACTTTCTTAATATTGAAGAATAATTCAAAGATAATATTATTATGAGTCAACCAAGTTTGTTTAGGTTGTTTAGATTGTTTCCTGTATTTTAGCTATTCAAACTTTTGAATTTTTGATTTGTTTGATTAATCTTAACCAAGATATTTGCTCAAGTTTGTTTTTCCATTGCTTAGATATTTATGTCTTTAGTATCAGTGTAACATACACACTTGACTGTTAATAAACTATCTATTGCATTATATATTCTTCTGCTCTTTCACATTTTCGTTTCACCAACAAGTTTGGTATCAGAGCATCACCAACCTGACAGAAATCGTTGGCAACAAACTAGTCAAGCTTAAGAGTGAGAAGATGCCAGAGCTTCTTCTAGTAGATATCAGGGAGAGAGTTGTACCAGTCAGCCAACTCTGGGTTTGCGTTTCTCAAATTCTTTATATATTGCAGAAAGGCCATTCGTAGAAGACACTTAGATCATATGTGAACCAAATGCTTATGGAAATTCATGATTTATTTTATAAGAACCTTCAAATACTGATTGTTAGGTTCCACAAGACACATAACTAATTCTTTATTGCAAACCTACAACTACACCCATGAATGCCAATAAAAAGTTACAACTTCAAGATGGAGCAAAAATGATAGATACTAGAAGGTTCAAAAGTCTAGTTGGATGCTTAATCTATTTAATGCATACCAAACTTGATATTGCATTTTCTGTTGATGTTATTTCTAGTTTAAGCAACAACCTTCAAAGGTTCATTATAGAGCAATAAAGCGGGCAGTGATTGGGCAGGTTCATTGGATGATATATGAAGTGTGTCAGTTAATGATTTCACTCTAAGATCAGGAGCGATCACTTCAAAGAAGAAAGTAACAATGGGATTATCAACTTTAGAAGCTAAGTACGTAGCAGCAACTTGAGTAACTTGTCAAGTAATTTGGTTAACAAGAATTTTAGCTGAACTTCAAGTGAAACAAGAAGGACCAACAGAGATATTTTGTGACAACAAATCGACGATCTCTATGACAAAGAATCCAACATTTCATAGTAAAACAAAGCATATAGAGCTATGTCACCACTTCATTCGTGATCTCATAGCAAAGGAGATAACCCTGGAGTATTGTAGCATAAACAAGCAACTGGCAGACATACTCACAACGGCTTATCCAAGGAGAAATTATGCTATTTCAAAACCCAACTTGGCATTTGGGCCTTTGAATTAAGGCGGGTGTTGAAGAATAATTCACAAATAATATTTTTATGAGTTAGCCAAGTGTGTTTAGGTTGTTTAGATTGTTTCCTTTATTTTAGCTATTCAAACTTTAAAAATTTTGATTTGTTTGGTTAATCTTTACTAAGATATTTGCTCAAATCTATTTTTCCATTGCCTATATATTTAGGTCCTTAGTTTCAGTGTAATATGTACTCTCGACTATCAATAAACTATCTCTTGCATTATCTTTTTTCCTGCTCTTTCACGTTTTCGTTTAGTCAACACTTAACATAAGTAATGTTTAGAGAAGATTAAAACCAACTTTTTTGGAATGAAAAGTTCCTTGTAGGACATCCTTCTTTAGTAAAAAGAAAAAAGTTAAAAAATAAGATTAGGGAAAATTATATTGATTATAATCTATAATAAATTATCATATGGAGAATTAATTACCTGCACTCAAAAGGAAGGTTAAAAAATATGTTAAGATATGAAATTACAAAAGCAAATAAAATATGAGACGTTTAAAACTACGGATAACATATTATAATGTACCTAACCTTTTAAATTTTTTCCAATAAAGTGTTTAAATTTTAAAATTTTCAATTAAGTGACCAACTTTTTATAACTTTTTTAATAACTCACTTTAAAATGTTAAGTCTATTAGTATTTTGCTAATTTAAGACATATTTTTTATCTGTGATATATAAATATCCACGTGAAAAATTAATTACTATCTAACCATCTACATTGACTAAAATACTCAACCGAACTTAGTCATCAATTTGATATTATCTTTATTTTAAGTCCTTTTTGTTTATAAAAAGAATATTAGATAATTAATTATTAACACATAAGAGATCTACATGCATATTTTTAATGGTTATAAAGAAATTTAAATAATAATATTATAAATTTTATTTTATTTGTTAATCCACCTCGATTTTCCAATTATTGATATGTAAGCTTATACATATGAAAATTAAATATTCTTTATTCCATTTCAATATGAGTAAAACACAAAGCTACCTTGTGTTAAACACGACTTGAGGGGGCATCCCACGTGCCATTTACGCTACAATAATTGGGGCGTCTCAAACCGTCTTAGAGATTAAGACACCTGTATGTGTCTTATTCCTACAAACTTTGGGGACATAAATTAAGATTGGTTTGTTTGTGTATATATATATATTCGTAATCAGAGCTTAAATAACATAAAATTTTGTCTAAGAGCATGTTAATGGAGAAACATAGGTTAGATGTGTATTTGTTATCTTATCCACTTCCACAGGACTTGGAATTTCAGAGAAAACCAAGCTTGAAAAATGTTGCGATGGAAAAGGTATAGCAGTTTCTTTTGGTAAATTTTTGATCCTTCACAAGTGGGAAGTACATATACCATATATATACTCGATATAACATGGTTTTGCTATCTTTACGATATAACATGGTTTTGCTATCTTTACTTATACACGCAATCCACCGAAATACCAGACAAGTGTTTGTTGTGTAATTTGTTCTATATGAAAAAATGTATGCTCCCTATTATTTATCTTGAGGCCAAAAGTTTATTTTAAATCTTAACGTTTACATTAAAATTTAAGTTGAACTTTAACGTTTTGAGGCGTTAAAGTTGAACCCTAACGTTTACAAAACATTCAAAACAAACTCTACAAAGACGAAAAATCTAATTGAAAAATGCCAAGTCATATGTGACATGATTTTTTAATTTTACATATTAATGGGAACCATTTCTTGCTGATGTGGCATTCCACGTCTATGTATAAAACTGACTTTATTTTTACTAATTAGATAACTTAGGCACTCGTAAAATCTACATTTATTAGTTCAAAACAAAGGAAACATAAGAAAAGGTTTTCTTCACCATTCTCTCTCACGTAAAATAAACCTTAATAGACTTAGAGTTTAGGACGTGAATTAACGGTGATTTTAATAACCAACCGAGAAATGAAGATTAGCAAATAATAAATCGATCGCATCGCTTCCGTACAAAGGTTAGTCCTTTATATAAATCTACATAACCAATAAACAACAATGTCAAATTCTCGCAAGAAGTATAACCATCAATAACAACATGGAAGTAACCATGAATCAATAAGAAATAAGTATCAAATTCTTACAAGAGATATGATGCATATGCAAAGCATTAATGAACACACATTCAATAAATAACGACAAAACATTTATATTAAAAATGCAAAAAAGTGGGGATATGATAACAAACCGGAACAATATGTTGGATATGAAAATTGGTTTTTATCATTACAATGTCTTATGTCTACTTCTTCTCTTAGGTTTGGTTATTCTCATCTATGTAGAGTAAAACTTTCACTTCTTCCATTTTATATATGTTCCTAGATTCAAAAGTTAGTAATCTAACATACACTTCTAGCTTACTTTGGTAATCACTTGTATTTGAAGGCCAATTACAAGAAATAAACAACCTTAAACAATAGAAATATGAATGACATCAGACATGCAAATCCGTTCAAGTACTCTTGAATATTTAACTGCTTCAAGGACATAAAATAATCTAGCTTGGGCTTATGCTGTGCTGGTCCTCGGTATGAAGAATCATACTATTTACTTGTTTTGTAACAAGCATTTGAAAGGTAGAAGAATCACCCGATTAAAAAAGCATTTAGTTGGGGTTAAAGGAGATGTGAAACCAAGTATTTTTTTAGTTAGGGTTAAAGGAGATATGAAACCAAGTAAAAAATTAAGTTATGATGCGAAGTGAAAAATGAAATTTTTTCTTAAAGAATATCAACACGAGAAAGATAGAAAGGGAGAGATCGAATTATGAAATTGGTAGTGGAAGTTTGTTTGCTGGTGTTTATGATAATAGTGGAAATGCTGAAAGTAGTAGTGTTCCTTCCCAGTAAGAAGTGAATGTTGCATCTGGACCTAATGTTAGGAAAAGAAGAAGGCAGATGACTAATTTTTTTGCACCACGAACAACTCAAGAAACCCAGCCTTCATTTCGTAGTGCCATGCAATCAAGAGATGCGGTTCACAATGCAGATTTGACAATGGCTAAATGATAGTATGATACATGTGCATCATTCAATGCTTCCTAATGGAATGACCCATCCCGAAGTTCCCCTTCCGGAAATCGAGTGAAGCCCTCCCGATGACCCTATAGTAACCCTCCAATCGATATCTAACTCAATTAAAGGGTTCCCGCAAAGCCAAGCCATTCAACTATTAAAAACCTTTTTATACTTTAACTTTTACAAGAGTAAAAAATAATGGGAACTTTTTTTTTCAAAATGTTTTATTAAAAATTTCAACAGTATAACGACTGTTTTTCTAAGATTCCCAAATTTCAAAAATCTACATAACACATTTTAAAACACTTCTATAGTCACACCAATTTCTCAACTACAAATTATGGACTTCAAGTCCACTCACCAGCAACCCCAAACAAATAATTTTCAACAATCACTACAATAAATTTTAAAAAGCTAAACATATTCAAGCATTTCAATTAAAAGCCTTTATAAACATCCATTCTTTACACAAATGTACATATCAAAATGATACAAGCACAGTACCCGAGAGTACGACTAATTTTATGACGAAGTTCCAATTACTGTAGCATATGTACGCATACTTGGGATGGTTTGTTTAAAAATATAAAAATAAGGGTAAGCTACAAGAGCTCAGTGATGTAATCAGTTTACTAAAAGTTACATTTTTATAACAACATAACTAAAATATTCCATATAATCATAAAACTTATGGTAAAACATTTTCTATAACAATTTATTCGTGCATCATCAAGTCTGGTAATAACATAACATTTCGTAAAACACAATTTCAAAATTTCTAAAATACTATTTTAAAATGCTTTTCAAAATTAAATTCATAATCTAAAAGTTTCTATTTTCCATTTTCCTTTTTCCTTAAACAATAAACAGTAGTGGCAATAAATTTTCTAAAAACTTTAATACTGAAAAATAAGCCAACCACTAGAATTGGTATCATACGATATCTCACAAATCCCTTTTAACATAAATAGTGGCAGAATTACTATTTTCATAACTTTCCTTATTCAACATAGCCCACCACTAGTTTCTTTACCATATTTTCATAACTTTCCTTACTCAACATAGCCCACCATTATTTTTATAACTTTCCTTACTCAACATATCCCACCACTAGGCATAAAGTCATAGAGCTGGTTCTGCATTACTTACCTGTGACTAGTTAACCACTATTTACGGATCTGGTTCGGTATTGCTTACCTGTAATAGGTTAACCACTATGAATTGGTAGTTACTGAGCTGGATCTGCATCACTTACCCGTAACAAGTCACGGAGCTGGTTCTATATCGCTTACCCGTAATAGGTTAACTGCTATAAATACACAGGTATAATAACATGTATAAAGTCTACTAATGTACCATAGGCAAAAGCAACTCTTACATTTACGACTCATCTTATTTTTTAAATCAAGTATGGGAGGATTCATAAGTGAATTATTTCAATGTAACTACCAATTATATAAAATTTAACTTTCAAATTAAAACTCATATATTGCCAAAGCATACACTTATGCTAGCAATATTCACTTATAAAATATCATTTGCATAAAACTCAATATAAATATTCATTTCATGATCAAATAAAAATCATTTTCATAAACTTAATTTAAAGTACACTTATAATTTGCTAGTCTCCATCAATAGAAACCATTTGCATAAAATAAATTCAAAATACACTCATATGTCATAAATTCTTTTACAAAGAATTAAGTCATATAAAACAATTAAAATACACTCACATGTCATTAATTATTTTACAGAGAATTAAGTAATATAAAACAATTAGAATAAGCTCACATGTCATCAATTCTTTTACAAAGAATTAAGTCATATAAAACAGTTAACATACACTCACAATTTTGCACACTTATCACCAAGCACACTCACACGTTCGGTGACTCTCATTTACCTACACAAAATGCATTTCTCGTAGACATTTATTTCTAAATTAAGAAATAAGCATTAAAACTATATATTTGGTTTAACTACATTCAAGCTTTATATCTAATCGTGTAACACGTATGCTAATCATATTTTTGCTTACTTCCGTACGCTAACCTATTGGTCATCATTTCTAAATCTAACCGCTAATCATATTTTTGCTTACTTTTGTACGCTAACCTATTGGTCACTGTTTCTAAATCTAACTTCGAAAGTCATTTAAATGCCATATTTTATCCATTCTAACTTACCAATTCCTTCAAAACACAATCTCACCCAATTTAATTCACCATATCATAATCATGCATGATGAGTCACAGTTATGACCCATGTCCAGAATCTATACCTCCACTTTTCCCTTAATGTTCATATAGTAAACGTTCAAATTAGGTTTTGAGATCTTCTAGACATTTGTTTCCCTATGTCTCTAGTTTTTGTATCATTAAGAATTATGCTATTTCAACTTCTAAATCATGAAAAATGTTCCAAATATCACAAGTTGTTTCAACACAGTGGCAGTATTAGGTTACCATTTTAAATCTCCAATTTCAATATCATTAATCCCGATGTAGGTCTAGGTTCTTCTGGAAAGTTTTAGTAATATCTCTTAGGTTTCAGCTCCAATTTGTATCACGCACTTTGGAGGTTTGGAGGCCGAGTTATAGCTAAAACATTGGGACTAGTTCAAGTTAACCTAAGACAAAATCCCATTACACATTCCTCTCTTGTCATATTCAACTAATTTTATACAAAGAAAAATCAAAGTAATACTAAGACAACATTGATCTTAAACACATCCATCTCACTCAAGAAAACCCATAAAAATTATAAATTTAAGCTAGGAAACTTACCACTTTTTCCTCCAATCTTTTGAGTATTTGATGAATACTTCAGGATTTCTCCAAATTACCATCAAATTCGATTAAAAATGAATACACTCTTTTTTCTCTCTCCTTGGTTGATGTTCACCCTTTGCTTCTCTTCTTTTCCCTTTCTGTTTTTGTCTCTCACGTTACTCTCTCTTCACTCTCACGTTTATGTTGAAAGAATGAAGCAAAAAGTCTTAAGTTTTGCATTTTATACTCATTTAATGGATTACACGTCACCTTCCTATTTGTCATCACTAATGACTCATCAAACACATGCCATCATCTCATTGCTCATCTCTAAAGACTCATCAATCTACTAATATCATGTAAAAAGACCAAATTGCCCTTAATTAGTACAAAAAGACCAAATTGCCTTTTAATGCATTTAATTGACCAACTATTCAAATTAAATCCCGAAAACATTCCACAATCGTCTTATTTTCAAATTGACCATGAAATCTCTAATTAGGGTTAATATTTATTGATTGGATGCTTTAAAATTTTTTGAATGTGTTTAAAATCATCAATACCCCTTATTTTCCAAAAAGCGTATTTTAGTCCAATAATTTTGGATTACCCGAATTCTATTCAAACAACTTTCGTTTTGATCCGTTTCAGTTCCTATGGACTCCAATCCTAATTCTGGAACTTTTTATCGTATTTTGAAATTATTCGATAACTTTTCGATTGCCCAGAAGAATTTTAAGATTGAATCTGGAATCACTAAATGCCACTGAAATCGTCTGGATTTCATTCAACAGTATCACATAAATCTCCAAAACATATTTCAAGGCTTTTAAAACTCGTTTGGGCTCATTCCATAGCTTTTCGAATTTTTCAAAAAATTTTCCAGAAATTTTTGGTCAAGTCTAGAGCTATCTCTGGTCTATTCGTGATCTCTGTTATAACCTCAATAATACATTTAAACACTTAAATTACTCTAGTGCATCGTAAATAGAGCATATTTTATAAAATGCATGTACAAAACATTACATAGTAAAATCATCGAACTAGGATATTACACCTAGTCTTACTATTATTAGCGTATGATGGATGCTATATCCTCTTATGGTTTAGGATATAAAGATCCTTTTATTAATAAGGACAGAGGTAAACTTTTGAGTTTCTTAGTCTCTGAAATTAAAAGTTATTTGAAAGAAAGAGGAATGGACTAGGTTACGTATGGGTATTCAATCATGTGAGATGGCTGGAAAAATATGAGACATATGCCTATTATTAATTTTTTGGTTTATTCTATAAAGGACCCAATGTTTTGAAAGTTTATTAATTAATTTGGCCTTGTTAGAAATTCTAATACTTTATTTGAGATATTCAATGAAGTTATGAATGAAATAGGGCCAAAAAATATTGTTCAGTTCATTACTGACAGTAAATCTGCTTATAAAGTGGCAGGAAGAAGGTTACAAAACAAGTTTTTTTCTTGACTCCTTATGCTGCACATTGCATTGACTTATTGCTAAAAAATATAAGAGATGTTAGGTATTTTCTTATTATTGATGAGATTATGCAGAAAGCCAAAAAAGTGACTAAGTTCATACATAATCATGCATTGGGTCTTAAACTTAATTAGAAATGATTTTACTAATGGTGGGAATTTGTGTCGTCCTCCTATTATAAGATTTGCAACGAATTTTTTATCACTTCAGTGTTTTGTTATGATGAAGAAAGAGTTAAAACAAATATTTACAAGTGATAAGTGAGTTGCATTTCAATATGTTAGGTCTAATATTGGATTAGAGGTTTCTAGAATTGTACTTGAAGATAATGAATTTTGGTCTTGATGCTAATTTGTCATTCAAGTTTGTGAACCTTTGGTGAGGATGTTTCGTTGGACTGATAGTGATGAAAAGGCAACAATGAATAAAGTTCCAAGTTTTTGTTTCTTCTCTTCTTTTAATTTACTCACATTTGATGTATATGTTAAATTCTATATATGGAATATAATTGTAAATGTTTTTGTTTTAGGTTTTACTTCTATTTGGTCGTTTTCTCATCACGAACTCTTGTTGTAAATTATAATAGTTAAAGAGTTAAGGATACTTAATGTTATTTTTGTTTAATGTTTTGATATAATTATTATTTATTATATGATGATATTGTAATATTTTAAATACTTTGTATTATTCTTAGTTTCATATTTATAGGATGATTATTTTTTCATATTAATTGTAGTTATTATTTATAGGTGAAATATTTGAAAATTAATATTAATAAAAATAAATAAAATTTTTTAATCTTAAATTTGTATTATTATGATTTTTGGAGACAAGGTTGATATAAAATTATAAAATATATAGCATAATATACTAATGAACTATTTTGCAATTTAAAAAAAATTCTAGGTCTATTTCTTAAATTTAATAAATTGCCTGAAACGATACCTGTACCAGTACAGTATCGTACTGGAACTTTATCCAGTACTAGGGCCAGTACGGTATTCATAACAATGGTGGCAACCTTATCCTATGTAATAAAGAATTGGAGAACGTAATTGGTTTGGTTTAAGAATTGAAAAATAATTGTAAATATTTTTGTTTCAGGTTTCACTTCTAGTTATTTCTTTGACACAAACTATTATTGTAAATTGTAATAGTTAGAGAGTCATAAATATTTATTTATTCTTTTTTTGATGTTTTGATATAATTATTATTTATTATATGATGAAATTGTAAAATTTTAAGTATTTTGTATTTTCATTAATTTTATGTTTGTATGATGATTAAATAATATTTTTTTCATATTAATTGTGGCTATTATTTATATGTGAAATATGTGAAAAGTAATATTAATAAAAATAAAAAGATTGTTTTTATTTTAAATTTCTATTATTATTATGATTTTTGGATACATAGTTGATGTAAAATTACATATTATATAGTATAAAATATTGAGGGACTATATTGTAATTTTAAAAAATTTTAGGAGCTATTTTATAAATTTAAAAATTACACAAAATAGTACCCAATATTGTTTAACTTTTCAATTCAGTTTTTAATTTTCTGGTTCAATTTACTTTAATAACTTTTATTTTTAAAAAAATCAATTTATTAATTAATCGATTTTCGTAAATTAGTAATTCTTATAAACCAAAATAAATAAATAAAATTTTATGTAACAATATCTTTTTTAATTAAAATTCAAATTTTCCAATTTGAAGGATAAGAACAATCTCTTTCAATTATATTTTAAAATTTTAAATTTTATTTAATCTTTAAGCAATTTTATGATGATCAAATATTGATTGAATATTTTAAACCTTAAACCTGAATTCTCTTATGTTTTCGAGTTAACTTTCAGTTTAGTTTTTAAAATATTAGTAATATTTTCCTTCCATTATACCTTTTAATTTGATAGAATTTAGAATATCTTAACTTTTTGATTACTTATGCGTCGAATCGTTAATTAGGGTAATTAGCGTCTGTTTAGATGACCCTTGAATCTATGAAGGTTGGATCCGACTTACCTAAATTATTATTTAGTTATATCATGCGGCAGAAGAAAGTTAAGACTGAATCTACGAAAAGGCATCCGTAGTCCTACACCTGGAAAGTTACTCATTCAATTAATTTGAGTGATATAAATGGACCTAAATATTAGTCCTTTTGATAGGCTTACACGTGACTCAAATTGAATTGCCAAATTATAGTACAATAATTATAGAAAAGCTTGTTTATCTATTAAAAAAATGACACTAGGATATGTACATATGTTATTTTTAAAAATTAAATATTAGAGTATAAAGTTTGGAACTTGTATGATTTTTTTATTAGGTTATGTATATCCAAATTGTTTCGTATCTTGAATGTGAAGAAATTTGGCATTAGTCTCAACCATACAAATTGAGTTTTATTTGTTAATTAATTATCTTCTTGTATTCTTAATTATTTGTTTTACTACCTAACAAATAAATGGTGACAAGCCTTTATTCTGAAATTACTAGGTAGCTTGCTCGGTACCTTACAGTAGCCCTCCAGTTGATATTTGATATAACTGGAAAGTTCTCGTGGAACTAAGCCTATTGCCTTTTTTACCAATAAAGTCGTAACTTAACATTAAAAAAGATATAACCAGTGAAGTTTTTTTTAAAAAACATTTTTATTAAAATTTTGACAGCACAATGGCTGTATTTTGACCTACTCAAAATTTTCAAAAGCCCTATAAAAATGCAAAACACTTCTATAATCATCTTAAAATCTCCACTACAAATTTTAGAATTTAAGCATTCAGAAGCAATCTCAACAATTATTTCAATAATCTTAAAAATAAACTCAGACATATTCACGTATTTAACTTTAAAACATTCATTCACATGCGTTCTTTACACAAAATATAGTCCAAAACATATTCATAAAGATGAAAATGTTCTCAAAAATATTTACAAGGAAAAGATGCCTACAGAACAGCACTTGATGAAGTTGACTAGTTGTGAGGAGGAATCCCTGCTACTGAAGCCCCTAATTGTGCACCTGGGATGTTTCATTTAAAAACAGAAAAGAGAATGTGAACTAAAAGAGCTTAACGAGTGTTATAATTTCCATTCAAATAATATTTAATTATTTAAATATCCCTAAAACAAATTTATTTCAATTTTGCATAATTCAATATTTAATATAAAACATATATGCTTCTCGAAATCAAGTTTCTCAAATCACTTTTCAAATAAATAGCGGAGGCATTAAAAATGTCATTAATTTCTTACAAGACATAGCCTATCACTAACTTCTTTGCCATATGATACCCTCAGGCATAAAGTTACGGAGTTGGTTCTGCATCTCTTACCTGTGATTGATTGATCACTAATGACAAAGCTGGTTGTACATTGCTTACTCGCACTAGGATAACTATTATACATCAGTAGTTACAAAGCTGGTTCTTTATCGCTTACCGGCAATTGGTCAACCACTAGTTACGAAGCTAGTTCTACATTACTTACATGTACTAGGTTAACTTCAATTCATATATTGCTAAAAACACAAAATTGTACTAACAATATTCATTTATAACGCATCATTCACGTAAAACTCATAATCCATATTCACTTCACGATAGAATAGAAATCATTTTCATAAAATAAATTTAAAATGCACTACCATTAAGCAACTTATTACTGAGCACACTCACGCGTTCTGTGCCTTTCCTTTAACTACACAAGCGCATTTTGCTTAGGCCTTTACTTCCAAGTTCAGAAATAATACATTAACATTATAAATTCGGTTTAATCAAAGTCGAGATTAGTATTTAATCACTTAGTACATACGCTAATCGTATTTCTGTTTACTACTGAAAGCTAACCTATTATTCTCCATTTCCAATTCTAACTTTGAAAGTTACTTAAAATTATATTTTTACCCATTCTAACTTATCAATTTCTTCAAAACACTATCTCTCACAATTTAATTCACCATATCATGATGATGTATGATGAGTCACGAATATGGCCTATGTCTAGAAAGCTATACTTCCACTTGTTCCTTACTTTTCACATAGCAAACATTCAAATTAGGCTTTGAAGTCTTCTAGACATTCATTCCTCTATGTCTCTAGTTTCCATATCATCAAAAGTCAAACCATTTGAAGCTCTAATTCAAGAAACATGCACAGAACATCACAAGCTTCTCCAACATAGTGGCAGCTTCACATCACAATTTTTAATCTCAATTTCCAATAGTATTCATCCAAAATTAGGATAGGGTCTCTTCTAGAAATTTTTAGTACTATGTATTAGGTTTCATATGCAATTGAGATCACCAAATGTGGAGGTATGTAGGCCAAATTGTAGTCAAAACAAGATGTCTGGTTCAAGTGATCTGAGAACCAAATACAAACATTCACTAAACATAATTCTTTCTCTTGTCATATTCATCCCTTAAATGCTTCTAAACTTATTATCTACTCCATTGCAAGTAAAAAAAATCATCATTTATCTTACATAAATCTATCCCACTAAAACTCCCCAAAACTAGAAATTTAGGTAAGGAAAACTTGCCAATTTATCTTCTAATCTCTTGGTATTTGATGAATACCTCCACTTGATCAAGATCTCTCCAATTTATGCTCCAAAATCATGTAAATGGTAGCTGCACTCTTCTTCTCCCTCCTTGGTCGAATGTCCCTTCTTCTCTCTTTTTTTCTTCCTTTTGTTTGGTCTCTCACGTTTATGTTCAAAAGAAGACAAAAGTCTAGCTTTATTCTTTTTAATGCTCATTTAATGGATTCCACACTTTACTTCCTATTGGTTCTCTTCTAATGACTCATTCTTCCACTAGCACCATGCAAAATGACCAAATTACCCTTAATGACATGTAAAAAGACCAAATTTTCCTTTAATGGCATGTAAAAAGACCAAATTGCCTTTTATTGAATTTAATTCATCAACTAATCGAATGAAATTTTGAAAATATTCCGCAACCATCTTACCATTGAATTGACCATGAAGTACTCTAATTAGGGTCAATACTTCTTGATTTGATGCTTTAAAAATTTTCGAATGAGTTTAAAATCATTAATACCCATTACTTTCCAAAAAGGGCATTTTAGTCCTAAACTTTCGGAACTCCCAAAATCCATCTTATACGACTCATTTTTGATCCATTTCAATATCATTACGCTCTAATACTTATTCCAGATATTTTCATTATTTCGAGGTTGTATCCTACAAAATTCACTATTCATCCGAAATACTATTCACCGAACATGAAAGCTTTTATTCAATGAAAGGAAAGTTTTGGGGTTTTACAAATGGGGAGAAGTTTAAGTACTCCTAATAATTCATCCTCTTTAAGAAGATTCGATGATTTAGTTTGGGCTCATGTTAAGTTAGATATTGGTATAAAGAACCACACTATTTATTTGTATTATAATTAACTTTTAAAAGGTGGGGAATCACTATATTAGAGAAACATTTAATTGGAATCAAAAGTGATGCAGAGCCTTATCAGAAAATTAGCTATAATATGAAATGACAGATGAAAACTTTGTTTGAAGATCATCAGAATGAGAAAGAAAGATGACAAAGACTGAAATATGAAATTGGTAGTAGAAGTAAAGGTGGTATTCCTATCCAACAGGAAGGGATTACTATAACTAATGTAAGGAAGAAAAGAAAATATGTGTCTAAATTTTTTGCTCCACGAACAACTCCTAAAGCTTAAATCTTTAATTTGTAGTGCATTACAATCTAAATAAGTAGCTCATAATGTGAACATGGTAATGATTAGATGGTTGTATGATACATTTATCATTCAATGCTATTCATTCTTGTTATTATCAACTTATATTATATGTTATTGCCTTTTATATTCCAATATATAAAGCTCATTCAATTTATGACTATAAAGGTAATCCTTTAAGTAACTCCATTTGTAAAATAAAAAGTTATTTGAGGGAAAGAAGAATGACTTAGACAACTTTTGGTGTTCAATCATGTACGATGGTCGGAGAAAAAGAATATAGTAGCCCATTATCGATTTTTTAGTTTATTCTACAAAAGAATGATGCTTTTGAAGTCTAGTGATGCATTTTGCCTTGTAAGAAATGATGATTAGAGATATTTAATAAATTTGTGAATGAAGTTATGCCTGAAAAAATTGTACAGTTCATCACTAATAATGATGTTGCTTACAAAGCAAGTGAGAAAAGGTTATAAACTCGGTATAATTCTTTCTGTTGGACTCTCTATATTGTATTTTGCATTTACTTGATGCTAAAAAATATATGAGATGCTAGATACTAATTTATCATCAATGAAATTATACAAAAATCAAGAAAAGTGATTTAAATTCATTTATAATCATGTTTAGGTTTTGAATTTGATGAAGAAGTATATCATCAATGGTAGGAATTTGTGTTTCCCTAGTATTTTAAGATTTACAAAAAATTTCTTACCATTTAATTGTTTTGCTAAACTGAAGAATGAGATAAGACAAATGTTTATAAAAGATAATTGGGTTGCATCTCAGTATGCTAGGTCTAGTACAGGAATATAAGTTTCCAGAAGATTATGAATTTTGGTTCTAAAATCATTTTGTCATACAAGTTTGTGACTCTTTAGTGAGAGTTCTTTATTTGTCTAATATTGATGAGGAGGCAACAATGAGTTACTTTATTATGTTGTAAAGACAATGAAGGAAGCACTAGAGGCAATATGAAAAATAGGCCTTTTTCATACACAACTTATCTTGCATTCGTTAATCAAAGATAGGAAGAGAAATTTAATCTTCTTTTTTTTGTTAGGGAAATTTGAATCTGAATGTCTATTTTAAACCAATTTTTATAGAAAAAGCTAAAGTTAATATGAAAATGCTATTAACTATCATAATAGTTATTTCATATGAGATTATATAAGATCTCCTTAGCTCGCAAATAGATGTATATAAGGACATATGTAGTGATTTTGGGATGCCCGTTGTGATATGATAAAGAGATAAACTTAATTTAAGTATATATTTCTTCACTTTTTACTTGTTTAAAATAATCATTATTTTCTTTTGTTTATAGGATTACTTTTGTTCTCCTATTGTTGCTGGGTGCGATTAAGTTAGAAGTAGTATTTCAGGATTACAAAGGTTTGCAATTTGAATTATTAGTTAATGTGTTAGTGTAGTTAGGTGTATAGTGTAGTTAGGTGTGAAAAGAATTAGAACACACTCAAATTTATCAATTTCAAGAAAAAAAGATTGGAATACAAAATATTAAATGATTTGATATTTGTTTAATACAACTTGAAGCTTCAAGAAAGGTTTGTTATTATCATTATTAAATTGAATGTAATTTCTTATAATTTTGAAGTAATTTAATTTAATTTTTTTACTAGGAACCTTAATAGAACAAGTGTTTTTGTGCATTCAGTTTGCCTTAATCATATCAATCTTTTCGGATTGAGTTTTTAAGGAAACAAGTTTTATAGATGAGAGTGAATTGGAAGACAATCTTAGATGAGAACGAATTAACATGTTGTCTGATGCAATAAGCTAAAATTATAGTAATGAAGAGACTCCCCTTAATGATGTGAATTTCATACCAAATGAAAACTCAAAACCAATGCAATTTAAGTAGATATGCCATTAAATGAAGTTTCAAAATTTCCAATGTTCTCTTTTCTTTTAATTTCATTGTTATTATGTATATGTCAAATTCTAAATATTTACTATAAATATAAAACTTTTAACTGTATGTGATTTTGTTTCAAGTTTTCAATTATACTTTGTTGTGTTCCTAGACATGGACTCTTACTGTTATACTTATAGACTATATTATTCTTATTATATGATATTTTGATATAATCAATTATAATATTTTCAGTACTTTATAGTATTATTAGTTTTAATAGTTACATGAGAATTAAACAATCTTTTTCTTATATAATTGTAGTATTATTTATATGAAAAATAAGTGAAAAGTAATATTAATATGAATAAAGTGATATTTGTTATGTCAAATTTACATTATTATAATTTTTGAGACAAGGTTGAAATAAAGTTAAAACTTATATAACATAATATACTGAGACACTATTTTATAATTTATAAAATGTAAGAACTATTTTATAGTTTTGAAAAATTACCTAAAACGGTAGTCAATATTGACTGGTATCAGTATCCTACTGTACTATAACCAAATCTGATACCAAGTTCAATACAATATTCATAACATTTTTTAGATATATATATTTTCGATATCTTTTGTCTTTTTTTCCTCTTAATTGTAAATTTCTTAATAATAAAAATTAAAAATTTACTATTCAATACATTTTCTAAAATATGTAATAACTCATAGGAAAACTAATACAATTTTAAGTATAGCTTCCTATTATCCTTAAATATGGAAGCTCTTATATAATTACAAGTAATATTCTCTAATCATTAACCCATTTGAAAAATCAAAATCTAGACAATTATTTATTATTTAGGTAATAGGTGATTTAACCAATATCCTAAAACTAAAAACTGTATTATCAAGCTTTTTTAAGAAAAAATAAATTTTATTTAAGAAACATAAGGATAAGGAATCTCTATAAAAATTCAAGAATTTAATCCTAAATAATAGGATTATTATACAAATGGGAATTGCAAGTCATAGAGTGAGTAACTTCATTAATTTGCTTTTTAACAGAAAACACGTCAATATTAGTGCATAAAATTAACATAGACCTACACTTTGGGATGATAATTTAAAATTTTGAATTACCTTATTAAAAATTATTGACTACATTGACAAAATTATGGAAAGAGAAGGAAATCAACTATTACAAAGATTCCCATATAGTTAGAGTTTCAACTTCTTTTGAAAGAAAAGTGCCAGGTATGGTTATGGAGAAATTTACTATAAATTGACCTCGATCGTTCTTAATGACAATACTAACACTCATTCGTAAAGTAGTCTAAAAAAATCAAAGTATTCATATTGCATTCCAAAACATCAATTATTGGAACTTGCCAACAATTCCCTTTCCACGAAATAGGAACTGATGCTAATATATCTTTTTAAGTAAAACTTGGATTATGGACCGAGCTATCTAAAATTAAACTCTCATTCAGGTATTATTTAATATTGAGGAGCCAAGATATTAGAGTATTTAGTTAGTTGAGGATATTCAATCTTTTTTCAGCTAACATAGTAGATTAAAGGAATATAAATCACAAAAACCCAATCCACCAAAATTTTTTAGGCACAACCCATTATGTTTCATAACCCACTAAATAGAATTCTTAATTTTCTAAATCTTATCACACAAATACCTATGCAACAGAAAAGTGATCATATAATACATAGGCACTGCTTGAACCATATATTTAAGGAGAACCTCATTCCTTGCCTTAGAAATGAATCGAGTCTCTAAAATGCTATTTGGTTTCATACTCTCTTTTTAAGTATGAAAAAACTACCTTCTTGCCTCTCCCAATCAAATAAGGAAAGTTAAGATATTTTTGTCCTAAAGTTTTTCAGATACACCAAGGATGGACAAAACAGAATTCATAGTACAAGATGACACATCACAACTAAAAGAAAAAACATGACTTTTGAAAATTAATTGCTTGACCTAATTCATCCTCGCATTGCTTCAAGATGGAATTCATGTGGTGAGCATTCTATTAAGAAAAATTATTATCTTTAAAAAGTAGATGTGAAATTAGAAGGGCATGATCAATAACCACAAGACTCAATAATCCACCATTGAAGTTAATAGAAAATTGAATAAAAGAGATAAACAAAAGTTAAGATATTTCTGTCCTAAAGTTTTTCAGATACACCAAGGATGGACAAAATAGAATTCATAGTACAAGATGACACATCACAACTAAAAGAAAAAACATGACTTTTGAAAATTAATTGCTTGACCTAAT
>JANQBM010000220.1:27126596-27163724 GCA_025594535.1 Erythroxylum domingense
CTTATCTACTATGCATGTGCATATGTAAATGCATGCATATGCCACTGTTCACTAGCAATTGGTGAGGGGATGTTACAACATGCATGTCATACTCTAACTGATCTATAGGCACCTCTATATCAAACATTTCTCTAACACAGAGATACGAATAAGTATATCCAAGGTCAATCAATGCATGCATTTCAGAATTAAAGAGGGAAACAATACCGGCAATGACATCTAGTGCATCATGATCCTCATGAGCTTTCAGTGCATAAGCTCGACCTGAAGTAGTAGGCACAGCTGGTCGATCTATTGTTTCTGATTAATTACTCTGATTCGGTCTATTCTGCCTAGATCCTCCTCGACCTCTACCACGTCCTCTGTTCCCAGCTGACGCATGAAAGACCTCTCGACTGGCTTGTGATGTTTGAGCTTGGTTGAGAGGGAAAATGGCTATCTTATGCTCAGTATTACCACAGCGAAAACAGGCTCCTGTAGCCCTTCTGCAAACACCCCAATGATGTACAGAACAATTAGGGCACTTCGGGGGTTCAGAACCTCGGCCTCTAGACGACCCCCTACCAGAAGCAGTCAAAGAGGGAAAGTTTTGTTACTTTCCTCGTGTCACAGATCTCTGAGTATTTTCTGGTGTAGAAGTAGTACCTTCCTGACTCCGTTTCCCTAAGGACTGGCCTCCTCTACGAAAACTCCTTCTCTGACTCCTTTCTCTCCTAACCATCTCCTGTCTCTCAATTTTCACTACAGCTTGTACTAGCTGATGGTACGTCACTTGCTGCAACAGAGTAATTGCCGTCAAGTGCTCTTTGATAGAATCATGCAATCCATCCTCAAACTAGTAACATCGGAACTCCTCAGTAAGGATAGATTTAGGGGCATACTTACTGAGTCGGTTGAACTCCTGATCATACTCAGCAACTGATAAGTTTCTCTGCTTCAAGTTCAGAAATTGCTTCCATGTGTCCTTTCTATAAGCCTCTATCATATACTTAGCTTTAAATTCTTGGGCAAAGAAATCTCAAGTCAAAGGTATCGGCAGCTGAGGACTCCTCAGAACGAACTTCCACCATTCATAAGCTGCTCCCTACAGAAGGGAGACAGCACAGTACACCATCTGCTCAGCTAGACAACTGATCTCATCCAGTACCCTCTTCACCTTCTCAATCCAGAACTCAGCCCTTTCAGATTCCTCCAGAGATGTCCCAGTAAATTCTTCAGCTCCATACTTCCTCAGCTGATCAATCGGAGCCTTAGGTGCTGTCATTCGTTGCAGCAATGTCATCATATCCTGGGACAGCTTAATTAAAGCCTCTCCCTGAGCTGGAGGAGGAGGTAGCATCCCAGCTTCACTTCGATTGACCCCCGAGGGTCCAGGTATTTCTGGACGAATTTCCTCCGGCTGATTGCTCTCAGCAACTTTGCCAATAGAGTCGCGAGATTCATCCATTGTAAATTCTATAGACAAAACATTGGACATTGTATTAGGCCAAAACATAACTTGTACACTCAATAGAAGCAATAGTTAAGCGCTGGTTAAACCAGAATCGCTTAAACCATGCTCTGATACCAAACAATTTTGACACCCACATATACCCCCTGGGAGGATATTGCGAGTGCCACATACATAGAGAACACACTGAACACGAAGCATTTCGAAACATACAAAACACTTTATACATACATTACCAGAATCTCAACAAACATGCATCGCATGTCAAAATTTTCGAAAGCAGCCAAAATTAAGGTTATTACAACCCATCAAATTAAAAATTCATGATTTATATACATCAGATACAAGTCCAAAAAAACGCAAAATACATGTGAACAAAACAAAAATCAGACTCCTTTGGCCATCGCGGTTGTCTTGTCCCAGTTCCTACGTCTCCCTTTCAGAACTTACACGGGGCAAATCCACCATGCTAAGCATATAGCTTAGTGAGTAATAACTAATCTATGGATAAACTGACAACTTATCATATTGAATCATGTAACAGCATATATATGAATTAAACAATAAATCAGACATAATGTATTTCAGAACAGACTTTATAATTAACAGAACTGAACATCACAAGAGGGTATAAACCCTTCAGAATTAGAACACAATAATGTTTAAGTCATAATCAAACATATGTCAGAATCATAAAACCAGATAACTGCTAATCCATCAACAGAAGTGCGTAACGGGACTTATACAGAAGAGACCAAAGTCTCGACACTGAAGTATCACAGAAGAGACCAAAGTCTTGACACCTAAGTGTTAATATCAGAATACACCGAAGTGTCAATAACAGAAGACACCGAAGTGTCACAGAAGCAGCTGTAGACCCTTCTAAGCATGCTTATTTACCCACAACTAAGACTTAACAGAATCAAAACAAAAATGTCTAAAATTCAACTCATATATTTACAGCTTTGTAAATCATTCAAACATATCACATATTTACAGCTTTGCAAATCATTCAATGATCCAAATCAATAGCAACCAAAATAGTCAAAGCCAAACTATCAAAATTTGCTTACTGAATTTCTAACACAATTGACTAACTAAATTACTTACAAAAATTACCATCTAAAATTACTTACCAAAGCTCCTTTATTGTTTATTGCATCAAAGTCCCAGCAATATCTGGAATCGGTCGCTCTAAGGGTTCCTTTAAAACATTCAATACAAACATATATTACTATTATGCACAGTTATGAATTCAATTATGCACACCCATGTATACTGAATATATATAATGCATGTTCATGTCCAAAAAAAAATTGGGTTTCTTACCCCTAATCTTATCACATTATCAATCATGTGAAACTATACTCAAATCCTTAATCCATATTTATTTCACACTCAACTTTCGGGTCCACCTTGCTCAATTATTCTCATCAGGTAATTGAGGTAATTAGGTAATACTTCCTTCTAGAAAGATTTCCCTCTTTGTCTTAGGTTTCCAATGATACTAAGTTCGTCCAATTTAGTTTAGTACACTGAAAGTTATACTCAAAAGATTTCAGGCTGTTATTGAGCTTCATTAGAATTCTTATCTCACTTTCCAATCAGATTCTGAAATTCTTAGAGGCAGAATTAGATTTTAATCTCTCCATAAAATTTGTAACCTTATGACTCTAGTTTAATCCAAAAAACAAATCACTCCATTTGGATAACTACACAGAAAGTTATACCCAAATACTAAAGCATGTTCAAGCTGTCAGGAAACTTCGCTGCGGCGAACTTTCCAGAGAGGAAAATTCCTCAAAAATTCTTAAAAGTTTGCCGCGGCGAACCAAAGAGAGTTGGTCGCGGCGAATTGTGCTGTGTTTTCTCCTTAATCCTTCATCACTAATTTGTACACTTACCTATACCATTTTATTTCACTTCTATATCATCTGAACTCATTCTCAACACTGCTTAAAACCAAGTTTATAATCAGATACTAAAAACAGATTCCTTACACAAGCTTTCTCTCACTACTGCATATTTTCCATTCTTATCTTCCTCTATGCCTTCACCTCATTTAACCCATTTTGAACACCACATAAGCTACCCATCTTACACCCCTTATGCACAATTTCGTTTTCAATCATTCAAGCATCATGAGACTTATTCAATTCATTTCTACGAACACTCAAATATCCATGCATGTACTGTGGGAAATAGAGCATATAGTCACTGAATTTCCTGAAACAACACTTACTTGGTTCAACTCCAATTCCAGCAATAAAGTTCTCGGTGGATGACGAAAACCAAGGATAACAGAATAAACACTCTCTAAGTAATGAAATTCTTTCTTTGATGTAAGATTCAAAAACCAATTTCTCAACATAATCAGTTTGGTGTTTTCGGTGAGGAAGAAGAACAACTCAATGAAGAACATGCAAACTGCAGAAATTTCCTTACCTAAACATGTGCCTATATGGGTTACTTTTAATTTGACATTTGGTTCTAGGTATGTGAGCCATTTGTCCTTCATACAAGCTACCACATGTCTCCAATATATCAAGTTATTTGTCACACAATGAATGATGCCACATGTCAATCTTTAATCAGTCCATATGTCAAACTAGGATTGATCCAACTTTCAATATTTTTCTAAAATTCACCAAAAATTTCAAAATACTCGAAATATTACCAAAATTGCCAAATCACATTTTATTCGCATTAATAACTCAATTATACCCAGAATGTCATGAATGCATGCACAAATATTGGTATGAGTCCAAAAATGCATATGCACAAATAAGCAAAAACTCAATTATGCCAAGCATACCACGCACTGAAATTCATTAATATTCTAACCCCTAAGATGGGGCGTTACAAAGAACTTGTTTGAAGCCTCTATTACATATGCATCAATTAAGCTTTAGAAAATTTTCTTCTATAAACTAAATTTTGTAATTGAGTTATATAATAATAATTTATCGATCACAAGAAAGGGTGTTCCAGTCATGGATTGGCCAACCAGACTCTGTATTTCATTGGGTTCTGTCAAGGGACTTGCTTACCTTCACGAAGGTTGTAAACGAACTCTCTCTCATACACAGACACAAACAACACTTTTGAATAATGTATATTGCTCACATTGGATTACTAATTACATGCAGGCCATCCTCGGATCATCCATCGTGACATCAGGTCTGCTAATATTCTCCTCGACTGCAAGTTTGAGGCCATGGTATCTTCATTTTCGCATGTCACAAGTTCAACCTATAGCTTGCCTTCCTTCCTTAGTGCTCCAAATCTAATGTTTTTTTATTATCAACGTGTTGATTTTGGATTGGCCAAGTTGTCTTTTGACAATTACACTCATGTGTCTACCCGTGTTATGGGGACATTTGGGTAAGGTACACCGCATTAATGATTATAACTTTGTTGGATTTGAAGCCAACCCCATGTCATAAAATTCCAAGGCAAAATTTGAGGCATCTTTAGGATAATCACACTTGTGTTGAAGTAGATTGAACATAAAATGGCTGCGGCCCTAGAATGCAGAGGAGCCAGGAGATCGAGAAAAGGATCCAAAACCTTCTGTTGAAACCCAAATTTTGAACCTTTAGATCAATACATTGGGTGTCAGTATGATTCTTTATCCTACACTTGTGATGATGTAATCATCTAATATATCAAGTTGTATGTGTGGTGCGTGCATACATATTCCTATACATAAAACTAAAAGAAGAGCCTTGTTAAGAATAGGTGTGGAAAAGAAGAAGAAGAAGAGTCGTGTAATACTTTCATGTTTCTAGGCAACACATTTGTTCTTCAATTGAAGCGATTTCTCTGCTTGACTGACTTCATTTCATGGCGTTCAGGCAGGTACTTGGCTCCAATATATGTATCAAGCGGCAAGTTGACAGAGAAATATGTTGTTTTCTCATTCGGAGTCATTCTCTTGGAGAACATAATTGGAGAAAGACCCGTTGATCCTTCAAATTCAGCGAACGATTGCTTGGTTGATTGGGTATGCAATTTTATTGTATATTAGAGCCAACATGTTTTCCTGTAAACAATGCTTTTAAGCATTGTGGCATACATTGAACAAGCTCAACCATTTCTCACTCGTAGCCCCGACCCTGGGTAGGGGAGAGCTGGGCCCCTATTTAGGGCCCACTTTTATTAAAAAATATTATCTGTATAATTTATTAAAAAAATTTTAATTTATTTTTAATATTTTCTCTTTCGTTCCGAACCTACAAATTTTAAGGACCGGCCTGCTCACTTGAACTTTAGATGAAGGCACCGACAATGGATAGGTCGATTTTGGCCTGGAAAATAACTTCAACCGTCAAGAGATGCAACTCATGGTAGCGTGTTGTGCCTCAAGCATTCGCCATTCTGCAAAAAGACGGCCCAAGATGAGTCAGGCAAGAAGCTAACTTGTTTTTCCTCCACCAGACTATTTGATATGAAAATTTGCTGCACAAAACAGATAATGCGTACGCTGGAAGGAGACGTGTCACTTGATGACTTGAAAAACGGCTCTATGTTCAACGTTTCAGCTTCAACCCGTGAATATGATCAAAGTTGACACAAGATCCTTCAAGAACTGATTCGTGAGCAGTCGACACTTTGCCAGTCAAGAACAACAACAGTCGCAATTAGACACCCAGATTCACGAGTAGGGTTCAGGATAATTGTTATTAGACTTCTCACCCAGCAATAATGGCTCTGATTCTCTAAGCATGTAGGACCGTTCACTGTTTTGATGATTCCTCTATTTGCAAAATGGCAATAGGATAAACATCAGGGATTATTTTACTTATTAGAGAAAAAAAAGTCTTCCTTTTCTATTCCAAATATTTCGTTAATCCTAAATCATATGTTTAATAAAAGGGTTAAAACAAGTAAACATGTTCAAGTGACAACTATGGCATTTATTACCATATTTTAAAGTTACCCAATTCACAAAATTTATTTTTAAAATGGCAATTTCTTAAATTCTACCATCACACTTAACTGCAAAACCCATGTTGAAAAAATTACATTCTTTAGTAAAGAAAAAGTACAGACTTAAATCTTTAATATGAGAATTAATTTTATTTTTATTATATCTCATTTCTCATGATAATATTACTAAAAAAAGGGTAAAATATAATTTTTACTTTTTCATCAAAAAAATTTATTATAAAAAATTTTGTGACATTGAAAATATTAAAATAAAATTTTTTATTGAATTCTTATATTAATTTATGAGATGTTAATTACGTAATAGATAATATATTTTATTTAATAAAAGATAACATTTTAAGTATTTCTAATACTAAACAATTTAAAATAACATTTTTTCAATAAGTACAATTATGAAATTTTTGTATTTCTTAAAAATTAAAGTGACGAAAATATCCTGCCAAGTGCCTAGTGCACTTGGCCTACTCGAACTATAAATGCTTCGCAGCAGCTTGGAAGCGTTCTTTGCTTCTCGTTGCGATTTCAGTTTTCTTCGCTCTTGACCCCATTTTTAAAATTCAGACCCGAATACACACAGTTATCATCTTCTTGACTTGATCTCGATTTGGGAAACCCTAGGTCGGGGTCGACACCATGGGTGACTACAACGATGCCTTCATGCGCAACCAAAACTCCGCCGTTCGGGCCACCGCCAAGAGCCAGAATCGCGCCAACGTCCTCCAGCTCAAACTGGTTTGTGCTAGACTAGATTTCTTTGCTCTCACTGGAGATTCTATAACTTACTTTTTGGTTTTGATGTCAATAGTGAAACCCTAGTTTTCTTGATCTTGATGTTTTCTGCTGCCATGTAAATGCAAGTTTTAGTAGCAAAAGCAATTGAAAGTTGGAACTCTTTCTTCGCTTGGTTTGGCTTCGATAAAAGTATGTTTGATGTTGATCGTATGAATATGAGTGATTTGGATTGTTTAATGTTGAAGTTTTCTTTGAATTGTTCGTTCTGCAGATTGGGCAAAGCCACCCGACTGGGTTAACGGCAAATCTCTTGAAGCTATTTGAGCCTCGGCCTCCTTTGGAGTTCAAACCTCCTCCTGAAAAGAGAAAATGCCTACCACTCACCGGTACCGCTTTATTTGATGTGATGAATCATTTTTAACTGTACTTTATAGGGGTTGAATTAGTCTTGATATGGTTTCTTTTTGGATAAGGCATGGCGCAATTTGTGAGTGAGTTTGCAGCTGCTGGAGATGCTGAGTATGCTCCGCCAGTCCCGGAGACTGAAACTCCCGTACGGATTTTCATTCTTGCTGTGTTTTACTTATTTTGGTGTATACTTCCTGGAAATTTTGTTAGATTCATTTTCCCTTGAATTTATTGCTTTCATCTTGTTTGTGGAAGAACAATAATTATTCTATCTGCTTCTCTTGCCTGCTGTTTTATTTCCGGGATACTTTTGCGTATGCTATATTCGCCTTCTGTTTCACAAAATTATTATAAATACTATGGATCAGGCACAGCGAAGGGCAAGAATACATAAATTGAAACTTGAAAAGGGTGCGGAGAAGGCTGCTGAGGAGCTTCAGAAATGTGAGATTTATTGTTCTTTCCATTGCTATTTGTTCAGTTTTTCATTGGGTTTATGCAGGTCTTTTGATATGCATGTGTGCACAGATGATCCAAATAATGACCCAAATATCTCAGGAGATCCATATAAGACGTTATTTGTTGCCAGGCTTGTAAGTGGTGTTCTGTTTTCTTTCCCCTTATTTTGAAGCTAGATCTTTTTTCAGCCTGAATGACACGTTGACTGTTTTTATGCAGAATTATGAGACGACTGAGACTAAAATTAAAAGGGAGTTTGAGTCCTATGGACCAATAAAACGGGTAGGTATATTTGAGTACACCAAAACAGGTTTGCTAATAGATCGTCAGCTGTACTTGCCTAAGATTCACAAGGAAGATTTTCTATTTGTTAGACATCTTTTACATTATCAACCCTTTTTACTTGTCAATTTCTTCTTTTCGCCTAATCTGAAAATTTTTCTACCTTTTGCATGATTCACATTTATGCACTTTCTGATGTTCATTCATTTAATTTACTGTAAAGCAATGCTAAAGTTTTCTGCCAAAATCAAGCTTCTTGTCTGTTGTAACACCAAAACAACTTTTTGGGTTAATTTAGAAAATTGCATAAGTTTGCAGTTAGAGTAGTCAGTGATGCATGATTGTTTAGCATCAATGTCAATTGGAGAATTGTGCATCACCCTGTGTATAGCAATACTGGTGGAGTAAGTAACATAAAAATAATAGCTTTGCTATTATGCAGCTTGAGAAACAGTCTTGTTTGTTCTGCTGATTCTCAGTTTAAAACCTACTATCCAGTCAGGGTATGATGTGGTTCCTAGGAACTGCTGTAGCATTAAGATTCATCATATTAACAGATCCCTGGTAAGGGGATTGAGATTCATCATATTAACAGATCCCTTGTAAGGGGATTGTTGACTTGGGTCCCATGGAAATTTCACCTCTCAACTCTTGTACCATCGTATTTTAAAGAAGTTGCTTCAATCCTGCCAGCAAAGATGAAAATTAGATTGAGCAAAGCAGTGATGCACTTTTTGGCCTTTATTTTCGAGCAACAAAAGGAGATTGGCATCTGTTCTTTTTCTGCTCTGGGTAAAAAAGTATAGGGAGTATTAGCATCTCTTTCCCTTTATTTGAATTATGATAATCCATTTCTTTGCTACTAAAATTTTACTTTTGACTCTAGAGGCTATCATAACATATCAGCTGTTGAGAAGATGTTCTGGTACTTCCAATTTTGTTTATATAGTACTTTCATTTTAAAACATCTACTCCCTGGTAAGGGGACATTAGTTTGTCCAAGAAATGGTTAATTTGCCACGATATATCAGTTTTTCTGCAACTCTAGCCCTGGTGGGGATGCATCTTGCGATTGGAGCCTATGATTAAAAGGTGAGCACGGCTAATTAGGCATAGTGCCTGTCTGCCGTGCCATTTAGGATTCATTATTCTAACTTTATGTAGAGTTGACTGTTAGTGAAATAAATTAAACAATAAAATCATTCTAACTGTTTTGAGAAGTTTTATACTTTACTTGCATCATGTTCATTCTTCTTCTTTGAGCTTCTCAGGTTAGACTGGTAACTGATAAAGAGACAAATAAGCCCAGAGGCTATGCTTTCATCGAGTATATCCACACTCGTGACATGAAAGGTGTTACTTGATGTCTTGATCCTGACCTTCTTTCATTGCTCTGCAGTCTCTAACCACCACTTTTGTGTATGACTAGCTGCATATAAGCAAGCCGATGGGAGGAAGCTGGATGGCAAAAGGGTACTTGTGGATGTTGAACGTGGTAGAACCGTGCCAAATTGGCGTCCTCGCAGACTAGGTGGTGGTCTTGGAACTACACGGGTTGGGGGTGAAGAAGTTAATCAGAAATATTCTGAGAGGTAGTATTACTGATCTGTAACAGTCTATACACGAAGATGCAAAATATCCAGATATTTATGGCTAACTTTAAATTTTTAATAAGATAATAGTTGAAATAAAGATTTTAAATTGGTTATGGTTTGTCCTTAATTGATTTTATTGGACTTTTTTTAATCAGGTTAATCGACCTTGGGTGATTTTTGCTTTTTTTTGTTTAATTTAACCTCTGTTTCAGACGTATGATGCCTATTTATCTGGCTTAATTTGTTAAAAACTTCTGCTGTCACTAATTTAAAATTTTGAGTCTTTGTTAGACACTAAGTTACTGTGTTCACGCTTGACAGAGAACTGCAGCAATCAGGACGATCTTCTCGTTCTGAGGAGCCTGGGGCACGGGAAGATCGGTACAGTGAACGGTAAGTTCTCCTTGCTGTTTTTCAAAAGTAATTTTCCGTCTCACTTGTTTACAGAGATAATTGGCCAACAAGAGCATAATTGCTCAAGAATTGTCTCAGTAATAATATGCTTTTGTTGGATGTTTTATTTTTGTTTCAATGAGGAAACTTTTGTACGAGAGATTTAGAGCATATGTCTCATGAGTTTGATGTTCTAATTATGTATTGTGATCTGACATATCCAGGGACAGGGAGAAATCTCGTGAAAGGGGGGAAAAGGAAAGAGAGAGGGAACGTGAGAAGTCACGTGAGAAGTCCCGTGAACGCTCCCATGACAGGCCAAGGGACCGTGACCATAGAGAAGACAGGCATCACAGAGATCGCGACAGGGAGAGAGAGAGGGGACGTGACCGTGACCGTGACAGGGCTCGTGATCGTGATCGAGGTCGAGGTAGGGACCGTGGTCATGATTATGAGCGTGACCGGGATCGTCCCAGGGAGAAGAGGCGGGAAGAAGGGGATCGGGATCGTGGGCGTTCACGTGATAGAGAAATTGATTATGATCGTGGTGCTTCTAAACATGGTAGGGATCGGCATGACGAGAGGGATTATGATCATACTGAGCCAGAGGATGATCACGGCTGGTATGGACATTCTGAGCAGGGGCATAGGCGCTCAGATGCAAAGCATGGGCAACGGTATGATCATTATGAGCATCACACAAGTAGGGGACAGTATGATCCAATGGATGTGCAAGGTGATCATGACCGTTATGATCAATATCCTGGTGATGATCGTGATCATTATGAGCAAATGGATGATGATGATTACCGCTACGACCATGGAACATCTGAGGCACGCAATAGGGAGCGTGATTATCGACGCTCAGATAGATCACTATCCAGAGAGCACGACCGCTAAGAGTGGAACTGTGTGAGGAACTGCCAAGTTCATGAATCCATAAATTTATGGCTTAAGGGTTGTTATTTTGCCTCTTTAATTTTGGATTTTGTTTGTTATATCGAGGATCTGTTGCATTATACCAGTTGTCCCTATAACTGTTGGATCTTGGACTTGATTTCTGTGCTAAGTTACTGCAATCCGGTGATTTTAGTTTGTGTTTATTTGCTTACTCTCTTCTAGTCTTCAAATTCATTTTTCCTGAAGTTCCCATTCATGGAAACTACTATTATCTGCACCTAATCGGTTATGTGACAAGGTTATAAGCATTATTTTATTCTGTAGTGTTGGGATCGTTTTGTTTGGTTTGCTGGGTATGGATGCGTTTTCTTCACTTTGAGAGGTCTTAGCCAGCGGATGAAAAGGAAACCTCTAGACGGCAAAACAACATTTACCGATAGATTCTTGACCCCGAAAAGGAAGGCACCGTCTTGCACGTCGTTTTGGGTTTGATCGAGCTTTGCTGTCTTGGACGGTGATTTGTTGCCTTCTGAACCATTGACTCTGATCTTCGCGTTGTTTTGCTATTTGCACCGGAGACAACATGGTTACTGTGTTTTTGGTTCGTAAGCGGAAATAAGAGTTCTAAGATGCTGGACATTTGTTGCCAGTTTTATCCCCATCGGATGGGAACAACAAATTACAGCTGCTTCATTATTACTGGAACTAGTGCGAGAGGTTGCCTCAACTCAAGCCACTGTACTTTGGCGACCGCACAGAATATAGTTCTTTTTCAACATACGCCATATGATTTTGTTCAATTACTTTTGCACGGTAATTGACTTGAGATGCCAAGTGGCTTCATTTTTTACCCCTTTTTGAATTCCTCCTCACTCCTCAAGTTCGTACATCTACTACTTCTAGGTCTTTTTTTTTTTTAATTACATAGGAGGGCCTCTCCTAGTTCTTTGCATGAGTTGCACGATACATTCAATAGGATTGTAAAGTAATTGAAACATTTAAATAATAATTTACAACTTTCCTAAATTTAAGAATTTTAACTGCCAACATTTAACTCTTTTGACAAAATCATTTGTAAAATTTTTAATTAAGAAAAAAGTTCATCTAAATCCACATCTTTTAATTACTACTTTTATCATATGAAAAAGTAGTCATAAAATTATTATAACATTCTCTTTGTTCATCATCATCTAACGATTTTAACTTCTTTCAATCAATTAAGAATTTAAAAATATTTTTAAATTTTATTAATTGCTCAAATTTATTTTTCAACGAAGTGATTGTCATATCCATAACAACTAGAAAGTGACTAACTTACTTCTCATTTGATTGTATGCCTCCCTCATAATCTTTTTTGTCAAATTGGCTTTTCCTAATAATATGATGTTTAGATGGAAGTGTACGATCTATATGCATCTCATATGCAAGGTTTTTGACAATCTTTATACTAGAGACAAATCCTTTGTTTCTATATTCCTCAAAAAAATACAATCACACCTTATAATTGCTTCATGGTTGTGTTTATGCATCTAGATATAGACTATAACTTTTTACTTTTACTCACCATGTTAATAGCAAATAAAATATCATACCATAACTATACCAAGTAAAAACTCAAAATTCTCAAGTTCACTAACCAAACTTGCTTCATATATAATGCTCTTAGATTTATTTCAAGTAATTACTTTTGAATTCGTTACTTTTCCTACGTATTAGAATCTTTGTCATAACCTTGAATCCTCACATCATGAACATTAAAATCAACAGACTTAAATGCATTATGTAATTGATTAAAAAGTCTCATTCCAGATGTGTCATCTACCTTCAAGAACTCTAAAATTTACTCCTCTATTTTTATTTTTGTTACTTGACATATTCATACACCTATTAATAGGATTATTTGTTCTTGATAACTTACATTTCAAACTCATTTTAAATTTTGTGACCAAGATAACGATGAAAATTTTTATGATTTTGAATGTGTCTAAGATGATTTTATATTATCACATCAAAATTAACAATCATCTTAATCAATCCCAAAAAATTACCATTACTATCTAGGTAAATTTTCTCATTGAATCCTTGAAAAGCCAAATTATATTTAGAAAGACATTTCATAATAGAAACTATTCTGACCAAAATTTGTATCCAACGCTCTTTCTCTTTTACAATTTCTTGTTGTAAAATATTTATCAATTGTTTGATTTTTGCTTAATCTTACTCTTAGTTCATTCTAAGTCTTCGTAAGAGTCATATGTTTAACAATATTATCATATTCTTTGAGTCTCTTATTAAGATGATTCCAATCTCTAAATTTATCGCTTACTAATACACTTTGTTTGCTATTAGATTTGAACAACTTACAACAAAAATAATATACTTTATTCATATGTTTAGAGTAAACTAACCATTTTCTATCGCTAATCTCTTTATTACTCAATTTTCTAGAATAATAAGAATATGAAAAATAATGGGAAGTATTGTCCAAAGGAAACATAAAATTCAATTCCCTTACATGCTTTTTTTCAACTAAAATGTCCTTACTTTATTGTCAAAATTATCTCAATTTCTAGAATCATAAATATCTAACAGAAGCATTGGTTGCTTATATGTCCTTATTTTTTTAAATTTGATGCATTTAGTACATGAACATGCTCATTCAAATTAAGAATATCCTTATGAATATGAATATCATCACTTAAAATTTTCATTAGGTTGTTCAAAATTACTTTCACCTAATTCTCTAGGATTCTCACTAGAGGAGCCTACTCTTTTAACAAATTTATCGATAGTTTCTTTTTGAGATTTTATTAACTGTTCTACTCCTTTTTTTTCCTTGTTTTCACTTCCAGACAAATTTTTTTTTCAACATTATATAAAACAACTATAACATAATTGTACTAGAAAAAGAATAAAAGCGCTTGTATGGAATTGGAAAAAGTAGGCAGGCACAATAGAATAGCAATAGTTCAACCATATGTCATAAAGATATATTAATGGGATTATATATCTGTGACGGAGGAAAAAAATAACAAACAAAATTTAATATCATATATTAAATATAGAAAACCAAAAGCAAACTTTGGTGATAAAAGTTATCATACTAAGAATCTATTTTAGATTTTTCAATAATTCTAAAACATCGAAAACTAACAATGATCCACTTTTTGCTAAAGAAAATAAAGGTTAACAACAATATCTACATTGTATAAACATGGAAACCAGATTTCATTAATAATATGCAAAATTAATTTTACATATACAAAGTCAACTTAACCTATGAATCAAAAAATGATAATTATGACTTAATAAATGAGAAACAGATAGATTGCGACTGAAGCAAAAAATAAGAGATAAAACTATTTTCGATTTCTTTCTTCCAAGATTTCAATAAATCGTGTGTTTCATGTAGTCTATTTTGCCCCGCGAATAAATTAATATTGCTTGCTATTTTTTAGTGTTAAATTAAATTGACAAAAAATATTTATTTGATTTTCAATAAGTTATTTTCGTCAAGAAATTAATAATTACTAACACTTATAAAAACTGAAATTGCAATATATAATTACAATTGAAATTTTAATAAAATTATAATAAGTTTAAATAATAAAATATTCAAAAAGATTTTTAATTATTATCGAAATTTAAAAAAAAAATTAAACAAGTACTTGAGTTCTAAATCGTATAAATTATTAATTGCACAAAATGCTACTCCAGATTCTTTATGCTACACGCTTGCATAAATAGAAGCCAAACCCACGAGTGTCTTTTAACCTATAAAAGACAATGTATAGAAGAGACGCATAAACAAGACTTTTACAGCTTTTATCGAATAGTTGATATATATTGAAAAATCGTAGGAGTAGTAGTTTCGCAAACTGTCCGATTTTACGTGATTGTCTCTGGCACAAATAAAAACAAAAATCAATCAAAAGAAAAATAACAAATGACACCAGAAATTTGGTAATGCAGTTCAGCATTCCTTGCCTATGTCTGTGGGGCCCTCACACAGCTTAATAACTTTCATCGAAGTACAATAGATTTACCCAAGACTTTATTGAGCCAACACCACTCATCCTTTAACACTATCTCTCAACCTTACTTCTCGTGAAAGAATTTCAAACCCAATAATACGACTGCCTCTTACTAACCTCAACAAAGGATTTTCTTAATCAATCTTTTGACGAAAGAACAATAAACAAATAACTCAAGTGATCAATCAACTAAGAACAAAATAATAATACAATTGAGATAAAGGGAAGAACAACTTCCCGAAAAGTTTAACTCCACTGAAATAAATCTGGAAGTCGTCGCAACAACAATGGGCTGATTCATGCAAAACTCATAATCAAGTCACGAAAACTTCTACAGAAATCACAGCTGTAAGAATACCCAATCAATGACAACACATTAAAGAAAACGCAGTACAAAACCATTCAGCCCAAGTGACATGATCCACATAAATTCCAGCACAAAGATAACCAGGCAGCTTTAGACGATGCTTCCCTTTAAAGAGCCACACATATGAAATTTTCCAGCAATACACACCCAATTCACTTTTCCCATAATCATGACATACACATTACAACTCTTGAAGAGCCACCCACCAACCACTCAAATCACTCACCCTGCACACTTAATAATACACCCATTACACCGTAACTCCTCTTCACCGTAGCTTACGATTTTTTTATTCAGCTATATCTCAAGACATGCACATAGCTGCATTGTTTATTCAATCAACAATTAACGCACACTACGCCCACGTTATATTACACTCACATAAGATTAACTTCAGCTGTTAATTGGTGCTCGATACCCATAAGCAATAAAAGTCCCACTACACTGTTGACTACAAGACTCCCACATAAGATGCACATTTTCTATGGATAGAATCATACATGATATTCACCAGCACATCTTGCCAAGATACACATCAATTTGAGATGGAACTCTATCACAACTAGAAGATTATCACCAAGAGCTTTTTGAATCCAAGTCATTATCCAATTAATATCTTATATGTCCAATTAGTAAATAAGATGCCAAAACTAAATAAAAGATATATAACATATATCCTAACATATATAGATACGAGTTCAAAACAAGCAAGGAGATTAAGAGAATCGAAAATATCACAAGCATGATCACACCTAGAATACGAAACAAATGCAAAACAAGAAAATATATATAAAGGAGAAATGTAGAAAGAATTTATTTTTTTCTTCTCCTTCTACTTCTAAATCTATTAACTCTTTATCCTTCCTTATCTTTTATAATACTTGACAGAGAAGCAATATTGGAACCTGAATTTGATCAGAGGGTTGTAGTCCTTTTTAGTTTCTGAACGCTGCTTTTTACACAACTCCAGAAATTGCACAAGGTTGAGCTTGCTATTAGGTATATATGCATGTAGATATCATGATTCTTCTTTTTGGTTTTAGGTATTCACATATCTTCCTGTGGAGTATATAATATTCTTTTCACCTTTGTTTGCCAATTTTAACAGTTGTTTTCCATTAACAAGGAGATCAAGAATAGTAAAAAAGTTCGGTTTAATTTAAAGTCAATAGATAAAATATAATTTAATAAAAAAAATTTCGAGTTCAAGTTCATACATAATACAAATAAAAATTTAGGTTCAAATCAGGTTTCAGCTCGATTATACCTAATCTAACTATTCTGAACATGACCATTTATTCTTCTCATTTGACAAATTTAGACTTTTTAGATGTCATTCAATTGAATTCGAACTTTTTAGACCTGTTTGAAGCTCAATTATACTTAAACTTAAATCTGCTTTTCTAATATTCAATCGAAACTTCGAATCAAATTCAGATTTGTAATTAAATTTTAACTCAAGCTTAAGTCTTATAAACCCAAGCATCTCCCAATCCATTGTCTTCAATAAATAAATTTTCTTAAAAATTTAATTACTTCTCAAATATACATAGTATAATATGGCAATGAACATGCAATTACTATTAAAAATAAGAAAAATTAAACGTTTATGCTTCATTACATTTGAAATCGATCAATTTACTTACTTATAATAAATACAGAAGATAGAATATTGAAACAAGATTGTTGTTACATCCTTGAGTCTAAATAACATAATTATGTAACCATTGGTTAACCTTGGTCAATATTTGATATTTAAGTTGACCTGAATATGATATGTTGACGAGATAACAAAGCAAAGACTTGTGTCTAGGCAAGGTAAATAAGCAATGTTGACAAAAACTCGAGTGAGTATTGGCATATATTGGTACGTATTGATACAAAATTTTGATGATGAGCTAGACTTATATAGGAGATGAAAGATGATGGTGCAAATAATTCATACTAAGTTCGAAGGTGCACAAAGGCTTTTACCTTCAAAAAGGAGGAGAAAATATGTAAATATGCAAGGTTTATTATACAATAGGTCATGAAACAATCTTATTATACTATAGACATACCTGGATGGATCATACATAAAAATGGCTCGAAATGGTTTCTAGGTTTTTATATATTTATATAAAAACATCATTTGTAATTCATTTTACAAATTGAGGTACATTTAATCATATATAAGAGAAAAATGAGAACTTCTTGAGACTTGTTGAGAACTTCGAGTAAGAAGCTCCTAAGCAAGTTTTGTAAAGTTTTTTAAGTTAATGATCGGATTGTCAAAGCCTTTAAAGTTAATTATGATTAAATAAATTCTTATAATAGTTTCGGAACCAAGTCGAATTCCAAGAGAACTTAACATTAGTTTTTTAATTTCAATTGATAAAATAAATTGGGGTTTATGATTAATTGACTAATAAACTAAATTCAATAAGGAATCAAAATAAATGAACTAAACATTAAAGTGAGAAATTTAATGATATTTTACTCCAATTCAAGGAAAAGGTCATTGTAGCTTTAATCATTGGTTTAAAAAGAATAATTTTCACAATTTAAATAGTTAGTCTAAAACTTACTAAAATAGCCATAATAAATCTCAAATTTTCCTAAATTAATAAGTTCAAACCTAACATTCAAAACCAAAACTAATCATAAATTGATTGGGTATGATAACATTCCAAATCAATTAAATGATAACAGTAAGCTTAACAGAAATGACTAAACCCTAAATTAAATAATTGAGATAGCTACAACTATTCAATTTAGTTTTCTTGTTTTTTATAAGTTAAATATGTAAATTTATAAATGACCTATTTGCTACTTGTACCAATACTTCATGACAATTACGGATCACTAAATTCATAGATAGCTTTAGGATAATTAGCATCAAATTAATTTGTCAAGTTAATCAATATTGATCACTCATGAAATATAAGAACACAAAACAAGAAATACTTGAATTAAAATAAAATATAGGTTTAGAATAAAACCTTACAACGTTATAACTAGAGTTTTGAATCCCCGTAAATCAAAATATTTGGATTAACCACACATGACTTTATCTCCAACACCAGAAATAGAACAAAAGATGAACAGTGAAGAGACAACACAAAGAAAATGAAAGAGAAGGTGTATATCACGTTTTCCTCCCCTCTTCCTACTCAAAACCTAGCTTTCCTCTATCTTGCATAGATTCACCTCTAAATAAACCCAAATCCTACATAATAGGGACTAGAATAAGTTTCCTAACTGAATTGAAACTCTTAAGGTGAATTTGGCATTAAGTGTGATCTTGCTTATCCACTGTAGCAATCTGTCAACTTTTTCCAAAATTTGTGAGTTTAACAAATAATGCTCTAATTTGATGCAATCTCCACTTGTCACCTCCTAAAACAAAATAAATATTAATTTCACCATTTAAGCACCACAATCAATCCAAAACAAAAGAGATAAGTCCAATTAATATAACTAAATCATGTGTTATCAAATTTCCCCACTCCTGACTCATACTTGTCTTAAAGCATATAACAATTCAGTATATCAACGATCCTCATAATAACATGTCATCTTCTTTCATGTTATCCGAAAATATCCAAAAGCTAATATACATTAAAGGTTTAAGATAAAATAACAATTGAGAACAAGCACTTATTGAAACCATTTTTAGACTGAAAAACATGACTTTTCATTAATTCCATCAAAATCAAATGAAATAAGACTTGACACTTTCTTATGGATTTCACTCTATACACTCGAAGTGTTTAGGGTTCATTAAGCTCTCAAATCAATGCATAGCGGGTTATTTTTATAAGCTTGCTTATGAATCATATCTCCACCACTAATAAAAATGAACCTAATGAATAAATCAAAGGGACTTAATAAGGTTGTAATGTGGCTTAGGTAAAGGTATGGTAAAAAGAAGTTTTTAGGTTAAATAAATTGAAGGAAATCATGCAAACTTATCCACATAAGTCTTAACTAAAATCAGTTCAAAATCACTTGATTCAAATGACATTCTTTCAATCACGTCATCTTTTTTTTGTTTTTTTTCCTTTAAGAAAGAAACATCAAATAGGAGATTTCTTTTAAAAATTTTTTTACTATACTTCCCCCTCATTCTATAGAAACTAGAAAAATCAAAATAATGTAACTTGAATCAACGAATTTACTTTTGATGGAAATAGTCAAAATATTATGTAATTAAGATTTATACAATTCCTTCAATTTAGGGGTTCAAAATTAAAGACATCAATAAAAGAAGGGTAAAAATGGCTTATAACAAGGTTGATATTCAATAAAAGAAAAGCTTAAGAATCAAATTGGTTCTATAGATGTAAAAATTAAGGTAGACTTTTCTAGGTTAAAAATCGTCATCCTAAATGCCCATATCATCTCCATGCATAAAATCACCAATAATTGCCCAAAATATATTCAAAAGCAAGTTCTAGCATAAACAAGTCATGTTTGATAACACTCCAAAAAGAAAAGAATGTGAGCCCAAATATGATAAATTGCTCATAGGCTCAAAAGCTCACATAGGTGTCAAAATACGTCAAGTCTTGCACCTTTTTTTTTCAATAAAACTAATTAGATACTTTAATTAATTTAATGAAAAAAGTTAATCATGCTTATCTCTCTCATGTATAATAACTTAAACTAAAATTGTATCCTAACCTAGGGATTATTTCTAAACAACAATCAAAAAATTTAAGGTTGCCACAACTAATAATCAATATAAGAATTATAGTATTCACAAATTCAAACATAAATCATAAATGTCACTAAAGAAAGATAAAGATTTATTCAATCATAACTGTGCCACACTCCTAAATCGTACATTATCCCTAATGTATGCATAAGATACTCACAATCCACAAAATTAGTCAACATAAAATAAATCACATAGTAGAATACTACCTTGAGTTATGAGCCTTTAGAATGAAATGCACTATGGTGTAGATGGATGTGTCAATTGGATTTGCCATAGATTTAACTCTTTTCGATGTCTTATTGATGCCTTTTATGTGTCTTATAACTTCCACAACTATAAATAATAAAAACTAATCCTAGATGTAATCTAAGTAACTAATTAACAACTAAGACGAATGAAGATAATAAATAAATTAAAAGTAGAAAATCCAATATAAAAGAAAGCATGAAAAACTAATAATGAATTAAATAACTTTATAATGATTTGTGAGCTAATGTGTGGCTAGGACAAGTGGTGTATGGAACACCTGCTAGATGGAGGAATGTTGCCTAGTGAACTTATTGTGGAGTTAGATGACTAGTCTAGTTGATGTTAGGAGTTGGAGATGCTTGTGGCTGATGCATTATAGCCCAGTAATGGAGTTACAACTGTAGATTGCTTGGTTCATAGTGTGGCCAATGCTGAATTTGATGCATATGATAGTTGGTACTGAGAAGTAGTGCTTGGATAATGTTGGGACTCTATGCTAATGGGATTGCCTATAACTTGTGGTGCATTGCTTATGATTGCTTGTACGTAGGAGATAAGTGTGATGATAGACTGGAGGTAAGGAGACAAAACCTAAAAAAAGTTAGTGTTTTTTGTTTTTTAATAATATTATTAAAAAATCTAAACTTTTATTTTTATTTATTTACTTACAAAATCTTTTTATTTTTATTATTTATTTTAAATAAATAAATTCTTTAAAATAAAATAGATTACTAACATCTATAAAGTGTGATATCGCTTTATGAATGTTAAGTATTATGTAATTTAAAAGGTCATATTCCAGAAAGTTAAATCACATAAGGAGTGATATCACCTTATGAGTTTTAGTATTCTAAAATTTAAGATGACTGCTACCTTAACCTGAATTACATAACGTGTGATCACACCTTGTGAATTATAGCAAATGGAATTTCGGGTCTTTTATCTTGAAAGCTAAATCACATAAGACGTTATCTCGCCTTATAAATTTTAGTATTATGGAATTTAAGACCCAATTCCTATTATCCCAATAAACTAATTACTCAAAGACAAGAAATGAAAACTATATATAACTAAAATAGAACTAATAAAAAATATCATGTTTTGGTTTACCTCCTAAAAAACACAATTATTTAATGTGTTATACTTAACGAGGCTTTTTCTTCTCAATCTTCTACATATTGGGAAAGTGCCAAATCAATATCAATTACACTTCAAACTTTCATGTCCCCATAAAATGGTTTCAATCTATGTCTGTTCACCTTGAAGATTTTTTGGGTATCTAAACTCTTTATTTTCATTGTACCATGAGGAAATATATTAGTGGCAATAACTAGAACGTAACTTACTTGGCATAAGCTTTAATTGAGAATTATATAATAGCACTTTCTGTCCTACCTCAAATTGTTTCCTTAAGATCATATTACTGTAGAATAATTTGGTTATCATATTACCGTAGAACAATTTGGTTTTCTCTTTGTAAATTCTCAAATTCTCGTAAGCATCCATCTTTAATTCCTTTACTTCTTGTAATTGCAATTTCCTTACCTTCCCAACTTTTGCCAAATTTATGTTGCAACGTTGCACCGTCTAATAAGGTTTATGTTCAATCTCCACCAGTAAATGACAAGCTTTACCAAAAACCAACTAAAAAGGAGGCATTCGTATCGGTGTTTTGTAGGTTATACAATACACTGAAAGAGTATCTTTACATATAAACTTTAATCATTTCTTCCTAGATTTACCAAATTTTCTAAAATAGAGTTCACTTCTCTATTTAATACTTATACATGTTGACTAATTTATGGATGGTATGCGATGGCTACTAAAAGATACACTCCTTACTTTTTAAATAAAGTCGCCAACGTCTTTTGACATCTTTCTTTTTTTTCTTTATCTAACCTTTTTGAAATTATTGTAGGCAGTGACTCTCTATCATCTAAATACACTTCAGATGATCAGGTAGGGCCTTCAATTCTATTTTTATAGCTTGCTAAATAGAAGGCAAGATTTTCTTATGAGTTATTATAATTTTAGCATTTAAAGTTTTCGAATTTATTAGCATCACATAATGATTCTACAACTTTACAAGTTCCATCAACTTACTCGTTCACTACCAGTTTAGCATTAAACTCCGACTCATCATCAACACTTTCTTCTTTAACAATATCTCACACAATTGAATCCACAATATTCATATAATAAATGAAGTGAAAATTATTAGGGTGCTTAATTGCTTCGAAAATATTAAACTTTACTATCTTTCAATCAAACTCAATGGAAATAGTACCCTCATCCATATCAATTTTCACCTTAGTTATCTTTATGAACGACCTTTCCAATAAAATTGAAGCTAAATGTTCAACATTATCTCCATCCATTTTCAAGATATAAAAGTCTACTGAAAATACCAAACTGTTAACTTGAAATAAAACATCCTCTATAACACTAATAGGACATACATAAGAGCGATCAACTAACTAAATAATCACATTAGTTTCTTGCAAAGAATTTTGATTTAAAGTTTGGTAAATTGAGTATCGCATGACATTAATAGATGCACCCAAATATAGCATGGCACACTTAATTTTTTTATCACTAATGATACAAGGAAGTGTAAACATACCTAGATCTTTGCATTTTTCATTAATTTTCTATTTATAACAACTAGAATATTCTTATCCAAATTTATTGTCTCCTTATCCTTCTACGTCCTTTTATTTGTACATAGTTACTTCATGAACTTTGCATATTTTGGAATTTGGTTGATGACTTCTATAAGTGGTATATTAATTTACACCTTTCTAAAAGTTTTTGAGATCTCTCTCTTTCACATTCCTCTTATTTTGATTTAGCTAACCTTTAAGGGAAAGGAGGTACACATGCATTAGTTGATATCGCTAATTACCTTCTACTTTTGTTGAAGCTTGAGCTTGAGATTCATCTTTATTCTTTCCTTCTTCATGTTTTTCAACCTCCATTGGCAAGGAAGATCTATATTGAATTTCCTTTCCACTTCTTAATGTCATTACACTCACATTCTCTTTAGGATTTACCAACATTTGTGAAGGTAATTTTTGCGATAATTACGTTTCCAATTTACTAATAGAGGTGGCTAATTAAGTAATCAGATTTCCTAAGTTCTGAAAACTTTCTCTTGTTTCTTGTTGAAATTGTTGAGTACTAGTAGTAAGTACCTTACCAATTTCATCAAAAGACATACCTATTTGAGAGTTAAGATTAAGCATATATAGGCTCCTGAGGTTGTCTATTAAAATTATGGCGTTAGTATCTTTGTTGCTCTCCTTGATTTTTATAATTAAAGTTAGGGTGATCTCTCCACCCTAGATTATAATGATTGAAATAATGGTTATCTTTTTGTTAAGGTTGACTAGAAATCTCCCTATTGGGTTAGCTTCTTGAAGGGAGTCTAGTTAGAATATAGGGCACATATCTTTAGAATGACTAGGGAACGTGCTTATTCTATACACTCATGCCGATTCTAATTGACCTACAACCATTTGATGAATTAGTCCATTTAAATCTGAAATTTGATCCTTAAGTTTAGTATTACTTACCTCATTACACGCTTAACAACTTCATCCATCTTTGTCTTGAATTGTTGAGAATTTTTTGGCCATATTTGAAATTAATTGCCTGACTACTTCTATTGTTTTGTTTACTAAATCGCTTCCACTAGTTGCATCTCCCATACTTCTATCCATTGATAATAATCCTTCTTCAAAATGTTACATTAAAAGTTGATCAGGAATTTGATGGTTTGAGAAGCTGGCACATAACTCCTTAAACTCTTCCAATATTCATACAGTGTTTCTTCGGTAAATTGTTTTATCGCACATATTTCCTTTCTAATATTGGCTACTAATGATGTAAGAAAGAAAATCTCTAGGAACAACAATTTCTTTTCATTCCATATTGTCAATGAGCTAGATAGAAGATAATAAAGTCAATCCTTCGCTTTATCTTTTAGAGATAATGGAAAGGATTTGAGATTAATTTTCTCTTCTATTACTCCTTGTGGCTTCATCTAGAGTAGACATTATGAAATTTTTTAAAGTGTTTATATGGATCTTTACCTACAAGACCATAAAAGATTTAGGGAGTAAGTTAATCAAACTAGATTTCAATTCAAAATCTACCTCAACATTTGGAAATCTTATGTATAAGAGTTGTCACTTCAAATTTGATGTCGCTAGCTCCTTTAATATTGTAGTGTTAAGATTTGCCATCTTTTCTTCAATTTCTTAAGAATTAAAATCTTCACAAATTGTTAGATATATCTCATCTTTCACTTCTAAAGGTGAATGACCTTTTTCTTGCTTAAACGACATGTTATGTTCTCAATTTCTAGATTATATTACAATTCTCCTATTTGAGAATAACGAGTTATACAAGACAAAAGATTACAATGAAAAATGTAACATAATGCAAAGAAATTAAGAAACTAATTTAGTTCCCTTGTAATGGCGTCAAAATTTTGATCAAGTTGTGAAAGCTCTCAAAGCTAATTTCAATTTACTAACTTATTGTAATATTTATAAAACCAGATTGAATCCTAAGAGAACTAAACACTAGTTTCTTAATTTCAATTGATAAAACAAAATTGGAGTTTATGATTAATTATCCAATGAACTAAATTTAACAAAGAATCAAAATAAATCAATTAAGCATTAAAGTGAGAAATTCAATGGGTCTTAACACCGATTTAAAAGAAAGATCTCATTTAATTGTAACTTTGACCATTGGTATAAAAAGAATAATCTTTACAATTTAAGTAGTTAGTCTGAAACATAATTTTCACAATTTAAGTAGTTAGTCTAAAACTTATTAGAATAACCCAAATAAATCTCAAAATTTCCTAAATTAATTAGTTCAAATGTAACGTTCAAAACCAAAACTGACCATAAATTGGTTGGATATGATAACATTTCATATCAATTAAATGTAACAGTAAGCTTAATGGAAAAGACTAAACCCTAAATTAAATCATTGAGATAGCTACAACTATTCAATTTAGTTTTTTCTGTTTCTCATAAGTTAAATATGCAAATTTATAAATAACATATTTGCTATTTGTACTAATCCTCCATGATAATTACATATCACTGTATTCATAGATAGCTATAGAATAATCAACATCAAATTAATTTGTCAAATTAATCAATATTGATTACTCTTGAATAAAAGAACATGAAACCAAAAAAAAATTAAATTAAAAAAGTATAGTTTTAAAGCAAAACCTCACAAAGTTACAACCAGAGTTTTGAATCTCCTTAAATCATAATATTTAGATTTAGCTATATATGACTTTAGTTCCAATATCAAAAATACAAGAAAAATGAAGAGAAAACATGAAGAAAATGAAAGAGATTGATGTAGAATGTGTATGTCACATTTTCCTCCCCTTTTCTTACTCAGAACCTATCTTCCCTCTATCTTGCGAAGAGTATCTTCTAAGTAAATCCAAGTCCTTGCATAATAGGGATATGAATATGTTTTCTAACTACATTAAAACTCTTGGGGTGAATCTAGTATTATAAGTGATCTTGTCTTATTCATTGCAATATTCTATCAACTTTTTTCGTGATTTTGACAAATCATGTTCTAATTTGATGTAATATCTACTATTCACTTTCTAAAATAAAATAAATATTAATTTCATTATTTGTACACCAAAATCAATATAAAACAAAAGACATAATTATAATTAATGTAGGCAGTCATATCTTATCAGTTAGAAGTATACCGAGCCTTTTGTATTGCTTCTTTATAAATATATCTATAAAAATTGACTTTTGTACCGTCTCTATCTTATTAATCTTTGATTGAATTATATTAAACACTTGAATTTAAAACAATTCAATCAAATAAAATGAACAAAAAGAAAACCACAAAGGTAAACTTTTGAAATAAAAGAGATTAAATTATATCTGAAAAGAGACTCGATTTATGTACAGCGTACCTTCCACCGGAAGTCTTTAACAAGTAGTATAAAATGAACTATTCCTTAGGTATGGAAGACAGGTCATTAAAAAAGGAGCTATAAAACAAGAAGTAACATCCTTCGAATGACTTGCAACTTTTGCCCACTATACCTTGTCTTCTAAATTTCAAACAGCACACCAAGTCAGTACCTTACTCCACCTACATTATTTTAATCCAGCATCATGCCGTATTATTGCCTCCGAAGTCCTAATCGGTAACGGAGAACTTCAGCTTTATTGGGTTTGATTTGATTCAATTACATAACCCATGTCCACCTAGTGTCCGTTGGTCCCGCCTCCCGAGATTCATACTTCCTTTTCTAAAATTTATGTTAAATTATTCCAATAAATTATTAAATATGTTCTGATTTTTGTTTATAGTAGTATTATTAATTATACATACAAAAACACGTTTTTTCCTCCTTGCTTGTCGCGCTGAGCTGACAATCGGCTATTTCATAAGTTTAAATGAGGTATTTTTAATTGATCAATTTATAAGTTAACTTAGGGGATTAAATTGAGACATAACTTTTTAAATAAAATGATATCGTTTTATTTAGAAGAGTTAAATTTAAATAATTCAAATTTAAGATTAATTAAAAAAATTATTATTTTATATTTTTTAATTTTAAAAATATTTTAAAATATTAACCAGACTCGATTTATCAGTTTCGGTCTCAACGACAAGTTTATTATTTATCTATATAATAACTCTGTACAACTAGTTTTTATTATTAATTATTAGTTTTAACAAAATAGGAAGAGTAAAGCAAGCCTTCCACAAAACAAAAAGGCTTAATAGCTTTAGCTTCTCACTTAAGGTTCTCTTTTATAGGAGGTATTGAGTTTGAATCACGCAAAAGGAGGAGAAATAAGAAATTTGTCCTATTGATGATCCTCTAGCCCCTTGGGTAAAGCTCCTTGATCGGATCAATTACGGACGCCTCGCTTCCAGCGGCACTGTGGGAGTTGAAGCTACTAGAGAACTTGAGGCTGCTGGGAACCTGATGCTGAGTGGAGCCAACGATCAATCAGCAGTTGACCAATCAAGTATGTGACAGCTCCTTGTGTGCAGAAATGTACAGGCTACGTAGGAACCTGAGGAATCTTGAGGTTCCAAATTTACATCTTCAAAAATTCTTGAAGTAGGGTTTTAGAGACTTAGGATTAATCCGACTAAATAGGGATACTTAATGTAATAAAAAAAAAAGCTTAATACCTTCAAAATTCCAAGTATGATTATTATTTATAACCCTTTTATTTTCACAGGTCCCATCAATTTGGGGGCCAATCAAAACTCAAGAAACAAAAAGCAACACTTTTTTCAATGACAGGTAGCACAACGGGGTAGGATATTTTAGTAATTATGTAAACTTCTGAGGGGCTAATATTTTCAGGTCCCATTTTCCCGCCCACCAACGCCTAGGCAACCCAACATAAAATCCTCTGTTTCAGATTTTATTTACTTGTTTTTACTTAATTTCTTCTACTTCTTCACAGTGTCTCTGCTCTTTTCTCTCCGATTCTTTCAGAGCAAATCTCTCGCTGTACACTGCTCTTCTTCTCTTTTTTGAACACATTATCTCGTTATTCGATGTCATTTTAGACTTCTTACTCGGAGACTTTTGTTTTTTTTTTATACCTTTTTTGGAGATTTTTAGGGTTTGAGATGGTGTCTGACAGCGAAATGAAGGTCGACGAGTCGGCAGGGTCTCCGACGTCGGTTCTCGAAGATGAGGTAGTGTTATTATGTTTGTGATCTTATGTTTCGGTTTCCTTACTCTGTTCTCGGCAAAATGCTAGATATTCTCGCCGTCTGTTTTGTTTTTTTGTTTTTTGTCGAGAATGAGCAAACTGAGCAAGAAGAATAGCCTCGTTGCCTCGCTATTTTTGTGCAGTTCTGGACCAATCTGAGACCTTTATTTTTTTCCGATCTATTGTCTTTATCACGTTGTTGCGTGTGGCTATTGCGTTTTCCCGCCATGTAATGTGGTTTCAATGTTTCTTGGATTTGTTGGTTTTGGGTCTGAAGGCCAAGTGCAAGGAGAAAATGGAAGTCAAGCTGGAGGAAGATATAGTTTTGGCCAAAAGTGGGGATTCCAATCTTATATCAAGAGATATGGCAGAGGAAGAAGAGAAGCTGTTCGAAGCTCGATTGAAAGAAGAAGAAGGTGAGAGAGAGAAAGAGACAGTGGACGCCCCCCATTTGAACGATACTCAGTACACCAAGTTGGATGAGCTTTTGACTCAAACTCAACTCTACTCGGAGTTCTTGTTGGAGAAGATGGATGAAATTACACTTGTATTTACTTGAAATCTCTCAAAACTTTTTGTTTTCTTGGTAATTTTTTTCCTCTGTTGCCTAAACTTCTATTATAAAATTGTATTTGTAGAATGGGGTGGAGCAGGAGAGCCAAACTGTAGAGAAAAAGAAAGGGCGTGGTTCGAAAAGAAAAGCTGCTTCCCAATATAATTCTGTAAGCTTCTATCAGCTTCTTTATGTAGGACATTGTATTTTTTGCACCACAGTGTACTAGTATGTCGAGGGAACCTGCTTGGCTAATGGGCCGCATCAGTGTGTCCTTGCATATGTTTCACATAGGAGCACATGAAATTAGCTATCTATCTTTTAGTTTCTAGTCCAGTATATTAGCTGCCGAAACTACAATGTAAACATTGAGAAATCAGCTGCACAAGAATACAAATTTCAAAACGAGAAGAATTTTTTACTTTGAAGTAGCTGTTATATTCTGTTGTCAAATTTATGTGCATTTTGGATTGCTCTAGTAGTGAATTTTTATGTCTTTTACTTTCCATCAGAGGAAAGCCAAGCGGGCTGTGGCTGCTATGATTACAAGATCTAAGGAAGGTGAAAAGAATGAAGACATGAATTTAACCGAGGAAGAAAGACTTGATAAAGAGCAGAGAGAGTTGATTCCTTTGTTGACTGGTGGCAAGTTGAAGTCTTACCAACTCAAAGGGGTGAAGTGGTTGATATCTTTGTGGCAAAATGGCCTCAATGGGATTCTAGCTGATCAAATGGGCCTTGGGAAGACCATTCAAACTATTGGTTTCCTTGCACATCTGAAAGGAAACGGTTTAGATGGCCCTTATTTAGTGATTGCTCCTTTGTCTACCCTCTCAAATTGGGTAAATGAGATTTCACGGTAAATTCTTGGCTAAATAAATTACGATCTGATTTGAAACTTCAGTTCTTTAATGCATATAATTTTTCTACATATATTTGAACAGGTTTGCACCTTCAATGAATGCTATCATTTACCATGGTGACAAGAAGCAAAGAGAAGAGATAAAGAGAAAGCACATGCCCAGATCCATTGGACCCAAATTCCCAATAATTGTCACTTCTTATGAAATTGCATTATCTGATGCTAGAAAGTGTTTTAAGCAGTACACTTGGAAGTATGTGGTGGTAGATGAGGTGAGGGCTCTTAGGAGTTGCCCAAGTGGGACAAAGCAATGTTTAGCGTTATTTGGATTTCTCAAATGTGGTAAATAAGTTATTGTGTATGGTCAACAAGGCTTACTTTTTTGTTGGCAATGCAGTATGCTTTATTCAAGACTGCAAATTTGTCTTCAGAAGTCTCTTTGTGTTCTGGAATGGTCTTGCCTACTCTACTTCATCCTATAAGTTATCATAGCGACGGCTCACAATTTTTTTGAAGCTTATGGCAAAAAAAATCTTAAATTAGATGTTCAGACTGTTAAGTTGGATTTCTTAGTGCTAGAGAGTTATGTTCTTTAATTGTGCTTTATCTTAACCCCTTATGCTTTAATTTTCAACGGTGTGGTTTATCTCACTATGATTTATTTTTGGAAGGGACACCGCTTGAAGAACTCAAAATGCAAACTGTTCAGAGAACTGAAATGCATACCTATGGAGAATAAGCTTCTGCTCACTGGGACACCTCTGCAGAACAACTTAGCAGAGCTTTGGTCATTGTTAAATTTCATTTTGCCAGATATATTTCAATCCCACGAAGAATTTGAATCCTGGTAAAGCAAAGTCATTGATCTTCTATCACATCTTTTGTGTACGCTGAGGGATAGAGCTGGCTAGGGAAATAGAACATTCTAAAGTAATGATGTTTTTTCACCAAAATATGCAGTAATTAATGGAAGTGTTGTCACAGGTTTGATCTGTCAGGAAAGTGCAATAATGAAGCAGTGAGGGAAGAGCTTGAAGAGAAGAGACGGGCTCAAGTATGTGCCTTTCTCGAAGATGCAATGTTATATTTTATAAGGCATTCTGCCTAAAATGTCTCACTTCGTACTGGTTTGATGATCTTTTAGGTGGTAGCTAAACTCCATGCGATACTGCGCCCGTTTCTCTTACGAAGAATAAAAGCTGATGTAGAGCAGATGCTTCCACCCAAAAAAGAGATTATTCTCTATGCTACGTTGACTGAGCATCAGAAGAATTTTCAAGATCATTTAATCAACAAGTCATTGGAAAACTACTTACGAGAGAAAGGAGATTCAGGTACCATATAACTTTGAAGTGTAAGAAAAGCTTCACTGAACAAGGTGTCTCTTCAGAAAACAATGAGAATAAGCTAACATTACTTCAAATACTTTTGATGTTTTGAGATGACTCTAGATTGATGAGCGGGAGGAATATTGTTTGGAGTTGGCCTTGTTGGCAATACATAATGAGTTTGGAGTTAGAACTGTAGGGCATTCTGCGTAAATTGACCGGCCTGAGGAAAATTTTCTGCCAGCTATTATGGAAGAATGTGATGATCCTCATACATGTATAGCTTCAGCATATTATTCTTGAAAAATGAGAGGACAGTACTAGTTCACAGAAGTTGAGATAAATGTCAACTTTCACAGTTAGTTCTTTAATGTTTTTCCAAATGGAGCAAACTGGGTAAAGTTATTGTATACGATATATGCACTTACTTCAGAATATGATTGTTCTTGGTATATTCTTAATTTTCACAAGGTTTTTTGTTTACTAACTGCTATGTTGTAGAATATTCTCCTGATTTATATATTAAGTTGTGATTTTTGTGGTTTTAGCACGTGGAATGAAGGGAACGCTAACCAATTTGATGCTTCAACTACGCAAAAACTGCAACCACCCAGATCTCTTGGAATCAGCCTTCAGTGATTCGTGTATCTGATTTATCCTAATTTTTCATTTTGTGGCAATTTTTTCCTGAAATACTAAAATTTTCCTTGCTTCCCTTTATTTGAGCAGATTTATACCCACCTGTAGAAGAGATTGTTCAGCAGTGTGGAAAATTTCAATTGCTCGACAGATTGTTGAAGCGGTTATTTGACTGCAAGCACAAAGTATGACAATGCAAGCTCATGTGTTCTGTAAGATATTATTTGTTCTCATGTTGTTTGCCTTTGCTACAGGTTCTGATCTTCACACAATGGACCAAGATTTTGGATATAATGGATTACTATTTTAGTGAGAAAGGATTTGAAGTATGTAGAATTGATGGTAGAGTGAAGTTGGATGATAGGAGAAGACAGGTTATTCTTTTCCTTTTATTTTCATACAAATGAAGATATTGTATCCATTGAATTGTCTTACTATTGATATACATATATGCTGATATATTATGTGATGAGATTATAATTATAATTTGGAGTGAATGGAATTACAGCAAAGGCGGTATAGCTACTGATTACATTTTTCCTTGAACAGATTGAGGAATTTAATGATGTGAATAGCAATTATCGTATTTTTCTTCTCAGTACTAGAGCGGGTGGATTGGGTATCAATCTGACTTCTGCAGATACCTGTATCCTGTATGATAGTGATTGGGTATTTTCTTGATCTCTCATTCCTTCATCGATTAATCTCTTCATGTCTTAAGAGCATCTGCGAAACAAAGTCATTAAACTGTAATTGTATTTCAGAACCCACAAATGGATTTGCAAGCCATGGATAGGTGCCACAGAATTGGACAAACAAAGCCTGTTCATGTTTACAGGCTTGCAACAGCACAATCCGTTGAGGTATTTCACTGACAAACCTAACTTTGTTGAATGATATTGTAGGTATTCACAAAATGATAAACTGTATGCCAACAGGGTCGCATTCTCAAAAGAGCTTATAGTAAGTTAAAGCTTGAGCATGTGGTCATTGGAAAAGGTCAGTTTCATCAAGAACGCATCATGTCCAATAGCATAAAGGGCATAGAGGTTTGTCTATTTGCTTTAAATTGATCTGTTATTTGGCAACCCATTTATTTTGTAGTCTTAGGAGTTATTTATAACTAATAATTATAACTGTCTGTTTGATGCTTTCTTTTATACTTGGTGTTTGAAGTTGAGTTTTTAATTGCTAAAGCAATGATAATGCCGATCATTGCTTAAGCTTTATGGTAGTGACTTAAAAGGGGCATTTTGAATAGCAATTATGAAATAGGATTTCCTGAAGGTATTTGAAGCTATGTTTACCATCTTTTGTTTTAACCGTAGTAGGATGTGACTTATTGATTGTTGTGAACATTTCTTTTGTCTTTTTCTGCTTAAATCTTGTAGGAAGAGGATATCCTAAGCCTGCTTCAAGATGAAGAAACTGCTGAAGATAAGCTGATACAGACGGATATCAGTGATGAGGATTTGGATAGGGTCTTGGATCGAAGTGATATGTTAGTGGCTTCTTCAGATGGGAAAGACGATAATGTTGCTCTTGGTGCACTGCCCCTCAAAGGACCTGGATGGGAAGTGGCGATACCAACTACAGGTGGAGGCATGCTTGCTACACTGAATAGTTGATCGTTCAATGGTATGTAGGAGGGTGCCCTACTTTTCTTTATGAGATAGTCTTAGATCATGTTTTCGTTTTGGAGGAATGATTGAAAGGATGCCTAGCTTGCGTCCAGTTTTTGTAAGCAAAATGTTGCTTTCTCGATAGCCTCTTCCATTTTGCAGCTGTCTTTTGGAGCTCTCAGATTATTCAGGAAGAGGTGATTTTGTAAATGTCTTTATTAGATACAACTACTGCAGTATCGAGAATCAGAATTGCATGGCTGACAAATTCACTACGAAACCACTGTTATAATTTTGTTTGCAAGCAAAGCAAGAAATATGATGTGGAAGTTATGAGCTGTTGCTCTTTTTTTCCTCAAAACTGTATTATAGATAAATTGTAAGGTATTATTTCGTGCACTCTCCTGATATGCCCGAAGTACAGTTCCAACTTCAAGGCTTAGAAGCGGAGGAAGTTCCAAAGAACATATTTAGACATGACATTCTGGAACTTTTATTTTTCTTGAGTCAAGGTATAATCGATACCAATTTTGTATTGTTTCTCTCTTCATAAATTCAAGATGAGTATGACATCATCCTAGGATCAACTCTAGTATCAGTCTTATTCTGCTTCTCAGTTTCTTAAACCGTCACGAAAGATAGGTGCCTGTTATCTCAGCAAGTCCAGTTCCTATTGTGCTTTGCTCCACCAACTTCTCTAGTTTTAGACATTTTCAAGTCAAAATTAGCTCTTGAAGTCTTTTTCAAAATTATTGTTCATCTTATTATCTTCTACATAAGTATGAAATATCTTCAATCAGACAACTATAAAGAAACTTATGCCAAATCTCATATTATCTCCTGAAATTTATAACCTACAAAATAATGAACTAAACATACAAAAATATAATACAATCTTATATAAAACATGTGGAAGTGTCAACTGCCAAGTTAATTAACCTTAAATAATATGGTAAATTAAAGACTTATATAATTTTCTCACACTTAATTAGTTGCTTGTCCTTAAGCAGTTAATAATGAATAAACCCTAAATGCTAGCCTAAACTCAACTATAATAAAAATTAATTGCATTTTTGTAGTCGAAGGCCTTCCACTAAAGCTACTTATGAGTACCTAATCATAGATCCCAAAAACAAAAGTTAAATCACAAAAATAAAAAAAAATTCATGTAACTCGATCATTCTAAATCTCCCCCACATTTAGAACAATATTTGTAATAACCCATTTTCCATACTAAGGGTTAGACCTTAGATTATTGTACTTGAGTCAAATCATTTTAGCATTTATAAAATGCATTTCATTCACATACATATCATTAGCATATATATATGAATTATGATTTTGTACACATTGCAAAGATAGTATATGCACTCAATTGACATATTTCGGGGTATGAAAGGTTTAAAATGATCATGATGTGACTGCTGTAATGTTTATGTTTAGAATTTTGGTTTGATTGGTTACAAGTAGTAAATTTGGAATTAATTATTTCCAGTAGAAAAGTGATGAATTAAAATATATATTTAGACTAGGAAAAATGCCAAGTAGTAAGATAAATTGATACATGAAAAATTAGGATGACTAAGCCTATGAAATAAGTGACAAATGTCATAGATAAATGAGTGACATTTGACATGAGTAATTATTGACAAATGGCAGCAATGATTGAGTGACAAATGGACTAGTAAATAGGTGACATTTGACAGCTTAAGGAGGGGATAAATGACTTACATGCTTAGGGACATATGTTAATGTAATATGGTGACATCAAGCATCTAAGGTGTAACGTTTCTGCATGTGTTGTTTCAGCCTTGTTCATTCTTCTTCTCTTCTCATCTCTCACCATTGAAACTTGCTTCTATCTCCCGTTCACGTGTTTGTTTTAAAGCTATACTAAATTACCACACCAACTACATGCTTTAACCCTTCACAAAATAGCAAAAGAACTAGATTATTGTTGTCGTTTATCATAACCGAAAACATCCAATTTCTACCTTGAATTTGGGATGATTTTTGCATGCATGGAGGGCTAGGTAAACTTGATGATTTGAACTGGAATATTATAATAGAAAGATTATGATGATCGAATTGGGATAGGTTGTATATGATGTTGATGTTGAAGATGTGCTGTAAAATAGAGAAAGAATGAGTACTTTTCTGGTTTGTTTTTGCATGTACGAAAATAGTAGTTTATGGACTGTTGTATGGATAGTTTAATTTGGGATTTGAAGTATAATTGATTAAGAATTCATGCTAAAGATAGGTGTTATTAATGTGTTTTCAAATATGGAAAATTAGAGCTGTAGGTGTGTTTGTAAAAAAATGAATGTTGATGACGTTAGTGAGAAAATTTTTGTAAACCTTAGTGTAACCAATTTGGAAGTTAAATTGACCTCAAATGAAGTACCTTAAAGGACATGAAATCTAGAAAATTTTAGGTGTTGGTGATGTCTTTAAGCTTGTTAAATTCGTGAGGTATTGAAGGTAGTAAATTTATACACATTAGTGAAGTTAATGACAAATTCTGAAATTTTAATTTCAGCCATGTGTACATGTTGAACTAGCAGAGACATTTCACTCTAAATTGGTATATTTGGACTTGATTAAGGTTAGGAATGAGCCTAGATTGTTGCTTGATTAATTGGTTAAGAGCTTGATAAGTTTATGTAGTTAATTGATGTCATTATCTAAAGAATGGACTATTTTGATGTAGTTGAGTTCAAATATGGAAATTCTAATTTGTTAAAGGAATAAATGAGTTCTTTTAATGCAAACATGATCTTAAAGAACATGAGTAATGTGTATAAGGTATCGAAGAATGAGCATTGAAGAACATAGGGTATTTATGAATGAGAATTGGGTAAATGTATGAGTATATGTTGCTAGAAAAGGTTTGGTGAATGTATATATTTAGCTTGCTAAAATTCCATATTTAAAGTAACAATTGTGTGTGTATTATAACAGGTTTTTGATCATGGAAATATGCAAGGATAAGTGTAAAGTATGATTGATGAATATGGAGTAAATCAAGCTAACTTAAAGGTACAAACCTGATTGTAAAATGGAAGTATATAACATATGATGATTGTTGATCAAAAGTTATGAATAGTTACATACCCAGAAAGGTAAAAAAATATGTATTAAACATGACACACATAGTGTGTGTGTGTGTGTGAATATTCAGATGATTGATCAACTTAGTAATTTATGAACTATATGTGTGTATTGCATGACTAAAGAAGTACAAATTTATCGTCAGCATCCAAACATTGCCGGGTCATCAAGGCAATAGCTTATCTGAAGAGCACTGTGAGTTAACCTAGATGTTTTCTCACTATGACTAATTTGTTTTCAATTAACTTTTAGATATTTAATTGTTATTGATATGATTGTGATAATTCCACACAATGATGGTCCTAGGAGTTTGATATTCGGGATTGTATTGAAAGTGCTTTCTATATGTATGTAGATATGAAAAATGTGTACTCAACTGAATGTTGAATGTCGAACTCAGATCCGATGAATGTGATAAATGATTGTGCATATTGAATGAAAGTTATTGATAACATATTATGTGAATTGATGCATTCCATCATATTGTTATATATGAACAGATAAAGGAGATGTGACTGGAGTAACTAGTGTGAAAAAGAGCTTAAAGCTTAGAAATGTGCACAAAGAGCCACAGGCTTAGTTATTGATGAGCCTAGTATCCATAAAGAGTACACGACAGTAAATGAAATGAGTCCGATATCTACGACGGATACAGGACAATAAATAGGCGCTCGGTCATAACAAAGTAAAAATAAAAGTGGAGTCATATGAGTGATTGCGAAGAATTAC
>JANQBM010000220.1:27163824-27180787 GCA_025594535.1 Erythroxylum domingense
TCTCCACTCTCTCCCTAAGCTTCACCATAACAGGATCTTTATCCTGAACTCTCCTGATCCTGTCATGTAACATCGGTATAAGCTTTAGAGTGGCTATCAAAGCTCCACTCTGCTCTAGATTCAACTGCACATTCAAGGCTCTCAACTGAATCAAATTAGGCAACCTGAATACCTGAATCTGAGCTGTACTGATATGAGACTTCCTACTCAATGCATCTGCCACCACATTAGCTTTTCCCGGGTGGTACTCAATAGTGCAGTCATAATCCTTCAGCAGCTCAATCCATCTCCTTTGTCTCAGGTTCAACTCTCTCTGACTCAACAGATATCTCAGGCTCTTATGATCAGTGAAGATCTGAAAAGTCTCACTATAAAGATAGTGTCTCCAGATCTTCAAAGCAAAGACCACTACAGCCAACTCTAAATCATGCACTGGATATTTTACCTCATGAGCCCTCAACTGTCTCGAGGCATATGCAATATGTATATTTAGATTAGAAAAAATGCCAAGTAGCATGACAACTTGACATATGGAAAATTAGGATGACTAAGCCTATGAAATAAGTGACAAATGGAACAGATATATTAGTGACATTTGGTATGGGTAATTACTTGAAAAATGGCAGCAATGATTGAGTGACAAATGGACTAGTAATTAGGTGACATTTGGCAGCTTAAGAAGGGGATAAATGGCTTATATGCTTAGGGACATATGTTAATGTAATATGGTGACATCTAGCATCTAAGGTGTAACATTCCTGCATGAGATGTTTCGGTCATGTTCATTCTTCTTCTCTTCTCTTCTCTCACCACCAAAACTTGCTTCTATATCCAATTCATGTGTTTCTCTTAAAGCTATACTAAGTTACCACAGCAAATACATGCTTTTACCCTTTACAAAATAGCTAAAGAACTAGTTTATTGTTATCATTTATCATAACGAAAACATCCATTTTCTACCTTGAATTTGGGATGATTTTTTCATGCATGGAGGGCTAGGTAGACTTGATGATTTGAAATAGAATTGGAAGCTAAATAACTAAGTAAAGTGTTGTTCTTTATGGTATCTTATAATAGAAAGATTATGATGATTGAATTGGGATAGATTGTATATGATGTTGATGTTGAAGATGTGTTGGAAAATGGAGAAAGAATGACTACTTTTCTGATCTATTTTTGCATGTACGAAAATAGTAGTTTATGGACTGTTGTATGGATGATTTAAGTTGGGATTTGAAGTATAATTGATGGGGAATTCATGCTAAAGTTAGATGTTATTAAGGTTTTTCAAATATGGAAAATTAAAGCTGTAGGTGTGTTTGTAAAAAAATGAATGTTGATGACATTAGTGAGCAGAATTTTGTAAGCCTTAGTGTAACCAATTTGGAAGTTAAACTAACCTGAAATGAAGTAACCTTAAAGGAAATGAAATCTAGAAAATTTCAGGTGTTAGTGATGTCTTTAAGCTTATTAAATTTATGAGGTATTGAAGGTAGTAAAGTTACACACATTAGTGATGTTGATGACAAATTCTAGAATTTTAATTTCACCTTATGTACATGTTGAACCAGCAGAGAAATTTCACTCTAAATTGGTATATTTGGACTTGATTAAAGTTAGGAATGAGCTTAGATTCTTGCTTGATTCATTGGTTAAGAGCTTGATAAGTTTATGTAGTTAATTGATGTCATTATCTAAAGAATGGACTATTTTGACATGGTTGAGTTCAAATCTGGAAATTCTGATTCGTTAAAGAATAAATGAGTTTTTTAAATGCAAACATAATCTTAAAGGACATGAGTAATGTGTATAAGGTATCAAAGAATGATCATTGAAGAACATAGGGTATTTATGAATGAGAATTAGATAAATGTATGAGTACATGTTGCTAGAAAAAGTTTGGTGAATATATAGATTTAGCTTGCTAAAATTCCATATTTAAAGTAACAATTATGTGTGTATTATATGAGGCTTTTGATCATGGAAATATTCAAGGATAAGTGTAAAGTATGGTTGATGAATTTGGTATAAATCAAGCTAACTTAAATGTACAAACCTAATTGCAAAATGGAAGTATACAAAATGTGATGTTTGTTAGTCAAAATTTATGAATAGTTACATACCCAGAAAGGTAAAATAAGTATGCATTAAACATGAAACACATAGTGTGTGTGTGTGTGTATGAATATTCATATGATTGATTAACTTAGTAATGTGTGAACTATATGTATGTATTACATGACTAAAGAAGCACAAGTTGATCATCAGCGTCCAGACATTGCCAGGTCATCAAGGCAATAGCTTATCTGGAGTGCACTATGAGTTAACCTAGATGTTTTCTCACTATGACTAAATTGTTTTCAATTAAATTTTAGATATTGAATTGTTATTGATATGATTGTGATAATTTCGAACAATGATAGTCTAAGGAGTTTGATATTTGGGATTGCATTAAAAGTGCTTTCTATATGTATGTAAATATGGAAAATGTGTACTCAATTGAATGTTGAATGTCGGACTCAGATTCGATGAATGTGATAAATGACTGTGCACATTGAATGAAATTTATTGATAACATATTATGATGCATTCCATTATATTGTTATACATGAACAGATAAAGGAGTTGTGATCGGAGTGACCAATGTGAAAAAGAGCTTAAAGCTCAGAAATATGCATAAAGAGCCACAGGCACAGTTATTAATGAGCCCAGTATCCATAAAGAGTACAGGACAGTAAATGAAATGAGCCCAGTATCCACAACAGATACGGGATAGTAAATAGGCACTTGGTTAAAACAAAATAAAAATGAAAGATATAATGATATGCAATGTTTGTGTACATGTTGATGATATGAATAACTAAGATAAATGATTGGATTATTCTGAAATGGTTATATGAAATGTTTGTATTTCATGATGTATTATTAAGATATAATGTATATTGTGATTTGATGTTCAATATGGAATGATGAGATACATTTGCTGAATTAGGAAATACACTTATGAATTTGATTGATAATTGTGATAATTGTGTTCTAACTTAAATGAGCACATCGATGATGGTTCACTCAATGAGTTCTCAAACTTATCAAAATTGTAATGTTAATTTTCAGGTACAAGGGAGACCTAGCTTTTAAGACATTCTAGTAGAAGTCTAGTACTGTTAATTTTAGAAATAAGAATGGCTCAAAGGTTTAATCAGCTAATACCTGTGGAGTTTAGATAGAATACTTTTGTTTAACTTTTCCTTTCATGTTAAACTTTTTGTATAGAACCTTAAACTCCCAAATGTTTTTTTATGTATAAACATGGATTATGAAATGAAATGACAATGCAAATAAGTTTCATTTTGTAAATGAAATGAGGAGCTTTGACCTTTTGAATACTTATGTTCTGTATGATGCCATAATAAGTTGATGTAATCTCTCTAACATGCCATTTTCATAAGGTATGTTCTTGAATGTCCTCTGGATGTTCGGGCATATGCTCTATGGTAGTGGTGTGATACAATATTGTTCTTAATATTCTACATAAAAAAGGAAATAAAAGATATATAAAACTAACTTAAAACTTGAATAGATAAAATGAAAATATCATATTTTAAAGCACTCAACCAAACTTAATGTACATAATACTTAAAATAAAATTATAGAGGCTTATAAATAATAAAATCCATCTTGTATTAAAACTTCTAACATTCTCAATTTAATAAAATAAAAAATATGCTAAAATAAAAAATGAAAAAATATCTTAAACAAAACTACACAAATGTATGAAGTGATGAGAGGCCTAAAGTCACTAGACTAGAGGAGACGATGGCAAAAATTGTTATAGATAGGCTATCATTGGATCCAATTTGGCATTCATACCTATAAATTATTGTTATAATATATTGATGGATGATGTTAACTAATGTATTGTAACCTCAGTAGCCTACCAATTATCCCCATGTTCCCAATTTGACCCTTAACTTCTTCATCATAATCATCCAAATGCACCTTTTTCTAAGGTTATTAAGGTACCCTCTATCAAGTTTATATGGATTAATCCACCTTTTGTTCTCCCACATGTATCCAAATAATATCATTCGATCATTATTGATATAATTAGAGTTTCTAGTACAATCCCAAGTTTAGAGAGTTCCATCCCTTACTTTATTATCAACCTATTAACACCAAAAATATATAATTCTTGTTTGATTACCCATGTCAAACCATGTTGTTGATGCATATCAGCATCAAAGATGATAATCAAACTAGTGGAGCTTCACCTAACCTATTAAAAAGGAGATCTATAAGGTACATATTTATCACTATTGGATTGATGCTAAACATTATAATTCAAGATGTAGGCCACTATCTAGGATTGTATAGCTAATTTTTTATATAAAAATGCATCCATCCAACTAAATGGGTAATACCTAATATAAGTCTATATTGTGCATCGCTTTAGCTCAAGTCATGATGTCATGATGTCATGATGGCCTTCCACTATGAAAACTCAATATCCTATCCTCTGATGGCAGCTTGAGGTGCTCTTTAATTATCTCTTTTGAAATTATAATCTCAGTACCTCTGATGTAAAATAAATAAATAAGGGTTTTAGGTTAACCTTACCATATTGGCATAAAATTCTTTAGTTGCCTTCAGGTAGTACTCTCCTTGTAGAGTTAATAAGTAATACCACTGTAGTCTTCAATGCACTTTGTGAATCCTAAAGATCCAATCAATGTTGAGATTATGGTTTTACAGTGACCATGTGAATTTTTCTTCTCTTATTATATCACTCCTCATTCTCTGAATTTTTGAACCTTAGAATGTCCTCTAGAGCTGGTGGTGTCGATGAAGAAGCATACTAAAAGACCCAACTTCTTATAGTCTTTTGTTTACATCGTAGAGGCATTCTTCATATTCAAATAATCAACTAGCTAACAATTCACCATAATTCACAACTCCACTTCCACAATACATAACATAACTCCACAAGCATAATAACCCATAATGTAGCCCAATTATATGATATTGAATACCAAGTTCCATAATGCCAAGCCATTTATCCTCACAATTCCACAAAAGCAACACACATTCTCCAAATTCTTCTTAATCAAGTTTCAAAACAAACTTTAATGTACTATTACCTTGAAGATTGATATAATAACTTACTTGGATAATGTAGAATGCAAAAGATATGCTAGAAATCCCCCAACACTTTTAAAAAGCAAAATACCCAATTTTCTCTAACTATCCAATTTATAGGGGTGACACCTCTATATCCACCTACACTATAGTGCATTTAATTTAAGATGCTCATAAATAAGGGGAACATTATAATTTTTCACTTATTTTATGTTGATTAATTTTGTTGAATGTGCGTAGCTTATGCATGCATTAGGGACAACATATGATTTAGGTCTAGGGAGATTATAGGAGTACTTTTTTGAAAAATAAAAGAAATATATTCATTGATAAATAATGGAATTACATCCCAAAAGGAAATTTAAGGGGAGTACCCTTCAATCAAGAAGTAAAAAATTCAGCAATTATGCCCAACAATAGTCATTGATTAAATTGCAAATACAGTAGTTAAATATTCAAGGAGGATAGTAGGTTGGTGCTGCAATTTGGAGTTGGATTTCTCAAAATCATAAGCTCCCTGATACCATTAATGATTTCAGTGGTAAGAGATTCAACTGATTTAATTTGGACTCAAACCTTCTAGAATTTCTTTCTTTCCATATAATCTAAGCACACATTCCAATAGCTATTATGTAAACATGTTTGGTAGACATAGGAAGAGAGCTTTGTTTTGAGAGCCAATGAATGACACTAGTGAACGTGTTAGCTGGAACATACCAGAGGCATTTCTGTTTAACATATTCCCAAATTTTGTCAGTCACAGTGCACATAAAAAACAGGTGATCCCTTGCTTCCTTATGTGCAAAAAAAATGGACAGAATGTGACATCAAGATACCTGATTCGATCAACAGTGTTAATTCTATTTTCAATAGTGAGCTAAAGGAGGAATGAAACTTTGTTAGGTAGAATCTTGTTCCAGAAAATTCTGTGCCAATCCACTACTGGATTCTTCACTCTCATCAAATCCCTTGTGAGTTTGCTTGAAAGTTTTTTAGTAGGCTGGTTCTTCTAGTAAAACGTATCCAGATTGAGAGGACTAGGAGGATACAGAGGTTGCACTTAGGTATAACTATTTTTAACGTACAAAAGCCTATCTTAATTTTTATCCTTAAGAGAATCAATTTAAGCCTTGAACTTTTTGTGTGTGCATATTAACCTTGTTACAAGCCACTTTTACTCTTGTTTCTTTGATGGCCTTAATAATTTGAAACTCCTAAATTGAAAGAATTGTATAAAGCTTATTTTTATGAGATTTTAACCATTTCCATGAAAAATAAATCAATTAATTTAAATTATAGTGTTTTACTTTCTCAATCTTTGTAGAATGATGGAGAATTATAGGTAAAAAAAACTATTTTTTGATATTTTTGTTCTAAAAATTTTTTAAAAAGAAAAAATAATGATGATGTGATTAAAATTATATGATTTGAATCAAGAGAATTCCAAACTAATTTGAGTTAAAACTTATATGGATAAGTATATATGGATTCTTTAATTTGTTAAACCTAAAATTTACTTTCTTTCCATACTTTACCTAAGTAACATTACAATCCTTATTAAGACCCTTTGATGTATATATTAACTTCACATTTGTTAGCAGTGGAGATATGATTCATGGGTAAGCTTATAGAAATAACTTAATATGTTTTGATTTGAGAATTTAATGAATCCTAAACACTTTAAGTGCATAGAGTGAAATCCATGAGCAGGTGTTTGTAAAATCCCAAATCTTTCCTTTCGTTGAATATAAATTGTTATGTTCGATTAATAGTTTTTTAGATGAATAGTGATTTTTAGGGGACTCAACCTTGAAATATTAAAAATTATACAGAATAAGTATTAGAGTCCAATGATAATGAAACGGATCAAAAATAAGTCCGATAGGATGGATTTCAGGAGTTCCGAAAGTATAGGACTAAAATACCCTTTTTAGAAAGTAATGGGTATTAATGATTTTAAACCCATTCAAAAAATTTTAAAGCATCCAATCAATAAGTATTGACCCTACTTCGAGTATTTCATGGTCAATTTGATGATAAGATAATTGTAGAATTTTTTTGGATTTAATTCAATTAGTTGGTGAATTAATTGCATTAAAGGGCAATTGGTCTTTTTGGTATTCATTAAAGGGCAATTTGATCATTTTACATGGTGTTGGTGGAAGGATGAGTCATTAGAAGAGAACCAATGGGAAGGTGACATGTGGAATCCATTAAATGGGTATAAAAAAGCATAAAGTAAGACATTTAACTTCATTATTTAACATAACCATGAGTGTTTGAGAGACAGTAAACGTGAGAGACCAAAAACAAAAGTGAAAAGAAGCAAGTGTGAAGGTTATACAAGGAGAGAGGAAGAAAAGGGCTTCCATTGTTGACGGGTTTTGATGGAGATTTGAAGAGGTCTTGATCAAGTAAAGGTGTTCAACAAATACCCAAAAGATTAGAGGAAAAATTAGTAAGTTTTCCTAGCTTAAATTCCTAATTTTTATGGATTTTAGTATGAGATGGATGTGTTTAATACCAATGGTGCCTTGGTATTATTTTAGTGTTTCTTTGCACGGAATTACTTGAATATGATGAGAGAGTAATGTGTAGTAGAATTCTATCTTAGGTTTGTTTGAACTAGTCCCATTGTTTTGACCATAAATCAGCCTACAGACCTCAAAATTGGGTGATTCTAACTAGAAATGAAACCTAAGAGCAGCTTGTGATGTTTGATGCATGTTTCTTGATTTAGAACTTCAAATTGTCTAGTTTTGATAATATGGAAACTAGAGATATAGGGAAACAAATGTCTAGAAGACCTCAAAACCTAATGTGAACGTATACTATATGAAAATTTAGGAACAAGTGGAGGTATGAATTATGGACAGAAGTCGTAACCATGACTCATCATGCATAATATTGATATGGTGAATTAAATTGGGTGAGATAGTGTTTTGAAGAAATTGGTAAGTTAGAATGGGTAAAATACGGTATTTAAGTGACTTTAGAAGTTATATTTAGAAACAGAGAACAATAGGTTAGCTTACGGGAGTAAGCGAAAATATGATTAGTTTATGTGTTACGTGATTAAATACTAATCTCAAATTTGGTTAAATTGAATTTATAGTTTTAATGTCTTGTTTCTGAATTTGGAATAAATGCCTAAGCGAAATGCATTTTGTGTAGGTAAAGGAAAGGCACTAAATGCGTAAGTTTGTTTGCGATAAGTTTGCAAAACAGAGAGTGTTCTTTAAATTGATTTTATGAAAATGACTTCTATTATATCCTAAATTGAATATTGATTATGAGTTTTATGTGAATATTGCTATTATAAGTTTATGTTTTAGCAATATATGATTTGAAGTTTGAAAGTTAAATTTTATATGATTTGATTTTACATTGAGACCAGATTATTGGATGATAAAAAGGAAATGGTTTTCAGTCTATGGTATACCGAACGGTTTTATACATGTTATTATACCAGTGTATAATGGTTAACCTAGTACGGGTAAGCAATGTAGAACTAGCTCCATAATTAGTGATTAACCAATTGTGGGTAAGCGATGTAGAACCAACTCTGTAACTATTGGTATATTGGAGTTAACCTAGTACGAGTAAGCGATGTAGAACCAGCTCTGTAATTAGTGGCTAACCAGTTGTGGGTAAGTGATGTAGAACCAACTCCGTAACTAGTGGTTAACCAATCACGAATAAGTGATGCAGAACCAGCTCCGTGACTTTATGCCTGAGGGTACCATATGGCAAAGAAGTTAGTGAAAGGCTATGTCATGTAAGAAATTCATAACATTTTTAATGCCGCCACTATTTATTCGAAAAGCGATTTGAGAAACTAGATTTCGGGAAGCATATATGTTTCATATTAGTATTGAATTATATGAATTGAGATGAATTTGTTTTATGGAGGTTAAAATTCTTAATTATGATTTGAATAGAAAATCTAGCACTCACTAAGCTCGTTTAGCTCACACTCTCTTTTCTGTTTTTAAATGAAACCTCCCAGGTGCATGCTCATGGGCTTCAGTAGTAGGGACTCCACCTTATGAGTAGTCAATTTCGTCACGTGCTGCTATATAGGCATTTTTGCCTTGTAAATGTTTTGGGAATGTTTGCATTTTTATGAATATGTTTTGGACTGTAATTTATGTAAAGAATGCATGAATGTCAATGTTTTAAAGTTAAGTACATAAATATGTTTGAGCTTTTTTTTAAAATTATTGAAGTAATTATTGAGATTACTTGTGAATGGACTTAAAGTCCAAAATTTGTAGTGGGGATTTTGAGATGATTATAAAAGTGTTTTTAAACTTTTACAGAGGCTTGAAAATATTAGGAAGTTCAAAATACAAAGTGAATGTTGAGATTGCTTGTGAATGGACTTAAAGTCCAAAATTTGTAGTGGGGATTTTGAGATGATTATAGAAGTGTTTTTGAATTTTTACATAGGCTTGAAAATATTGGGAAGGTCAAAATACAACCGTTGTGTTGCCAAAATTAAAAAAAAAAACTCTATTGCTTATATCATTTAATGTCAAGTTAAGGCTTTTAGGTAAAAAGGGCAATAGGCTTAGCTCCACGGAAGCCTTCCAGCTGGATCAAATATTGACTAGAGGGCCATCGCGAGGTGCTGGGCAGGCCACCTAGTCATTTTAGGATAAGAGTATGTCAGTGTTAATCCTTGTCTCATTTGATTTTGATGGAATTAATGAGAAGTTTTATTTTCATTCTAAAAATTTATCATATGAGTGCTTATTCTTTTGATTACTATTTTATCTTAAAGCTTTAATGTATATTAAATTTTATGATATTTTTGGATAAAATGAAAGAGGATAAGAGGCTATTAAGAGGACGATTGATATATTAAATTTTATGCTTGAGTACAAACATAGGTTCGGTGTGGGGGAATTTGATAAGATGTGTTTAGGTCATATTAGTTAAACTTATCTCTTTTTCTTTAGGCTAATTTTGGTATTAAATTGATAAAATTGATATTTATTTTGTTTTAGGAGGTGGTAAGTGGAGATTACGTCGAATTTGGCTTGAAATATCTAATTGGAGCATTATTGGTCAAAGCCAAGAATTTTGGGAAGATACAGTAAAAGATGACATATTACTGAAATCTAGGAAGTTCAATCTGATTAGGAGACCTTATTTTCAGCTCTATTGTATAGGGATTATAATTTGTTTCAATCATTATCCATGGAATATTTTTAAACCATAGTTTGTTAGGAGAGGAAAGAACAAGTTACTCTCTTTTTTTGTCTTTTTCTTCTATCTGTAGTGAGAAAAAGATAGTCATGAGTGGCTAAATCTAAATGTTATTATCCAAAGGGAATTAAAACTCTGTCTGTAACTTTGGAAGGTTTTGTTCTAAACCTATATTTTATTTTAATTCAAGAGTTTTTTTGTTTCTTATTCTTCTATTTCATTAATAATTAATATTGACTAATCTAACAAAGTAATTTATTGTTGATTATTCTATTAATATCCATAAGTTTAATGATCTGTAATTATCATGAATGATTTGTAATGTGTTCTTTATGATATGTAATGTGTTCTTTTCCACTCGAGAATTATATTCTATCGATATTCTAAAGATAATCCTTTAAACGAATCAAAATTCCTACATAATAGGGTTGAGAATAAGTCTCCTAATTAGATTGAACTTTCTAGAGCGAGTGTGACTCCAGGCATGATCTTGTCTTATCAATTTTAGCAATATGTCATGCTTAACTATATCTTTCCAAAATTCACGGTTTTAACAAATGATGGTCCAGTTAGATATTTGAATCCAAGTTTGATCTATTTTTCCATTTGTCACATCCTAAAATAAAATAAATATCATTTTTACCAATTAGGCACCAAATTCAACTCAAAACAAAAGAGATAAGTCTAATTAATATGATTTAATCTCATCTTATCAAGTTCTCTCTCACCAGACTTATGCTTGTCCTCAAGTATACATAAATTTAATATATGAATCATCCTCTTAGCAGCCTGTTACCCTCTTTCATATTATCCAAAAATATTCCAAAAGTTAATATACATTAAATGTTTAATATAAAATAGCATTTAAGATAATAAGCATTCATAGGATAAATTTTGAGAAAGAAAATACGTTTCATTAATTTGATCAAAATCAAATAAGACAAGACTTAACACTCTTTTATGAATTTCACTCTATGCACTCAAAGTCTTTAGATAAGCTTGCTCGAGAATCATATCTCTTCCATTGACAACTCAATGCATAAATCAAAAGATCTCAATAAGGGTTGTAATATGGCTTAGGTAAAGATATAACAAGAAAGAAAATTTTAGGTTTAAAAAATTGAAGGAAATATATAAACTTGTTCACAAAATTTTTAACTTAAATCAATTTGAATTTCACTTCATTCAAATAATTTTAATCACTTCATCATTTTTTTTATTTTGTTCATATTTTTAAAAGCAAGAAACATGAAATAGAAGATTTTTTTTCCTTTTTACTATACTTCTTCCCCATTCTACTAAAATTGAGAAATCAAAATACTATAAATTGAATAAACTAATTTACTTTTTATGAAAGTGGTTTAAATCCTATGTGAATAAGCTTTATATAATTCTTTCAATTTATGGGCTCATAATTATTAAGAAAATCAATGAAAAGAATGGTAAAAATGGCTTGTAACATGGTTAATATACAAGGAAAGAAGGTTAGACTCAAATTGGTTCTTTAGGAGTAAAAATTGATATAGGCTTTTATAGGCTAAAAATGATTATACATCATTGCCTTATTATCTTCATGTATAAATTCACTAAAATGGAGGTCTTAAAATATATACAAGAGCAAGTTATAGCATAAATAAGCTATGTTTGATAACACAAAAAAAAGTATAAGCACAAATGTAATGAATTGCTCCTAGGGTTAAAAGCTCACATATGTATTAAAATACATTAAGTCTTGCACATTTACATTCAATAAAACCAATTAGATACTTTAAGTCATTTATAAAAAATCACTAATCATACTCATCTCTCTCATGTATTAAAACTCAAACAAAAAATTTATCCTAACTTAAGGATTATTTGTAAACAACAATAAAAAAATAAAGGCTTCCATAAGAAAATATCAATATATATGAATCATAACATTCAAGATTCCAATCACAAACCACAAATTTCAACAAAGAAAAATAAAAACATATCATATATATATATATATATATATATATATATATATACTAACTCTCCCTTACACCAAAATCATATATTATCCTTGATGCATATAAAAATGGCTTACATTCAAGAAATTTAATCATCGTAAAATAAGTGAAAGATTAGAATACTCCCTTTAGTTATAAGTATTTGAAACTGAATGCACTACGATATAGGTAGACATGGAAGTGTCATCCAATAAATTAGATCAAAAAATCTAAATTCTTCTCAATTTTAGAAATATTATGCTTTATTACTAAGGAAATGTTTTAGTTTCTTTGCTTTATTTTATAGTTTACTTCTAACCTCTTATCTTGTATGACTAGTTCTTCTCAGACAAAGGAGTTTCAATATATTCCAGAGACTATGAAAAGGGAGAGTACTAGTAGGATTTAAACTAGAGTTAAGATCCAAGATCATTTTTAGAGGGCATGATAAGACATAAGGAGGACACTCAAAGGTTTTAGTTACTATAAAGAGGCTATAAAACCTTTTTTTATTAGAAAGGGTTAGCTAGAGATGTCAAGAATTATATTAAATACGAATCTTTATGTTAAAGAAATAAATATGATTCCTCATCTTATCTAAGACTTTTTCAAGCTTTACTTATTCCTGAAGGATGTTGGAAGGAAATTAGCATATAATTCACTGATTTCTTTCCACCTTTAAAAGATAATTTAGTCATACATACGGTGGTGGACCTATTTAACAAGTATGCACATTTTATTGCCATAAAATAACCATATTTTGCTCATGGAATAGCTCAATTATTTATTACCTTTATAGTATACCTGAATCCATTATGAGTAATCGAGATCCTTTATTTTTAAGTACATTTAGATCATAAGAAGAGAGCTTGAACTTTTTGATAGCCTTTTATGGTAAGAAACATTTAGATTACAAGGAGTGAGCTTGAAATTTTTGATAGCTTACTATGGTAGGAAACAAAGAGTGAGCTTCAAATCTTTAACAACCTATATCACCAATTTGACAGGTAAATAGAGGTCATTAATAAAATAGTAGGGAAATATATAAGATTCATCTATTATGATTCCATAAAAATAGGTTGAATGTTAGCTGAATGGAAGTACAATATGACCAACCACATAAATATCAAATGAACACTATTTGAGGTTATATACAGATATCTAGTCCTTTTCATATGATGTTCCAATGCCTTATATATTGATCAAATGATTAATGAAAGGAAATAACACTAACAATGACAAGGTTTTGTTTAAAGAGAGTTCAAATAATATGAAGTAATAAGTAGATAGAATAAGGTCTAACAAAAATTTTCACTTGTGAATGGGTGTTTCTTAAGCTACAACCTTACAAGCAGCACTCACTACAAGGAAGAACCTATTACGAGCTCTCTCTCCCATTTATTATAAATCTTATAAAATTGTAAAAAATTAGTTAAACGATTACTTGCTAAGACTTATGTACACCTTATATTTCATTTATACTAGTTCAAAAGGTTTACATCATGTCAGACCCTCACATCATCTAACCTCCCTGCAGATTTTAATATAATTGATCATACACTTATGGAAAGTATAGGAAGGAGAGTGGTGAAATAGTATAATAAATCAATAACTCATATTTTGGTTTAATGGGAGATGGTTCAACTAAGAATGTAACATGAGAATATCATTTTAAATTATAAACAAGATATTTATAAGCAAAACTTAGATACAAAGTTCTTAAAGATGGAAATTTATTATAAGAAATAGAACTTATTGCAGGAAGTTCCAATATAAAAGGACTAAATATTTATTTGAAAACATATTGAAAGTGTTATCCCTTAATGGCACTCAAGAGGGGGGTGGATAGGGTAAATTCAAGATTTTAACCAAAGGATACTAACTTATAAAAACAATGCCTACAAATTATTGCAAATGAAAAAATGAAATCAAAGTAAAGGAATTTAACTATGTTTGTAAATAATAAAGTAAAGAGAACAGGGAGAGAAATGCTAACTGATTTATAGTGATTCAGTAAACAATCCTTATCTAAATCTATTCTTAAGACTTGTCTTGAATTTCCACTATAATTTTTCTTTCAAGGTGAACAACAATCTTTGTACAATCTTTTATTTTGGCAAAGAGGAAACTCATTTTCAATCTGTATTTAAGGTAAAAAGGAAAATTTAACCACTTTAGGTACTCCTAATACATTAATCATAAACCTTAAAAATAGCTTACAACTCAAACTTGCTCACTTGGATATTTTGATAATCACAAAAATGCTCACATATGTAAAATGAGACAATGAATGCTCAAATGATTGAAAAATACTTACAAAAGTTTGTAAAAGACACTTAAATGCTTCTTAATACTAAGTCTAACAAGAAAATACCTATTTATAGTGTTTTGGGACCTTCCTAATCATTGGAGCTAATAACCAATGTTACACTATCTATATGCAAAGCATTGGTCAATCGATAAGCATATTGGTCAACTGGCATGCATTAAAAGCTTTAGATTTAATAGCTATATTGGTCAACCAATATGGCATATTGGTTGACTAATACATTAACCAGTGTTACAACAAACTCTCGGTACTTTTAATTTAACAACTCTAACTTATATTGGTTAATCACTGACCCATATAAGTCGACCAATCACCCCAAAAATATGATTTTAACACATTTAAATGCTCAAAATCAATTTGATAAATGCACTTATGAATTAAGCATTATAAAAGTTCCCCAAAATTGTTTGAAAGATCAAGATAATTTTATATTAAAGATAAAACTTTAATACCTCTTAGTAAATGGAAAGACTCATATAATAAAGTAAAGTGAAAATTTTATACATGGTGAGTCTTTTAGTTTATCGAAAATAAATAAGATAAGCTTACAATAAGTAATACATAAAAAAAACCTCAATGTATTTTGATCTTCTTCATAACTTAATCTCGATATTAAAGATTGCAAACTTTGTCTTTCTTTTATAATCCTTTGATTTGGTGATATCTTATTCTTATATTCCTTCTCATCAATAACATTAAACTCATGTAGTAATGCTATTTTTTATCATCAAAACATTGATTGTAATCTCCTTTGTTTTATCAATCTCCCCTTCTTTTATGATGACAAAACATTTGTGATATTATAAAGCAATAAGAGAGTTCAATCAAACAGGTAGTTATTCACATTAAGATATTAATTATCTCCCCCTTAATTCATGCATAAAATAAATCAATATCATAAATATTGTTCAATATTAAGAGCATAATTTAACAAAAACTTATTCATTATCAAAGAAATATCCATAATTGTCCACTACATATAAAATGACAATTACTCCCCCTGAATTGTAGCATTTCCCTCCAATATCACAAAAATTATTCTCCATTTTTGGAAACATAAAAAGATCAACTAGATGGAGGGGGAAAATAAGACTTGATCAAATTGTATAGATTTTTAAGTCGATTCATCATAATGTCTCAAAAAGAATCAAACTCTATTCATAACATGCTAAAATGGTACTTAATGGCCACTAGAAGGGCATCTTGGAGGGAGTAATGATGTGGCCAAGAGGTGATGACATCATGTTCTACAGGTAGCTCAATAGTGTGGCTCAACAGGGGCTCATCGGGACCATCAACAAATGAAAAAGACTCACATATTAGGGAGAGTTGCTGAGACTAGGATGCAAGTGTGATATGGTCATTTAATCCTCAATTAATTTGTACCCCATATGGTTAAGAGTTGCGGAGTCAAAGAAGAAATCAAAGGCAATCTCATTGTCAGTGGGAAGAATATGAATATGCTGGAAAATGAAGGGATATGGAATGTTTTATTTCTTTTTTTTTGGTTTGATAGAAATGGACCATATTAAGCAAAAGAAAGAAACCAAGATGAATATGCTTTTTTAACATAACAGTGGAGTGGAACTAAAGGTCATTATGGCATAGAAAAGTAAATTGATCATTGGCACTCACAAAATTATACTTGATGAATAGGTAGTGAAAACGAGGGATAATATTAAGGCCATGAACATCATTGGGTTTCCTATGAACCTCTTTATAGGTACCTAACTAATGATTTTGATTATATCAAACATAAAATAGGTTCAGATATTGTATTTAGTGCGACAACTATATAGTATGCAGGGTTTTTAGGAATAGAAATGCCAAAGATCTCATTGATGGAATCATAAGTAAGGTTGATTTTGACACCATAAAATTTGGAGAAAATATGGGTGTCACCACGAATCACCTTATGAAGAACATTGGTATAAAATAACCTAACATTAGTAAGATTGATATGATAGGTCTTAATAAGAAAGGATTCTCACCTTTGATTAATAAAATAACAAGTAAGGTTATAATCCTTGAATTATTCTAAACTAGTAGGGGAGAACATGATTTTTATGTCTCGAGAAGTATAATTTTGGAATTAAGGAGAATCAATATTAAGGTACTAATCCTTATAAGGAGGAGGTATGGGATAAGGAGGGTGTGCATGTAACATCCCACTCCCGCCGAACCCGAACCCAATATCGACAGTGATATCCGAGTTCGTGCCACGTGAGGGTGGCGTGTCACATCACTTAACACATCACTTAACACTTAACAAAAGTCGGTATAAATTTTTTTTATAAACTCTTTTAAACGC
>JANQBM010000220.1:27180887-27191588 GCA_025594535.1 Erythroxylum domingense
GACAATTGTCATGAACGCATGTACAATAAATTCTTATGTGCACATATCACTGTTCACAAATGCATGAGCATGAGATGAGTTGATTTACTACACTTGGACCCGTTTTTCTGGTCCGACCCGTTCTCTGAAAACGGGATGTTACAGTGCAGGTAGCTCTACCATATACGAGAGCCCTAGTTGTAGGATTAGGGTTTCTTCTAGCTTTTACCATAAAAGTAAGGGTGGGTGATAAGATTAAGGAAAAAGGGAAATGTCTAGAAATATAATAAAGATTAGGTATAAAGGATCCCCTATAAAAGAAAAATAATACTTCTATAATCTCAATTCCATAAACCTTAATTATTTATCTATCATACATGGCATGAGTAACTAATGTCAAGAGGAGAGGTATAAAGAATGTAAAATGGAAATTGAAAGTTGCAAATAATTTGAAGTAAATGTAATCAAGAATTAGGCAAAAAGGTCACTTTTGACCATAACATTTCCATCCTCCGAAAAATTTAATCCTAACATTTCAGAAAGAATAAATAAAACCCTAAAATTTGGAAAATATTTTAAAATAACCCTAAAATAATGGAGAAACTGACAACTATGTGATGTCATTAGTTTTCTGTCAGGTCTGACGGTTACATGACATCATCAATTTTCTACCAAATCAACGATGACCTAGTAGATGTTTATATTATTTTATTAGGTGGGTTTTGCACTGCCACGTTAGATCCACGTTGAATTATGGGGGCGCTTTTTAAAAATAAAAATTGATAATTTTACCTGTAGGACTCACTATAATTAATTAACCACAATTTTGGTTAACCTAACAAATTAACTTAACTAATTAACCTGTTAAGTTAACGGATAAGTTAACCTTAACTTTTATTAACCTAAAAATTAATTACCTGTTAAGTTAACGGATAAGTTAACCTTAACTTTTATTAACCTAAAAATTAATTAACCTGTTAACTAATTAAAATTAGTAACTACGACAAAGTTATAAATTAAGTCAACTAATGAAGTCCCAATTTTCACTAACGAAGTTAAAATTCCTAACAAAGTAAAAATTCCCTATTTTCACTGATCCCCCTCATTCATCGCGGTCTCTAATCGCCCCATAGCAGCAATTATTGGTCACTGACGAAGTTGTCACCAATCGCCTTGTGAAGTTGTCATCAATTGCCCTATGAAGTCATCACTAATCGTCCTATGAAGTCGTCACCAATCGCCCTACAAAGTCTTTACCATTTTTAACTTGACAATATGTTGAGTTTAATCTAGTAAAGAATTTATAATGTCTTCAATTTATTATTGCCTATCTAATTTGTTTGGTAGACTATGTTGTACGTTTTGACTGCTTTCTTCTGGTGGGCTACACATGCGAGGCAATCCTATCTAGGAACATATATGTTTTAGGTTGCCTCTCATGTGATCCCATGTTCATTTTATTGTATCTACTCTGTTTATTTGAATATGTCGTGTGTTTTAGATGCTTTCTTTTTTTTGGGTTGTACATGGGAGGCAATCCCATATATGGACATGTGTTTTGGGTTGCCTCTTATGTGCTCCTATGTAAATGTGCTCCAACATCCTTTTTATGCTTCCTTTGATTCATTGAATGTACATGTAGGTGCAATGGTAGTCCCAACTGGTGTGGAGTGATCTACAAAGACTACTTTAGTTCCTTTATCCCTTACCTCACTTATAGCTTGGGATTTTCAATTTTAAAACTAAAATTTTCTCAATCCTAGGCGCAAACCACATAGCTCCAAATTTAGAGTACATCAAAAATAAGTTGCATTTATTTTTCCTTGTTTAAAGAAAACCTTGGAAGACTTTGTGTTTATATCATATTCAACTTTTAACACTTCATCATAGGATTTTGAATCACTAAAAATTGAACAACTTGTTTGATTTACATTCCTAATATCTACCTATCTCTGTTTAAATTGAAATTTGAAGGAAAACTATACTTCTTATAACACATATCAATAGTATGTCTTATTAAGCTATGATGAATAAGCATTACCTTGTTGCCTCCTTTATCCTAAAATGTTAGTACCCTCTCACTTTTTTTCTGCTATAATTTCACCTTGTCATATTATTTTCTTCTTTAAATTTAGTTCTCAACTTATAGTTAATAAGTTGTCTTTCATATTAAATAACTAAAGTAAATATTTTAACCTTATAAGTGACCATTTAGCGCTTGTTACTATAATACCTTAATGGAGTTAATTTGCAATTGTTCAGTTTTTATTTTTTAATTCGTACAAACTAGTTAAGCAATTAACAATTTATCATCACTTTTTATTCTAGATTAAGAGTGGAAACATTGTGTCTTACTCTTTATGATTTGAATTTGTTTTTGAATACCTTGTTATGTTCTTCTTTAAATTCAGTCCTTACGTTATTGTTATTAAGTTATCCTTTACATTGAATAACTAAAGTAAATGACTTGATTAATGGAAGAGGTTTTCTAATTTTAATAAATGTCATATTATTTTACTACTTAGTATCCTCTTTTAGCTCTTTTGAATTTTTTTAAATACTAACAAAGTGCTGATTTTTGTAATATACTATTTTTTTTAACATTGTAATTTACCATTTGCTAAAGAAACCTGTTGCTATGATACCTTGATAGAGCTAATTTGCATTAGTTAAGTTTTTATATTTTAATTAGTACAAGGTAGTTAAGTAATTAACAATTTATTGTCACTTTTATTCTAGATTAAAAATGGAGATTAAGAGTGGAAACATTGTGTCTTACTCTTTATTTAACACCTTATACCCGACAATGGAATCGGAATATCGAGTGTTACCACATTCTTAAATATCTAAAATTTCAAAATTCAAAATTTTCTATTTAAAACATTATTATTCTAGTAATTACTATTCATTTTATAAAAATTTCAAAAAATTTGCCTCTATATTTACTTAAAACCTCCTCCAAGAAACTTCAATACAGTTCTTATGCATGTTACTCAACTATCCATCTCCATGTCAAACTTCTTGACAAAATAATTTACCTATCCTCTAATACATTTCAACTCATCTAAACCAAATTTCATACATAACTTTCATATATAATTCACAATAAAATTTTGTAAAATCCTTCACTTTTTTATATGTACATGCCATAACCAAAAACAAAATAAAATTTTATAGTACATCCACCTACAAGTCTTCCAAGATCCTCTATGTGATTCTAGTCTTGTAATAGGTTCACCGCAACTTTCTTCTAATTCTCTTTAAAACTTACGCGTGGAAGGAAAATCCATACGTTAAGCTATAGGCTTAATGGTGTTCAAGAAATTCCATTTCTCATTCAATTCAATTCGTTCACCATAACATGCATAACATATAATATTTTTCAAATATAAATATCTTCATTTATTTCTAAACATAAATAGGCATTTAAAATCAATTTATGAAATGCAAGCATGTATCTATTATAATAATTCATCTCTAATTACATAATGATCAATAAATTGTACAATCGATTCATTTGAAATTCTTTAATCCTTATTCATGCATTTATATATATATTTTTGTAATTTCCCAAAGTAAAATCCAACGAAATTGCATCACTGAGTTAGATAAGTGGGATTTTAAAATATGGGATCGAGGTTTCGAAACCATACGATCCATTTGCATATCTATATCTTACAGGACTAAGCTCTCGGAGCCATATAGTCCATATGACAAATCAGATATCTTATACCGGAACCGAGCTCTCGGAGCTATATAGTCTAGTAATACATATCATGACGTAGTACTACTAACTTCCTGATTGGCATGTCAACCTTATCACATTCATCCAATTCCTATCTATTTTACTAGGAGCAATAATTTAATGATCAAAATTCATAATAGCCAATTCAAACTATTCCATATTCGACCAAAGTAAATGTCACTCCTTAATGTCATTTTTGTCATTATTCGTTTTAATTTAGTTCATTGAACATTCAAGACATATTTATCTTATCAATTAGTCAAAAATAATAAGTATATCTAGTTTCCAAATTCAAACATAATGCATGCCAATTGGGGAAAATTCAAATTATAAATCAAAAATCCAAATTAATTATATATACTATTTCATTTACAATACAATTAAATATCATAAACCCCTAATTTTATCTCAAGAACTCTAAATTACTGAATACACAAATTTTTAGGAAAAATAGAATTGCAAGAGCACATACTAAATTGATGTCCAAATCTTCAAATTAAGCTTCAATTTTACCATCAATTCCTTATTCCTTCTCTTTCTCTTTCTCTTTCTCCTTCAATTCATCTTCTTTATCTTCATAATATCGCATAACAATTCAATTACATGCATTTTATTCATTAATGCATACAACTACACTAAAATCATATACTAAAAACAACCAAAACTCCATTAACTTACCTTGGGATTTTTTAGTATTATTCATCAAAAACACCCATAAACTTTTTCTTCATTTTTTCCCCAACATTCTTGTTAATATGGTGAGTTTAGAGACCCTAGGTTCATGACTTAGTGTTTAATAGCTGATTTTGTTGTTAAAGATAGAAAAAGTTAGCTTGTAAGTGGAAGAAAATGAAAGAAAATGGAGGAAAAGAATAGAGGGGTTGTTCTCAGCAATCTTTAGTAAAGAAGAGAGTGTTAGGTGGCAATTTATCCTATTAATCCCATTAAAAAAATACTCATTAATGCATATAAAAACAAATGCTATTCTTTTCTTCTTCTTAATAAATAATGCCCATTAAAAATATCAAACCATATAAATAACTTAATAAATATAATTTATTTTCATTAATAGTTTTAGGTTTGATTTTTACCCTTTTCTCAGATCAAACTTTGACCACTTGTCAACTCTTGGTCAAACCCTTAAAATGAACTCATTTGACCTCAAATTAAATCCTCGTGCTGTCCTTGAATAATAATATCTTATGTTAAATAAAATAAAGTGCAGTTTGAGTCTCGAATGTCATTATTCACCTCGAGATGCACTATTCACTACCTAAAAAGTACAATTTATGAAATCGAGATTTATAGTAAAAGTACTCGCAATCACATCTGGGGTAACCTGGTTTTCACGAGCCCACATAGAGTATGCAAGAGTTGGAATACGGGTGTTCGATCCATCAACTATCTCTGATATGACCCTCTGATCACTAGCTCTAGAACTAGCTCCCAAGCCTCTACCTCTGCCCCTCAGAGTCGTAGGAACTGGTCTCTCTGCTTGACCAATTGTTTGATACTATCTACTAAGACAATCTCTTTGAAAATGCTCTATAGATCCACATCGTAGGCATGCTGCCATCATCTTCTAACACTGTCTGCCATGTTTCTTCCCACAATGCTCACATGGGGTAACTACTCCACATCTTGAACCACATGTTATACTGGCTATAGATGGGATTGGTTGTCCTGCCCTAACCATTGATCTCTAACTCTACCTTGATTGCAATAAGATGTCTGTGTTTGTGTTGGAGCCTGAAACCCTGAACCTTTTTACTTCTTACTAACTGGGAATGATGAACTAGATTATCCATGACTCATCTTTTATTGTACCCTATTTCTCCATTTCTGTTCATCAATATTAACCTTTTCAATACTTAAAGTTTCTTTCACTATCTCTCTAAAATCCCTAATCGGCTAGGCAATATGGAGTTTCTTAATGTCATTATAGAGGCTTGCTTCAAATCTCTTACACTTATCTACCCCGTTGGAATTAATCTTTCAGCATACATACTCAGTCTATCAAACTCTTTCTCATATTATGATACTATACTATACCCCTATTTCAAATGAAGTAATGCATCCCTCTTCTCATCCTTATAAGCCTCTCCTACATATTTATCTACAAATTGGGATAAAAATACTCCCAAGTAAGATCTTATGGTGGATCAAGCCTTTTAATAGACTCCCACCACTGATATGCTGGTCCCTGAAAAAGACCATCTGCACATTCCAATCTCTCTTTCGATGTGTATTGGAGAAGACAAAAAATTCTCTCTATCTTGATTAGCCAAAACTCAGCATCTGGAGCAGTAATTGATGACTACCCCAAAACAATCCTCTGCTTCCAACCTCTTAGCTTTCTCCAATGTAAGCTTTTGTAGTAGAAGAGGTGGTTGTGGCTATACAAGAAATGCAATAACCATCTGTTACTTCATGTAGTCCACCATAGTTTAGAAAAAACTCTGTTGGGTTAGGAATTGATTAATCGACAGCTAGTGGTACATGCTATGTTGGTTACCCCGCCATCCCCCTATCTGTATCATTAGCTGAGGCATGATTTTCTTCCTCTCCCTTAGCGACTTCCATAATGTTTGATTCCATTCTTAAATCTATAACAGATAGAAAGGGTGGATTTATATTAAAGTCACATCATATTCTCATATAATCCTCCATTTGGATCTACACAATTCACTTTCCTTTATTTACTTAATTATAGACCCAAAACTGCCTAAACCAAGCTCTAATACCACTAAATGTAACACCCCATACCCAATAATGGAATCAGAATACCGAGTGTTACAACATTTTTAAATACCTAAAATTTCAAATTTTTAAATTTTATATTCAAAACATCATTATTCTAGCAATTACTATTCACTTTATAAAAATTTTGATAGAGTTTTCTCTATATTTACTTAAAACCTCATGCAAGAAACTTTAATACATTTCTTATGCATGTTACTCAACTATCCATCTCTACGTCAAACTGCTTGACAAAATAATTTACCCATCCTCCAATACACTTCAACTCAACTAAACCAAATTTCATGCAAAACTTTCATATATAATTCACAATAAAATTCTATAAGATCCTTCACTTCTTTATGTGTACATGTTATAACTAAAAACAAAATAACATTTTGTAGTACATCAACCTTCAAGTCTTCCAAGATCCTCTATGTGACTCTAGTCTTGTAGTAGATCCACTACTGCTTTCTTCTTATTCTCTTCAAAACCTACTTACGGAAGGAAAATCCACACGCTAAGCTATAGGCTGAGTGGTGTTCAAGCAAATCCATTTCTCATTCAATTCAATTCATTCCACCATAACATGCATAACATATAATATTTTTCAAATATAAATATCTTCATTTATTTCTAAACATAAATAGGCATTTAAAATCAATTTATGAAATATAGGCATGTATGTATTATAAGAATTCACATCTAATTACACAATGATCAATAAATTGTACAATCAATTACTAATTTCATTTGAAGTTCTTTAATCCTTAGTCATGCATTTATATGTATTTTTTTGTAATTGCCCAAAGTAAAATCCAATGGAATTGCATCGCTGAGTCAGATAAGTGGGATTTTAAAATACAGGACCAAGGTCTCAGAACCATACAGTCCATTTGCATATCTATATCTTACAGGACAAGCTCTTAGAGTCATATAGTCTATAAGAGAAATCAAATATCTTTTATCAGATTCGAACTCTCCGATCCATACAATCCAGTAACATATATCACGATATAGTACTGCTAACTCCTTAATTGGCATGCCAACCTTATCACATCCCTCCAATTCCTATCTATTTTACTAAGGGCAATTTTAATTAAATTCCATTGAAATTTAATGATAAAAACTTATAATAGCCAATTCAAACTATCCCTTATTCGGTCAAAGTAAATGTCACTCCTTAATGTCATTTTTTTCATTATTAGTTTTAATTTAGTTCATAAAACATTCAAGACATATTCATGCTACCAATTTGTTAAAAAAATATGTATATCAAGTTTCCAAATTCAAACATAATGTATGCCAATTGGGGAAAATACAAATTATAAGCCTAAAATCCAAATTAATCACATATACTACTTCATTTCACTATAAGGAAAATGTCATTTTGAGACGGAAAACACAAACATTCTGTCGGTAATACATATTATAGACGGAATTTACCAACAGACGAAAGTGTCGTAGAATCGGCCGTAGCTAATGCTTACTGACCATCAAAGCAGATTCTGTCAGTAACTTTACCGACGGTATATTGTCGGTATGTTTGTCACCGTCGGTAAATTTACCGTCAGAATATTATCTTATCGTCGGTAAATATATCGACGGTTTACTCTATTCTTGACCGTCGGTACCATTTAGTAATGGTTGTTTTGTTCCGTCAGCATATTTACCGATGGTAACAAACTTACTATCGATATATTTGCTAAAAGCTTTACCAACGGATATGAATTTCTGTCGGTAATTTCTTCTACCGTTACCAACTGAAGAACTCGTAGACTGTCAGTAATTGGTCATGTATTTACCGATGGACGTTTCTTTCCATCGGTAAATGTGTTACTTAATTTTTTAAAAGAGGGCTGCTCTTTTAATGACAGCTGGGCCCTTTGAAGGGGCATCCATTGGTCCTCTGATCGACTTGGCTATTGAGATTGATCCAAGCTCCTCTATGATTGGTATGATATCGTCCTCTACCTACTTTACTCACTAAGATTTTCCAGGTACTTCTTTTGCTTTATCTTTGTATCCTTCTATTGAGTTTTATAGATATAGTTTTTGTGGATAGTGATTGGGGAGGTTAAGATTCACTAGGTTTGTTTTGTGTTTTGTTGTGCACAGTAGCCATAGTTTCTGCATGCTCAATAGTATGTTCCTTGCCTGGATTTATTCATAGTTGAGGGTGGTTATGAGTGGTAGAGGTGCTTATTATTAACATGATTATCAACTAGTTTCCTCCGTTTGAGTTATTAAATATGATCCTCTTTTTATGTTTTTCTTGAGTAACGAGGTTTTCTAGATAAGGGGTGTCACAGGTTTTATTTGTGTTGAATTCCTTTTGACGTGTGAGACATTTTCGCTGAATATATGTGCATACTATTATTATGTATTCATATTAGTTTCAGTTTTATCTTTATTATTATGTATTATCAGTATTCTATTATTAGTATTTTGTATTTGTATCTTTATTATTTGTATTCTTTGTAGCTATTTTATTTGGTTTGGTTTTATTCTATTTCTTTATGTACTTATTTAATTTTATTTATCTTCACGCTTAACGTATCAGTTTTCATCAATATCACTTTTTATTGTCACATCTACATTGTGGGTCTACCGGAAACAGTCTCTCTACTATATAGGGGTAAGGCTGCGTACTATTAGACCTCCCCAGACCCCGCTTCAGTGCGGGATTCCAAACTGGGTGATGATGATGATATAATATATATTGTCATTATATTTAAATTTTGGTTAATGCGTAATTTTAATAATTATAAATTTATAGTATACATTTAATTTGCTGAAATAGAAATTTTGATTAGTGATTAAAAGTTAAAATATCTTAATTGATAATAAAAACATTACATTGTAAATAATAAGTATTTGTAATACAAACTAAATGACCAAAAGTACAGTATTGATTTGGAGATGGCGGATGCTCTGGTTGGCCCCTACGCTTCAACTCATCCACCTCTTGAAGAAGCTGAGCGATGAACTGCATCGATTGTTGTTGTTGTGCCATCAACTGTTGCAACTATTCCAACGTCTGGTGCAACTGAGTCGATAATGTCTGCACTGTGCTCTCAAGTGCTTCCACTTGACTGGTGGTGGATCGCCTAGCAGATGCTGCTGTACTGGACGTGGAGGATTGCTAATAACAAGTGTTCGTAAATGAACTTAAGTCGAATATTCTCCCACGACGGTCCCTACCGCCACCTGCTTCAAGACAAGTTTCAGTGTCATCAACATCTTCAGATTGTTGAGACCGTCGTTCAATGCTTTGTTGTATTTGGTCCTATCAGAAAGCAATGATTATAATTAGTAAGTGATAATTATTAAGCATTATTAATATTAAATCATAAATTTCACATACATTGAGTTCTCTACAACAATTGTTGATGAATGTCACACTGTCATGCTTCTTAGTGTGAGTGTGTAGAAATAGTTGACAGGGTGTAGGCCTCATACCCATAGACTTTTCCTGCATAAGAATAAAATATTAATTATAAGTGAAATAGATTTTATAAAAATTTCGACAAAGTTTACTCTATTTTTATGAAATCTACCCCTTGTTGAACAAAGAATAAAGCTAAAACCACAGCCATATATGGAACCAGTATAACATTATCATTCTCAACAAGAAACACATATTTTCATTTCAAAATTCACACAAAAAATTTAATAGAAATACAAGTGAATTAGAATTTATAAAAATTTCGACATGGTTTCCTCTATTTTTATGAAATCTACCCCCTGTTAAACAAAGAACAAAATTAAAACCAGACCCATATATGGCACCAGTATAACATTATCATTCTGAACAAGAAACACATATTTTCATTCCAAAATTCACACATAAAAATCAATAGAAATACAAGTGAATTAGAATTTATAAAAATTTTAGCAAGGTTTCCTCTATTTTTATGAAATCTACCCCTTGTTGAACAAAAAATAAAACTAAAAAACACAGCCATAAATGGCACCAGAAACATATATTTTCATTCCAAATTTTAACACGGCAAATTCAATTAAAATATAGCAAAGAAAAGAGATGAGAATATAATTGTAAATTGTAGATACTTAAAAGTGTAACAGCCCAGACCACCCGCTTGCAGATATTGTCCGCTTTGGGCCTCGGCCTCTCGGGCCTCACGCCCTCACAATTTTTTTTTCCAGCGTGTAAGCCTCTTTAGGGCATTACTCCCGCAGGACTTCCCAGGAGGTCACCCATCCTGGTACTGCTC
>JANQBM010000220.1:27199655-27219342 GCA_025594535.1 Erythroxylum domingense
ATCTTCGCGGGGCACGGATCCGGGTATCACTGTCGATATCGGGTTCGGGTCCGGCGGGAGTTGGGGTGTTACACATCTTCTCTATCAATCTCCAAGAAAGAGCCATGAATTGCCTCTAGAGATGTCAAAAATCGAAGAAGGAATGAAGAAAATCATGTCTGTTCGAGACTGCCTTTTCTACCATCACAAAACAATGCTTTTATAGTAAAAAACTAGGTTATAGGAGGTACAGGTGGCAAGTTCACGAGCATGACTTGGTGTGTTACTCCTGTGAGTATATGTCATGGAGTGTCATGACCATGACAATTTTATCATGGGTGTGACATTGTCTTGTCATAGGCGTGATATTGTCTCACATCCATGACACCTTCCATAGCCATGACTTTGCATATCTTCATTCCTTTTGGTATTTTCTTGTCTCCTTTTCATTTTAATCCTTCTCCTTCTTACTCCATGAAGCCAATTAAGTGTGAATCTTAAGAAGATGGCTCAACAAGTATGCTTTCAGCTCACTTTAGCTATTATGCATTCAAATTGTACCTAAGGTCAAACATGAACTATAGTGAGAGTCTTAAGCATTTTAAAGAATTAATCACTAAGTGTCAATAATTAAATGTATTAACAATTAAGTAGATATCACGTAATTAATCAGAATTATAGATATCTCAGCTAAAGTTGATGTCAGAAGAAAGTTATAACAACTACGTATCTTTAAGCAAAGTTTTAAAGAACCATTCCTAATGACCAAACATTATAAACTTGATGCACGTAACATCAAGATACAACCAAATATCAGTCAATTAATGATTTTCTCCTAAGTTAGAATTAAGAAATTGAATTCTTAAAAATTGTAATGGGTAATTTGAATTAGGAGCAAGCCAAAGTGGTTGAGAATGAAGCACACATGTCATTCCTCCATTTCATGACATCCATTTCAAAAAATTTGATTAACAAACAAAGCATGAGCAAAAAGAAGCAAAGCAATTTGCATTACCACAGATTGTCACAACGGTGCTGAAGGGAGGCGAATGAGGGATACAATAGTGATAAGCAAATAAGGGCGACTGAGGGATTCCACACACAAAGACAAACCGACAAATGAGGGAAATTGAGGGATTTTATGCACAAAGAAAAACCAATGAATGAGGGATTCCAGACGGTGAAGATTGAGAATGAAAAGGATTCCAAATGGTGAATGAGGGATTTCAGACAGTGAAGATTAAGAATGAGTTAAGGATTGCAAAGGAAATTTGTTTTGTTAGGTTAATTAATTAGTTTAGTTATTAGTTAAGTTAATAGGTTATTTGTTTAAGTTCAGTTATTTTATTAAGGTTAATTAATTATAGTGGGTCCCATAGGTAAAATTATTAGTTTTTATTTTAAGAAAATGGATCCCACAATGCCACGTGAATCTGACATGGTGGTGTAAGACCTGCCACCACCATAATTAGTTTAGTTATTAATATGTTTAGTTATTAATCTGACATAATTAGTTTAGTTATTAGTTAAGTTAATATGTAATAAATGATGACCTAACAAAAAGTTGACAACATCATATAGTCGTCAATTTCTCCATTATTTTAGGGTTATATTTAAATGTTTTCAAAATGTTAGCGTTTAATTTGTTCTCTCTAAAATGTTAAGGTTAAATTTGTTAAAGGATGTAAACATTAGGGTCAAAATTGACCCTTTTTCCTCAAGAATTATTCATAAGATAATTCCTTTAAGACATTAGAAAAAAAGAACTCCATCAAATCATAAAAGAATCGAGTTAAATGAATTACATAAAAGATGTCTATAATTGGATCAAAAAGTCATCAAAAACATAAAATCCCAAACCTCTACTTCCCTCATAACATTTAGATAAAATCATAAAAATCTAATTCGACCAAATTATACATAATTTAATGCAATTCACAATCGAAAAACCTTAAATCAATCTTTAATTGAACTAATGAATCTTTAAATTTGAAATTTAATACATAAATAAGAAATTCCCATATGTCATTTAGGCAAAATAACCAAAAATTTCAATTATGACAAAATTGAACATAATTTAGTGCAATTCATAGTTGAAAAGACTTACATCAATCTTTAATTGAACTAGTAAAACTCCAATATTTCAAAATTATCTAGGATTTCTATGAAGAGGCAATTCCTAATTATGAAACCTTAATTCACCCTAGATGACAAATTGATGCAATTGAAAGGATAATGCATGAAATTAAATGAATGGACATGTATACGAATATTGGCAAGAGTGATTACTAATTAAAGGAATAATTAATTGAATACAAAATATGAAATTAGGAAAATCCCCAAATGTGATGAGATTAGGGTTTACCATTAGAGTAGAAAGATGAATGTATGTTGCATGTTGATGGGCGAGCTTTTTAAAGATATGAGAGAACTAACTTGGAGGGAGCATTAGGATCTCACCAAAGAGATGAGGTTGGCACCAGGGAGAAGTGGCACTCTAGAATGAGCATTCTACCATCTTCAAAAGTAAAGGGATGAGATGTTTATGAGGAAGAGGGTGTCAGATAGAATGTTATCTAAAGTTTGAAAATGATTATGGAGGTGGGATTATAAAATCTATTTTGTATAGAGAAGGGGAAGCCTATTGGAGGTGCAGTGAAAAAGAAAGAGGGAGATTTGTTGGTTTTTAAAAATTGACTTATTGGTCAAATATTAGAAGATATTGGTCAACCAATGTATATTGTTGGTCGAACAAAGGTGGTCACCAATGTTTCCACAAACTCACTGGAATAAAAATATTTGAGGTATCAAATGATATTGGTTGACCAGTAAGTGATGTTGGTCGACACTAAGTATGTTTGGTCGATCATTATAAGAAACCAAACTTTCTTTAAACTCCTAAGAAAGAAAAACAATCTCAAATTTAGAAACATTAGGCATCCAATGTGACTAGTTGTGTGACCATTCGATAGGGAGCAAACTCTCTGAAAAGAAAAAGGTCATAGAATTAGGAATATTGGTCGACCATTGAAGGATATTAGTTGACCAACATAGCTATTTGGGAAACTAAACTATAAATAAACTCTCAAAAAGGCTAAAAATATAATTTTTGGGTACACTAGTCAACCAACCTAATTTATTGGTCTATAAGTGTGTTTTGAAACATTACAAAACAACCTCAAAACACATAATTAATCAAGAAAATGAAAGGGGATCTTTATCATATAGAATTTCTCTTCTAATTAAACAAAATCTTATCCCTGTTTAATGATTTACAAAAATTATTATCCAATTAATATAAATTCTATCTGAATAATCTTATTTTGTATATAGTCTCTAATTTTAGGTAGTAAGGTTTATACTTTAAAAATAATTATTAAACACTTTATTCATAATTCAAAGCCAAATATTAATCACTAAGGATTTAGACTCAAATTGACATATAAAAGTAAGTTGTCACTTATTTCTAAATTATGAACTAATAATTACTTTATACTAAACATTGCTTATAAGATATTTGAATTAAGATTCTTTTTGAGTTTACAAACTATTGAAGGCTTCTTATCCTTCTCATTCCTCTCACTTAGTTTATCAATTGTCTCTTTTGAAAAATCTTTGAGGACTAGATTCTCCACATCTTATAACATCTTGTAGAATTTCTTGGAAGCAAGAAAGTTAGGTTCATCATGAGAAAATGCATAAACTTTTTAATAATACTCAATTCAATAACTACCATCTTTACTAAATACTATTTGCTCTTTCTTTTTTAATAGCCTTACAAACCATAGTAATAAATGTGTTTTTGGCAAATAAGCTTGGTTCTTTAGCTGTTAGGTTCTTTCTTCTTTTCAACACACTTGCTTGAGGGTTTATTCTATCCTTTGTTTTGAAAAGCATAATTTGTCAATATGCTCGTATTTACCACATAACATGTCATATGATTTGATAGTATGATGATGACCTTTATGATTTTGATGCATGAATGCACTATTTACTCTTCTATGTGCATACAAGTTATGGAAACTTCTTCTTTATATAAGTGACTTGAATGCTTTGGAAAATGAAAAGTGATAGGAATATTGTATGTAAGAGACATGTTTCTTTCATTGTAGTGATTCTTGTGTGGAGTATAAACATGTATTATAAAGTTAAGTTTGGTGTAAGGCCTAATATTGTATAAATGAGATTATATGTTATCATAAGTTTTTATATAGAAGTTATGCCTATTCTTTCCTTGAGAGTGATGAATTCCAGTTCTATATTGAGAATGATACATGAAGGCATGAGATTTGCTCTTGATGTGTGACCTAGTGGATGTGTCATTTGTGTGCTTAGATGTGGATGCTCCATGTTCATTTATCATCTAGGAATTGGTTTTTCACTATGTAAATGCTTTCCTTTGACAAAAGTGGTATAGGTATTGGAAGCATTTCCATGGCTATATCTAATTCCGTGCCTATTATTAGTACTCTTTTAAGCTCCTAACATATTTCTAGTTTCTCACTTCCTTTTGTGAACTTGGACAATGATTCCTTAAGAGAATCAACTTCCTTCTTCAAATTTTCATTCTTATGCTTTAAAGCATCTAGGTTATATTTATCCACTATGGCTACATCTTTAGAAGTCTTGATGTTACACAATTCACTCTTTATCTTTTCATGTTTTGCCCATACATATATCTAGGTTCTTTTGAACTTTTTTAAGTTTGGAGTATAGCTTTTTTTTTGTGCTTATAATTTCAAGACTCTCAGTAAGTTCATCATACTTCATATCAATGTCACTATTATTATCACATGATTTAAAGTTAGAGAGTACCCCTTCATAATTTTTTACATTAAAGAATATGTGAGCTACATCTCCTTCTGAATGCTCACTTTTGAAGTAACTTGTGTCACCTTAAGTGGAGGCTTTAAGTGTCTTCTTTTTTCCTTTTTCCTTCTTTTCATGTCTTTTAAACTTATCATTTTCTTTTGTAAGATGACACTAAGACTTTACATGTTTGAGATTCCTACGGTCAAAGCAAATAATGTTATTTGATTTGTGTTCTAAATCTATCTTTTGTAATATGTGAGCTACATCTCCTTCCGAATGCTCACTTTTGAAGTCACCTGTGTCATCCTAAGTGGAGGCTTTAAGTGTCTTCTTTTTTTCCTTTTCCCTTCTTTTCCTTCTTTTCATTTCTTTTAAAGTTGTCATTTTCTTTTGTAAGATGACACTGAGACTTTACATGTTTGAGATTCCTACGGTCAAAGCAAATAACGTTATTTTGTTTGTGTTCTAAATCTATCTTACTACCATTATAGTCCTTTCTTTTTTAGGAATTCTTCTTTCAGAATTTCTTGATTTTTTTGTAATTAATGCAATATCTTCTTCATCACTTTCACTAGATGACGTCCCTTCCTCTTCACTTGATTCTTCCTTTGAGGCTTTCCTAAACTTGATCTGTTCCTTCACAAGCAACTTTTAAAGTATGTCAAATTTCATTAGTTGTTTCACACATAAAGACTCTATTAAATTTATTTCTTCCTAATGCACAAAATAAATGTCGATGACTTTATTATTCAAAGAGATTAATTTTTTGTTTTGAGGATCCTATTCCTGTTTTAACGTAAGAACTTTTCTATCATTTATAGTTTTAATAAAAATTGTACGAACCACCTAAGATAATTGTCCATATATTGACATTTTCAGCCATCAAGAAAATTTTCATTCTTATTTTCAAATAAAAGATAGTCATTTCGATCATAAAAGGGGCTCTACAAATGTTTTGACCTTTTGATTAAAAGATGATGAAGATGCTTATAAGTCATTATAATCTTTGCTCTAGGACTTTGTTTGACATACTAACCCTATAGACCCGTCCTAATACCACTAGTGATTTCCTACTGGAACCAAAAAGGGGGGTGAATAGGGTGAATTCAAGATTTTTATTAAAGGATACTAACTTATAAAAATAATGCCTACAAATTATCACAAATGTAAGAATGAAATAAAAATAAAGGAATTTAACTATGTTCATAAACAATAAAGTAAAGAATAAGGGAAGAGAAATACAATTCAATTTATAGTGGTTTGATAAACATTCTTTGCCTATGTCCACTTTCAAGACTTGTCTTGAATTTTCACTACAATTCTTCTTTTAAGGTGAAGAATGACCTTTATATAATCTTTCATTTTGGCAAAGAGAAAACTTCTTTTCAATCTTTCTTCAAAATAAAGAAAAACCTCAAACCACTTTAGGTAGCCCTAATATAATGATCACAAACCCTAAAAATAGGTTACAACTCAAACTTACTCGCTTGGATATTTTGATAATCACAACAAGGCTCACATGCTTAAAATATGACAATGAATGCTCAAATGATTAAAAAATATGTATAAATATGTATAAAATGTACTCAAATACTTCTTAATAATAAAATCAACAACAAAACACCTATTTATAGTGTTTTGGGACAATTCCTAGTCATTGGAGCAAAGAACTAGCCGTTGCAACGGCTATATACGAACCATTAATTGACCAGTAAACATATTGGTCAACTAGTATGTGAAAGCTTTCGATTCACTAACCATTGGAATATTGGTTGACTAATAAGTATATTGGTTGACAAATATAACACATTGGTTGCCTAATACATCAACCAATATTACAGTAAACTCTTGATACTTCAAATTTAACAACTTTAACATATATTAATCGACCACTAATGTATATAAGTCGAACAATCACTCCAAAAGCTGATTTTAACACCTTCAAATGCTCAAACTCAATTTGAAAATTGTAGTTATGAATTAAACATTTCAAAATATTTCCCAAACTTTATTTGAAAGATTAAAAGGTTTTTATATTAAAAGCAAAAGTTTTAATTTCTCTCAGTAAATGACAAGACTCATGTGATAAAGTGAGGTGGAAAAATTATGCATACGGGGCCTTTTAGACTATCAAAAACAAACAAGATGAGCTTACAATAAGTAATACATAAAATAATTTCGATGTATCTTGATCTTCTTCATAACTTAATTATGATATTAAAGATTGCAAACTTTATCTTTTCTTTTATAATCTTTCGATACGTTGATACTTTGTTCTCATATTCCTTCTCATCAATAACATTAAACTCATTAATAGTATTTGTATTTTGTTATCATCAAAATATCGATTATAACTTTCCTTAATTCAACAAAAAATTGATTAATTCAAACTCACCATTTGAGTTAATAGTTAAGCCGAAAAATGAAAATATAGAAACATGTCGTTTGTTGCTTTGTTTAGTAGTCCAGATGTTAAACGCTTAGCGATCCTTCCCTTGCAATCATATGCAACTGTTGTGTGACAACTGCCTCTCCAAAGTAATAATATAATTGATTTCTTCTTTTTGTCTAAATTCTCTTCTCTGTCTCTCGGTCTTCCTTTCTTCTTGAGTATTCTTTAGTTAGAACAAATTTATACAAGTCCCCTTCTCATTCATGCTTTAGCCTGATATATTATTTTCCCACAAATTTCATAAAGATTGGAATAGAACAAAAACCAAAACAGAGCTGCTCTTTTGGATGCAATGAATAGCTTTGTTTTGCACAATTACGAGCTTGACTTTGTTCATAGTGACTAAATTCCAATTATTCGTTAATCACAATCAAATACCATCCCTAAGGAGTCTGATAGATTAATCTTTTGCTAAAATTAGAATCTTTTTCTAGTTAACTATCCTGAATCCTAGCCCTGATTGAACGGGAAAAGTACTCTCCATATAGCACTATACACCCAACATCTCCAAATGGGGGGATCATGATGCAAACAACTATACTCTTGGCACTGTGAATTTACCAAGTCCAGCAGGATGATGATGAATAGGAGGTAAATCAATGGTGGTCAGCATTTGAGGAATTGACATGCCTCCTGAGATTACAATTTCTGCATCACAACAAACGTTTTAGCAGAGATAGTCTTAAAGAAAGAAACACTCAAGATATACTTACCAATTCCCTCTCTAACTGAGAGATTAGGCCGCAGTATATCTTTTGTGCTCATAAGGAAAACGTCCCCAAGATAAAGGTGGTTTGTTGGCACATAAACACAACATAGGTCCTCTGCACCCATACTTCCTCGAAGAATAACAGAAGATGTGATGAACCCAAATGCATATTCCCCATTACGTGGATGCCTTATGATGGCCACTTCCTTGAAGGCGTTAGAATTCTGATCTGTACCAGAAACTTGACTTCAAAGTCTAGTCCTTTTAGTCACTAAGATACAAAGATAATTACACTCACCTGGTGATATAGCTGCACTTATTTGTTTGGAAGCCGAGTAAATATAGCTGATTAGAGGCATTTTCTTAATAGCCCACTCTCCCAAACTAAGAACAGAAGCTCCTAACCATGATGACATGAACACGCCAACCAGGAAGATGAAGGTAATGGAAGTCAAGAATCCAAGACCTGCACATCAGTTAACGAAATATTATACAATAGCAACGGGTCTTACCTAGTAGCAACCATGCTCCTCTTAAATAGCAGGTTCTAGGATGAAGATGAATTCATGAGCTTGCAAGGCGACAACTTTCTTATAAGAAAACAATTATTTCTGATTGTTCTTACAGATTCTGTTTAGGGCTGTGATAAATCTTTACCCTCAACTAACATTTTACTATAATAGCCCAAAAGGGACCCTTGGGAATAATTTCTTTGCTCTAGATGTCAAATGAAAGCGATGCCTCATTAGAGCTGCCATTGGTAAATTAAGGCAGTCTTTTAGTAGGTCCAAACGCTTAGAGAAAAGAAAGAAGAAAATCTTTCACTCAACCTCGATCCCATTACTTCATTATGATGACATTATGTACACGAGAGACCTATCTAACTGAACAAGAAAATGAAATGTTGGGGGGGTATGTGATAGGTGTTGATTCTGGAAGATAACTTGGCAATTGATCATCCAAATGCTGCTATTATTCACGATTAATCACTAGATTCCTATCTCAAATTCAAACTACGTAGTCATGTACTCTGCCTAGCGTTTCCAATAATCACAATGATTATTTTAACAACTGATTAAATCAGAAGAAACTTATGTGACCAAAGGTAGAAAGTACAAACCAAATATGTTGATTCCAAGATGGGCATAGATGGGAGAGAAGAATCCATCCATAAAATGTATAAACCACCAGGTAGTGCAGAATGTGATGGCTATAGGAAGTAGAATGACGCTGCAAAACATAAATTAGAAGAAAATATGTAGTATATGAATTTGAGTCAAATAAGGAACATAATAAAGCAGAAAAGCTAACCATCCTGACATAAACTTTTTCCAAGCCCAGCTACGGATAACTTTATAGAACGCCTGCACCAAAAGCCGATTATCTTAGACGACAAACAAAATAAAACTGAATCGAGATTCCAAGGAATTCCCTGTCATTTGTTTGTTCTTGTCAATGAAACTTTTGTCCAACCTTTTAATGAATCTTATCCAACATATAACAGAAAAGAATCAATATCATTCTCAAATGAGTCTCCACAATCGCAATAATCAACAAACATAAAAGAAGAGAGTAATCAAAATTTTCTAAATCACGCATACAATGGTTCTTTTCGTAATGCAGACAAATCCCAGAACACAGAATCAAAGCAGGGAATAGGGATTAGAAATTGAATCAAGAGAGAAACTGAACCTCTTTTCCGGAGGCGTGATGAGAAGAAGAAAGAACAGGAGTGACCGACTCTGAGGACGAATTTGAGCCTCCATTAACGTTCTCTGGATTTTGCTTAACTTGGATTGGTATTAAACGCTCTAAATCCCTCTCTCTGCTTGCCATTTCTTACTTGGTTTTCATGTATCAATTAATTCCCTTGTCTAAATTTCTCTTTTTCTTCGCCTTAGCGTGAGACCTGCCATGCCATTAACGAACTTTGCGTGCTTGTCGGTCAGAACGGACATCAAAACTAAACCCAAATGTTAAAACCATCACAGTTTCAATGGATTCAGATCCTGATCGGTTATAGTATTTCTATCGTAGGTTATTAAATTTTATCTACATGTTTATATAGATTTTACGTAAATATATAGATAAGGTTTAATAAATAAAAAAAGATTAGAATAGAATACATTAACAGAAGATTTAATGAAAGTTAAAATGGGCTCCAAATGATGGGAACAGATTTGTTCTTCTCGAATTAGTCTGTTCTTGAATAAATTTCAGTCATCTATTATAATAAGTTGGATGGTTAGGATTTTAAGAGCACAGCGGAGTACAGCAATTCGAGAGCAGCATATCTGCTCCTCCAAATGGTTTGGTCTTTTATTCATTTGATGCGATCATCTATTATATACTTCTTAGATTGTGCCGTAGAGAAAATGAATCAAATTCGTAAGTTACATTTCGCTTTCTGATATCCTACAATACATAAAGAAGTTTACAATTTTTGGTTCCATCCAAGTCCAACGCATAATAATATTTAGCGGGTACTGTACTATGGAAGTTCCATATATGTTGGATAAAGTTAAAACATAAATTTCAATCAGACAAATGAGAATTTATTAGGTAACAGAACCAAGTTTCAAAATTCACCAGAAACAAGATAAATCGGAATCCTCAACTTCTACAATCTCTAATTAAAGTGACCTAACATCGACTTAAAAATGCATGAAGTTTTCCAATGGCGACAAGCGAGCGAGGTTTCACTGTCGCTTCGCTTTATTGACTCTTTCGCGGTGAAAAGTTGAAATATCATTCAATCATTCACTTGGGTCGATCTCAAGATTAAAGCTTTGTGTGAGTTGGAGACAAAGGGAGCCCATTTCAGTGCCTGAAGGTTACGGAGAGAAGGAAGGAGAAAAGAGAAAAATGACAGAAGAAAAGGTGAATTTTTTATAGTGAATAAATGATAACAAGGTCTAAAATTGTGGAACAACTGAAACTGATCGAGAAGCTAGGGGACTACCAGATCGCATCGCAGCACAATTGTAATGCTCTCACAATCTTCTCCCCAAAGCCCCACATAACTTCCCGGTATATGCACACCTCTGTGTAACTCTTTTTTTCCTTTTCCTATGTGGTTTTCTTGTAATAGTTTTCGTTGGTGTTTTTGCTTTACGTGAAGTCAGTCTTTTTGTTGCATAAAGGAATATTTTACGGGATCTTAGCGTTATCATACTGTATGAAGCAGGGAAGTTGTCCCCACTTGTCTTATTGGAACTTGGAAGAGTCTTTGCAGTTGAGGACAATAGAATTCAGAACAGAAGTTTTACCTTCTCTATTTTTTACCTATTGTGGCACCTTGGATTTGAGTTTTAAGATTAGGAACGAGGATGCATGAATTGATTCATTTGCACTTTATGTTTGAATTTAAAGGTTCCATTTTCCGCTTCTAATTGACGTTGGTTGACCAATGTAAGTTTAGCTTCAGTTTTTATTGTTGGTCCCAACTGTCTGTTCTATTTTAAACTTTAGTTTTAAGTTCTATTGTAATCTCTTGTTCTTAGTTCACGTTTAAATATTTCATCTCACTATCATTCCCATTTTTATAACTTTGATCTTAGGTCTTGATTTAAAATCATCTTATTGACAATGAGAAGCAGTAATGGGTTTAGTTGATACTGTCATCTTTTGTCAAGCTTTTACATTTTACCTGATTATTCTTCATACTCTTTTATCATTACCCTTCCTCTTGTGTTGCATCCTTTACAACTGTATTCTAATTCCATTCTTTGTTTAATATAAATTCATAGGATAGATGTAGAAACCACTCAACGCAAAGAATCTAAAATTGAAGGCTCATGTGAAAAGTCTTCATGGTAACTGTAGACTGGAAGCTCATGGACTCTTTACAAGACGTTTCTAATGTTGGACCGTTAGTAGTATATTTCATGGTCAATTCATTTAGAATTAAATCAAAGTTGCTTGCTTATGAATCCTCTGTTTCACTTCTCTGCTTTTTTGTAACTGTAAGAATCTCAAGTACTCGTTATAGCAAGTTTTACCTCTTGTAAAGATTCCTAAGTGCTATAAGGCTGGCATGTGCTCTTGTCTGGACTATGAATTTCTTGATGCTAATTAAGTTGGAACTTCATCTCTTAATGTAAAAAGAAAGTGAGGATTTCATGTATACAGGCCTGAGTATTTCATTAACAATCCCTTAAAGTTGTGGAGCAGAAAATAAATGTCATAAGTTCTATTAGTTTAGGATCTGGGATTTATTATCCCAGTATTTTCCATGTCTATGATTACAAGCTGCAAGTGTAAAATTGACAACTTGAAAATTTTGTCAATTTTTTGGAGAAGTTGATATTGTGAGATATCATTCCATAGAAAAGCTGCTGAACCTGAGGGTACAACTTACACCTGTCATCATATGGAGGTACAATATAAGGTGGACAAGTTTTGAGTAGATGCCAGGTTGACTAGATATGTTGCTACATAGATTTCATTTCTTCCTGGATGACTATAATAAGTTCAAGAATGAACCTTACCTTGTTAAACAACGGCCACACCTTGCGCATACTGTAGGATTCAATGCTCATGTTTGTTTATGAATAAATCTGTTGGTGTACTTGTTAGCGTTCTAGTCTAATTGTGTTATTTGGATTACATCTGAGACTGCTGTTAACTTCATGCAGAGCAGATGTTATTTTGGCCATCTTTTTGGCCTTCGTGTTCACCATGCTCATCATATCATCATACATGGCAATATATTCCAGCCACTTATGGGTTTCTTTTCTCTTAATCTCCTTTGGAATTCTTCTTCCTATACGCCTGAGAATTTCTAGACAAGCACTAGCACGCAAAAGGGAGAGAAGATTGCTATTACCTTTGTCCATGTGAACATGCTGTAGTCTTCAAGAAGATCAACTGTAAAGCATCAAATGCAGAACTTGGTCAACCAGGATATTCCCTATTTGCTGAGATAGATGTTATGACTCCTTTACCCTCTTTCATAACTGTTACGTAATAGCCAAAAGATCTGCATCCACAGTCTTCATTCATGTGTAGATGCCGTCCATTTGAGCAAGGTGAAAGGTTAGTATCCGTTGAATAGTGGTATCTTGTAATTCATTATCATTTGAGGATTTTCTTTTTGATACATCTTGTAGATTGATCTAATAATTTTGAGTGTTGTCACTTCTTGTTTTGGATAAACAAACCTGAGATACGGCCCAACTTATTCCAAGTGCTACCACTTAAATCATGGCTCTAACTTTAAATCTGGGAAGAGTTTTGCTTTGAATGCATTAAGAAGGCAGATAGGATGCTGACAAAAGTTTAGTACCTTCGAGGAATACTTGAAGGTTTCCAAGTATTGACCAAACTAGCAAGAACGAAATGGTGAGTTTGATACTTCTTGTTAAAATCCAATTTCGTGTCTATGTTTTATTCTAAGTTTTATGATATTCAAGATGCGTTTTTAGGAAAGAAATATACATGGAGGTCAGCTAGGAGTTGATGGTAACAGTGGGTTAGGAACTTAATCGGTAAGTTTTGGCAGTAATTAGTTATCTTACTTAGGAAGTTTATTATTTTCATATCTTTAGTAAGAGAATAAGTTAGCAGATTCTCATTCTATTTTAGTTCCCGAAAACTCCACATATTCAACCTATTTAAAGGGTATTGCGATGAATAAAAAGGGGGTTACAGTTTTCCTTAAAAATTGTTGACATCTAGTGTGTCACCTAGAAAGGGGAAGAACTCTAGCAAGGGAATAGATTTTTCTTTTGAGTCATACCGTGACTAGATTCTCAAAAAACACACATCAACCCGAATGGATGTGTTCATGAGAAATATCGAGTAGAGGCTGTCTATGGTGGAGGACTGTCAGCGGTCCAGTGAAAAGTCCTTGAACTTGTAGCCGGAGCGGATTTTGTGGGAGTTAAGTGGGGCGCTATAAGAACAATAAGGTGAGGAGCAATAATCACACCTATAGTGAGCAAAGGAGTATTGTGCAAGAAGAAGAGACTACTGTTCTTAGGTAGTCTAAATTAGAATTTTCTATTCTTAGGTAGCCTAAATTAGAATTTTCTTCTTTGTATCTATAGGTGTGAGTAGTTCTTTGAAAATCAGAGAACGTCTAAAGAAGGTGGAGATGGGGACATTCTATCTTAATGGAGAAGGATATATGTGGTTTTACAAGGTGAAGCAAGACGAGACGGATATGGATTGTGTGACATTTACAGAGCAATACCACATGAGGTTTGAGCCTCCTACGAGCCTTAACCCCCTAAGTGAATTGACAAATTTAAAACAGATAGGAATAGTGGAGGATTATCAGAAGGAGTTTTGATCTTTGTAGAACTGAATCACAGAGCTCAGTACAAAGCAGCATATTAGTCGATGGCCTTGTTTGGTAAATGGTTGATCGGCTTTTTTTTGGCAAATGGAGAGGTATTTGGTTGTTTGACCATGTCAAATCGTTGATAATTATATTTGGTAATTAGCTGATTGGGTTGACAGATTGAAGCCAATTTACTATTTTCGAAGCGTTTTGTTCTAGCAGTTGAGAAATTAAGAGATGAAAAGACGATTGTGCTCAAAACTTATTACAAATAGAGATAGAGATAGATAAACATAAAGTATTAATTCAATTTACTCGAAGTAAAAAAAAACTCTGGTTTAATAAAAAATTAAGCCAAGTTGAAATGTTTTCTTTGATAAAATTTTGTATTTCATATCAGTATCATTATTTTTTAAAAATTATTCCATTTTAAATTAAATAAAATAAGTATTATTGGATTTGGTATTATAAGATAAGACTAATTTTATTAAAGGATTACATTTTCATATAATTAAAAATATTTTTATGCTCATTAACGAATACATTTTTCAGTTTAGTTTTTAACATTAATTTAAATAATTATTTTTTATTTTGAACATAGACAAATAGTTTTTAATTTATTTAATTTTGACTGATTGATTAAAGCAAATTAAAACGTAAGCATAAAACTGAGATTCAATAAGCATTTATTGATGGATCAAAATAGAATAATTTGTGCAGCATTTGCAGTACATATCTATATTAGAAAAAACACAATTGACGAACAGGCTTTTAACATTATCAATCAAGATCTTGAATTTAAACTTCTAGGTGTATTTTAAGATGTTGAAGTTAACTCTACACAAGAAGACATTGACGAACCGAGGATTCGGGAGATGACAACTATTTGCGATAATATTGCTTCTAGTTTAAAGGCAGTTAGACGTCATTCGTAGATTATAATAAACCTTTGCTTTAAATGATGGTGTTGACTTCTTTTGCTCTATTTAAATTTTTATGAGATTATTCAAAGAAATACTAAGATATAATATTCATGTCCTTATAAATTTTTTTTTAAGTCATGTCCTCATAAGTTATTTTACACATAAACAGTTAATACTAAATAGTTAATTTTATCAAATATCTTTAAATAAAAAGTTGATATTATCCGGTCAAATTAATTATATTATTTACTATCAACACGCTGATATAATTAGCTAAGAATTAATACAATCCCAAATAAGACCTATTTCTTATTATTCTTATAGAAGGACTGCGGCTACAGATAGGATTGCAGCAATCGGGCAACTTAAAAGTTGCGACGAAGCTGACCCGCACTTAAACAGGTTATTTTAGGGAAGAATCATAGGGAAACACCTGCATGGAGCAGTCAGAAAACAGCCAATGTAGGGACAAATGCAAGGAAGGAAATTCTGGGGTAGTATCCACTACTAAGAGCACAAACGCACTTTTCTTTTAAGAAGAAAACCGAAGAAGAGATGAACAAGGCTTCTTTGGAGTTTTTTGGAAGATTTTGAGAAGACTTATCGTAAGTTAGAGCTTGAGAACAAGCTTTTTGTCAAGGAGGGAGTAATTATACAGAAGATGTATTCTTGGGGAAAAAATAAACGAGGAGGTCAGTCAGGAGTTGATTGTAAGAGCTGATTAGGAAGTTAATTGATTTGTTTCTGTAGTAATTATCTTATTTAGAAGCTTGTAAAAGTGAAAGAACTCCAACAAACAACAAAAAAGGAGAGAATTTTCTTGTGAATTGTGATCCTACGCAAAAACTCGTATCATTTTACTTCAATTCTTGGCTAGAAAATTGGACAGCCAATCCCAAGTCTACCCAATATGGATATCAATCATACGGTTGCCGTATGGTTTACATTCATATAATGTTGGACATGATTAGATTGAGTTTACCTTTCTGGACACGTTTTACCTTCTGTTCCACTCCATTAACAGATTATGGCAATCATAAATGTCAACTACCAACAATGACAGCTTTTATTGGCCTTACCCTCCTTATTTTCTCAGTCTCTTCTATTGTGCATTAACTTCAATTTAATCCTTCATTTATACCTCATTCACTGAGGTTTATGACAAAATCCTTTAGTTTATTTTTCACTTTCCCTGAAAATTGATAATGATGAAGAAAGCAAAAGTATGCAATGGTGGTCAATAATTTTATCATCCAAACAAAGAACTGGAAAATTATACAAGTTTGGTAGGCAATATTCTTATCCAATCAGAAAATAAAGATGATATCTAAAAATCCTTTCTTGGAAACTTGTCTCATAAGCTGTTGTATTCTGGAATGATTTGAACATGATTATTCAATTGTAATCAGTTGGTTCAGATAAGAGGCTTCTCATATTGAAGCCGAAAAGAAAAGAGGTTTGTAACACAAAACTTCAGAACTAATCATGTTCCATTTGGTTCCAAGCAGTTTCGGAGCAGACGCAGCTCAATACATTTTCTTATGCACAGCTCAGGATTACATCTCCAGTCACAAACTTAATATGTAGAATTGACTTGTCAACTTGTTCCATAATTCTTTTTTTTATTTTAGATTTTCTTCCCTATCACACCTAAGCCACCTCCTGTTTTCTTCAATTACACTCATTGGTTCTTACCTATATAATGTTGTGGTACTGCTTTTTGAATGTTTCATGTATCCTTAGAAGTGTTGTTTTGATTATACATGGACAGTAATCCATAAGCAACACATACATATTTTATGTGCAAATAAGAAATCAAGCTATGGGAAGCATAACTTGGAAGTCATTTCCGTACTTGTTCTTGCGAAGTTTGGTGGTAATTCAAATGTCTGTTGCTTTATTTGTTGATAATGCAGAGACTGTAACGTTAGTTCAGTAGCAATTGGATATTGCTTCGTTTCTATCAACTGTCTTAATTGTACATTCTTTTATTTTGTATCGATACCCACTTGCAAATCAACTGAAGAAGTCTAATTGGGGTATAAGTGAATGGAATACAAGAAGGTTTTAGTGGCAGATTTATAAAATGCAAAGCAGTTATCCATCTGCTTGTTTATGATCGTTTTTGACCCGTAAACTCCTGTCCTGTCATGGTCCCCTGGGGGACCAAGTTGTTCTGTTTCCTCAAAACACTGCTCGAGAACCCAGTTGTCATGAGCTAGGGAAGATGAAAAGCTGATGGCAATGGGTATCACACGGGTGCATGATTGCTCTAAATTAACGAGTAGGTGGACCTATTCACCTTCAAAGGGAATACAAGGTCTCTCTTCCCTTTTTGCTCGAGTGATATCTGTGTGATACTGATTTAAGATTCTTTCACAACACTAGTTTGGTCTCTTTTCATCCAAGTTTCAAGGTCGATGTTTCGAAAGAATGTCGATCGAAATTTGACCGGTACATGCTTTGACTGGTACAGTGAGATTTGTTCAGGCACTAATGGTAGGTTTTGATAAGTAAGGTAAGCTTCTGGGAGTTGGAGCCCTTGTGGTATCTTGACATGGTAAGGGGATAATTGGATAAGAGGACGAAGAATTTTAAACACTGCCATTACCAGTTGCTAATGACACATGAAATTAGAAAAAAGAGTGATTGTTAGTGGCACACCAAAGTATCTTTATGAAACATGTCCGCATGGAAATGGAACTTTTTGTCACTAGAGCATAGCATACCCTTCTTGACTTTTTCTGCTCCTTTTTCTGTATGGGTTCCTTACTACCTCTTAAGTCTCCACACCCTCATTATCCTTGTATTTATGAAATAAAGAATTCGACATGTGCATCTTTAGTGCAATGTTGACATTGGAGATCAAATTCCTTAAACTACTTATCCCCGGAGGAAAGGAAAAGTTGATGCAGATCTCAAAGGGAACATCACCTATACTATATCTCAAAGGGAACATCCCCTATACTACCTGGGTCACTCGGTCCGGCTATTCTCATCTCCTTGGTTGAAAATCTACCCAGAAAGGAATAAAAAAACAATTTAAACAGCAACCCACCTTTCCTGTCCAAGAATATGAAACGATTCTTCTATTTAATTTACATAGCTTAACCAGTCTTCCTTCCCTTCTTTTAGTTGATACAGACATTTGGCCATTACCTGGATAAAAGAGCCGAAATTCTCGGCCAATCAATAATTACTCTGCCACTGAATCGAAATAATTGTGGCATTTTTATTGTTTAATGGTACATTTGGCCTAGTACCATCATGAAAGCTTTAATTTTTCTGCCAAAATATCTTTTCAAGTTATTGATTTGGCACGAACAACTGACAAGCTTATATTGCCACCGCATAAAGCAACTTTGGCCACTTACCACCAGGCTTTTTTATGTACCACTTAATCTGATTAACCTTATTTTATATTTATTTACATATAAAATGATATAATTTAAGGATAAAAAGAACAGATTAAATGATCGAAAACAGAATTTGAATTTGTAAATTCACCTCTAAACACTCTTAACAAAAGAGTTAAAATCTTTTTTCTGTCGTATTTGTTTTGCTGTCTAAGCAGGCTCTTGTGCATGCCGGTTGGTGAGGCGCTGGAGTATTGTAACCTCAGTTCGTATCACATATTTTCTCATCACTTAACAATTTATTCTTTTAATTCATATTAAAAAGTTCACTGAACCTCATCTTTCACCAAACAAAAGTGAATATACTTCTTTTTGTTGAAGTTAAGTTATAAATTTACAAGAATCAAAGTTTTAAATGTTAATCAGTGTGAAGAATAGAATAGAATAGATTGGCACGACTTTATTATTACAAAATTTATAAAAAGGAAATGCTGCTTTTTGACTAGTAAACGCATCAACCTTTCTGGGCTTAAATTGCCTTGATCATGTACGGCGTAGGAAGATGCAGTTTTGGACCAATAGATGAAAAAAGAGATGCGACCACGTGATTCTCAGCTCCTCTTTTACTGAAATCGTACTGTAGCCTACCACTCTTTGCACTCCTATTCAAACTTCTCCACTTCAAGAATTGACATGTTTCTGTAGTTACTCAGTCCAATAAATACTTGAAAGCAAATGATAAAAAAAAAAGTGATGTTAAAATATTAAATATATATATATATATATATTAGTGATGTCGAGTCACGGTCTCTCAAGATATCAACTTTTATTATCATTGAAATCAAGAGAAGGACAAGGCAGTATGATTGATGGATAGGCATAATCATGTAGCAGAGGGCGTTCTGTAATCCAAAAATTTGATTCCCCGCTTCATCAGGACTTAGCTATGGGATCAGATTTTTTTACTACTTATGATGTATTGTCATCTTTTATTACATTTCGACACATTTATCTAAACTTCTCATAAATATATAGATAATAGCCTTGTTTGACAATCGGCTGATTGTATCAGTTGTTAGCTGATTCTATCAGTTGTTAGTTGATAGCTGATTCTATCAGCTGATTTGACCAGCGGATTGTATTAGCTGTTTGTTAGAGATGTTTGATAAA
>JANQBM010000220.1:27219442-27234885 GCA_025594535.1 Erythroxylum domingense
GTTGTAGTGCAAATATCATGTTGATCAATCTCTCATAAATCTCCACATTCTTTAGGCCAAAGGGCATTACCTTGTAATGATTTGTCCCCTTATTTATGCATATTTGACTTTGGGATGAGATTTATTAAGAATTAAAGATTATTTCAAGCAAAATTTGTAATCATAATTTTTAAAGGAACGTGATCCGACCTGCACCAGTGTGCTAACCCAGACCTTATATGGATCAAGTGCAAGAAAAGACTTAACCTAAAACACAGCTTAAGGAGAGACATTGTGATGTTAAAGAAAATTCATAAAGTAGCACGACTTCAGCCAAGGTCATGCCACAAATCATGTGCAAGTCGTAAGAGAAATAGGAAGATCTACGGTCTAGAGTTATGAGTGTGTCAAAGACCATATCTCTACTAAGAGAAAATAACAAGATCCACAACCATGTGTCAAACATGTACAAAGGCGTTAAAACATATCTGAAGCACAAAATCCTAATTTTTAGAGAACTTTTAAGGACTTTACATATTTTATTGTGTCTTTTTATTTCTAAAGGTTAGGGTTAGTCATTAGGAGGATAAAGGCCTTGTTTGGCAATCGGCTGATTGCATCAACTGTTAGCTGATTCTATCAGCTGTCAGTTGATAGCTGATTCTATCAGCTGATTTGACCAGCGGATTGTATTAGCTGTTTGTTAGAGATGTTTGATAAAATTAGCTGTTTAGTGTTAGCTGTTTATGTGTTAAATGACTTATGAGGACATGACTTAAAAAAATTACAAGGGTATAAATATTATATATCTTAATATTTCGTTAAATATTCTTATAAAAATTTAGATTTTAGAGAAGTCATGTTCACCTATACCGTTTTATCATCTATAAGAAATTTATGCTACTCTTTCTATTTTCATTTTCGTTTAAGGTCAACATTTTATTTCTAACCTATAACTGCATAAAACAATTATAAGAACAAATAATGTTTCTAAAATGTCCTTATTTAAGCAAAGATTGAAGTGTTTAATGTTCTTTTTTTCTTCTTTAACTACTGGTTATGGTTACATATAAATAAGGGTATAATTGGATTTTGCTATATTTCACTTTAGCTGATACACGAAAACGCTCCTCTATTGCAGCGTTTTCGTTTTCAGCTTATGAGCTTCAATAAGCTCTTTAAAAAGCTACCCACCAAACGATTGTTGTTAGCTGTTTGAAAAGTCAAACAGCTAACAACCCCCAATCAGCTAAAAAAACAGCTGATTGGGGGGTATCCAAACGAGTCCAATATTTAGGTAAAACAAAAGATTTGATAGGCACAGCTATGAGGCATTAAGTATCTAAGTAAGTGAATGAGGGCAATATTTATAGCAATGTATATGATACCATTTCGTACTACCCAAAAAACGAAACAGTACGGTAAATATTAGTATCGACAATACCCGATACTAGCCGATACTCGCAATACCTAATGATACTAAGTCGGTATCATAAAATATAAAAGTTTCAATGGACTAATATGCAAAAACCAAATATTTTTCGCATATACCCCCTTGACGCCTCTTCTATTTTGCCTCTCATTTTTTATTTTTGCTCTCTCTCTCACGGACTCATCCTTTCCTTTCTCTATCACTCTCGTCGTCCTCTCTTCCACTCCCGACAATTCATAGTGCTCTCTAGTAGTGCTTGACTGCTCCACCACGCGACGTCATTTTCGCCTGTCTCCAGCTCTGCCTGTCACCACCAACCACCATCGGCTTTGCTCTTCAGTCTCCGATGACCACCAAGGCACCACAAACACATCATCCGACAGATTTGGGAATAATACCCAAATCTGGACCCAACCCATCATCGAATCTGATTGTGAATTTTTGTTTGTTAGGTGTGTTTTTTTCCAATTTCTGTTAGAATGTTTCTGTTAATTATTTGTATTGTGAGGAATGAAATTGTGAAGGATTTCTGGTTAATTGTTTGTGTTAGAGACTTAAAGTTGTGAAGGATTTTTGTTAATTGTTTGTGAAGGGTTTCTAGTAAATGGTAACGGACATGTGAAATTTATGGTTGGTTCGGTTGGTTTTAGTTTTGGTAATGAAAATATGAAATTTGTAGTTGGTTTGATAATATTTGGTAATGAAAATGTGAGAGTCGAATGTTTGGTTCATTTGTTTGGTTCATGAAACTTGCAAGCCATATTTTGCAATGTATTGTAGTTAATTGTAATAGTTTGTTAGTTGGTTTGGTTTACATTCAATTTTTGAAACAAACAAATTTTGTTCACTAAATTTGAAAATAAAAATAGAATTAAAAATATAAAAAAATTAGGAAGATTCATTCATGCTTTGCTAAATGGCATCATATTTATAAGAAGATTCATTCATGTTATCTTAATTGACATGTAATTGGAAGTGTAATTACATTACCATTACTTAAAAAAAGGATAATTTGTTTAAACATACACAAAAAAGAACCTAAATTGAAAGAACTCAAATGACATCATATTCATATAGAAAAACAACAATTAAAATTTACTACTTCAAGTATATCTAAAGTTTGAGTTATTAAATTTTAGATTAAATTAATTTTTATTATTTGTTTAAGAAGTCATAATTATTGTAATGTTTAAGGTGTATACTAATTTTTAAATTTCAATTTAATTCTAATAATTTTATCCAAATTTACAGTGGAATATTTTATTATCCCTAATCTTCTTGATTCATCTTGATTATTGTAAGAGGACAATTAGTTAAAAAAAAACCATGTGGTAATGGTTTGGGAGGTTCTTTACATATCATTGCTAATTTTGTTGATAAAAGTACTCAAAGATTAATTTCTTATAAAACTAACATCTTTATATTTTTGTTACAAATAAATGAAAGAAAATTTAACTACTCCTGATCAAACTACTTCTAGAAGATATAATGATCTAGTTTGGGCTCACGCTGCATTAGTCCCAGGTATGAAGAATCATACAATTTGCTTGTTTTGTAACAAGCATTTGAAAGGTAAAGGAATCACCCAATTGAAGAAGCATTTAGCTATAGTTAAAGGAGATGTAGAACTCTGTAAAAAAGTAAGTCATGATGTGAAGTGACAAATAAAAACATTGTTTGATAAATATCAACATGAGAGAGATAGAAAGGAAATGTTGAATTTTAAAATTAGTAGTGGAAGTTCATTTTTTAGTTTCCGTGGTGATTATAAAAATATTGAAGGTGCTAGTAATACTGGTATTAGTACTGGTAGCATTCCATCTCAAGCTCAAGAAGAAGTATTTGAACCTAATGTGAGGAAGAGAAGAAGGATGGTGACTAATTTCTTTGTACCACGAAAAACTGCTGGAGTTTAACCTTCAATTCGTAGTGCAATGCAATGAAGAGATGCGACTCACAATGTCGATATGGTGGTAGCTAGATGGTGGTATGATACAGGTTCATCATTTATTGCTTCTCAATCTTATTATTATCAACCTATGATGGATGCAATATCCTTTTATGGTCTGGGATACAAAAATCCTTCAATTAATGACTTAAGAGATAAACTTTTAAGTTGTTCTATTTCTAAAATTAGAAATTATTTGGCTGAAGGAAGAGTAAATTGGGGTACTTATGGATATTCAATCAAGTGTGACGGTTGGACAAATAGGAGACAAGAGCCTATTATAAATTTTTTGATTTATTCTATAAATGAGTAATGTTTTTGAAATCTATTGATGCATCTGGCCTTATTATAATTATTGCTGAGACTTTGTTTGAGATATTTGATGAAGTTGTGAACAAAGTAGGGCTAAAAAATATTGTTCAATTTATTACTGACAATGATTCTGCTTATAAAGCGGCAGAAAAAAAAGTTGCAGAATATGTATAATTCTTTTTTTGGATTCCTTGTGTTGCACATTGCATTGACCTAATGCTGGAAAATATAGGAGATCCTAGGTATTTTCCTGTTATTGATGAGACTATGTAGAATGTTAAAAAGATGACAAAGTTGATTTATAATCGTGCATGGGCATTAAATTTGATGAGAAAGGAATTTACCAATGGTAGGAATTTGTATCGTCTTGTTGTGACAAGATTTGCAACAAATTTTTTATCACTTCAGTCTTTTATTTCAACGAAGAAAGAGTTAAGACAAATGTTTACAAGTGATAAGTGGATTGCATCTAAGCATGCTAGGTTAATGTTGGAGTGGAGGTTTGTAATATTATACTGGAAGATAGAGACTTTTATTCTTAATGTCAATTTGTTATCCGAGTTTGTGAGTCTTTGGTGAGGGTACTTTACTTGGCTGATAATGAAGAAAAGCCAACAATTGGTTATATTTTTGATGCCATGGAGAAAGCGATGGAAGCAATCAAGGTCAATCTAAAAAATAAGCCTTCTTTGTACACACCATATCTTTCAATCATTAATGAGATAAGGAAAAGACAATATTCTTCTCCGTTATTTGCAGCCGGGGCATTTTTAAATCCTAGTGCTTATTTTAGACTGGATCTTAGTAAGCAAGCTGAAGTTAATAGAGGAATGCTTTTAACTATTAAAACAATTGTTAACATTGACACGATGCAAGATCTATTAAGCTTACAAATGGAGCTTTATAAGTTGTCTTATGAGAATTTTAGAATGTCGATTGCTATTCAATAAAGAGGAGAACTTTCTTCAGGTGTTAGCTATTTTTTTCTTATTTGTTGAAAATTAATTATCACTTTATTTTGTTTATATCGCTACTTTTGTTATCTTATAACTTACAGTTTCTTAGTGGGATGAATTAGAAAATGGTGTTCCAGAATTTGAAAGGTTTGTAATTCCAATTTTAAGTTAATATGTGAGTGCAACAGGCTGTGAACAAAACTAAAGCACATTTAAATTTATATACTCCAAAAAAAGGAATAGATTGGAGCATAAGAGGTTGAATGACTTGATTTTTGTTCGATACAATTTAAAGCTTCGAGAAAGGTATGTTATTATCATTATTAATTTCGATATAATTTCTTATAATTTTCTAAACATTAAATTATATCCCATTTTTGTGATCGTTGAAATGAAAATTGTTTATGAATATTTTGGGATTGTTGAAAATAGGAATTGATGGGAATAAAAATTATTTTATGAATTTTTTTGATTGTTGGAAATGAGAATTGTTGGGAATGGAAATTGTTTTATGAATGTTTTGTGATTGTTGGAAATAAGAATTATTGGAAATGAAAATTGTGAATGAAAATTATTTTATGAATGTTTTGTGATTGTTGAAAATGAGAATTGTTGGGAATTGTTGAGAATGGAAATTATTTTATGAATATTTTGTGATTGTTGGAAATGAAAATTATTTTATGAATATTTTGTGATTATTGGAAATGGGATTGTTGGGAATGAAAATTATTTTATGAATATTTTGTGATTGCTGAAAATAAGAATTGTTAAAAATGAGAATTATTTTATGAATGTTTTGTGATTGTTGTAAATGAAAATTGTTGGAAATGGAAATTATTTTATGAATGTTTTATTATTATTGGAAATAAGAATTGTTGGAAATTGTTAGAAATGGAAATTATTTTATGAACTATTTGTGATTGTTAGAATGGTAGTTGTTGGGAATGGAAATTGTTATATGATTGTTAGAAATCGGAATTATTAGAAATGAAAATTACGAATGAAAATTATTTTATGAATGTTTTGTGATTGTTGGAAATGAGAATTGTTGAGAATATAAATTGTTTTATGAATATTTTGTGATTGTTGGAAATAAAAATTGTTTTATGAATGTTTTGTGATTATTGGAAATGGGATTGTTGGGAATAAAAATTATTTTATGAATGTTTTGTAATTATTGGAAATGAGAATTGTTGGAAATGGAAATTGTTTTATGAATATTTTGTGATTGTTGGAAATAGAAATTGTTAGAAATGAAAATTATTTTATGAATGTTTTATAATTGTTGGAAATAAGAATTGTTGGAAATTGTTGGAAATGAAAATTATTTTATGAATGTTTTGTGATTGTTGGAAATGAGAATTGTTGTAAACGAAAATTGTTATATGAATATTTTGTGATTGTCGGAAATGACAATTGTTAGAAATTGTCGGAAATAGAAATTATTTTACTAATGTTTTGTGATTGTTAGAAATAAAAATTGTTGGGAATTGCCGGAAATGGAAATTATTTTATGAATATTTTGTTATTATTGGAAATAGGAATTGTTGTGAATTGTTGAAAATGAAAATTGTTATATGAATGTTTTGTAATTATTGGGAATGATAATTGTTAGGAATTATTGAAAATGGAAATTATTTTATAAATCTTTTGTGATTGTTGGAAATGAGAATTGTTGGGAATTGTTGGAAACGGAAATTATTATATGAATGTTTTGTGATTGTTAAAAATGACAATTGTTGGGAATTGTTAGAATTAGAAATTGTTGGAAATGAAAATTATTATATGAATGTTTTGTAATTGTTAGAAATGAGAATTGTTGGCAATTGTTGGAAATGAAAATGGTTATATGAATAATTTGTGATTGTTGGAAATGATAATTGTTAGAATTGTAAATTGTTTTATTAATGTTTTGTAATTGTTAGAAATGAGAATTGTTGGGAATGAAAATTGTTATATGTATATTTTGTAATTATTGGAAATTGAAATTGTTGGAAATTGTCAGGAAAGATATGTTATTATCATTATTAATTTCGATATAATTTCTTATAATTTTCTAATAATTAAATTTTATTGTTTACTACGAGTCTTAATAATACAAGTAGTTCAACTGATCCAATTTTTATTGATAACATCGATCTTTTAGTGAATTGAGTTTTTGAAGAATCGAATTTGATAGATGTCAATGACTTAGAAGATAATCTTAGATAGGAAAATATTGACATGTCATTTGTTGCATTAAATTTGAATGATAATGACGATGAAGCTTCTCTCAATGACGAGGATTTTGTATCAAATGATAACTGAGGTCAGTGCAATTATAGCAGGTATCTTCCTGTTGACGATTGAATTTCATTCCAAGTTATTTTATCCTCTTCTTTTAATTTTATTTATATATGATGTTTATTAGTTTATGTTAAAATTTATATATGTAATGTAATTATAAATTTTTTTATTTCAAGTTTAATTTCAACTTGATCGTTTCCTCGTTATGATGAAATTGTAATAGTTAAGGATATTTATTGCTTTTTTATTAGATTTTTTTGATTTAATTATTATTTATTAAAATAATGAAATTGTATTATTGTAATATTTTAAATACTTTTTATTATTCTTATTTTTATATTTGTAATATGATGATTGTCTTTTTTCATATTAATTGTGGTTATTATTTATACGTGAAATATTTAAAAATTATTGTTATTTCATATTAAATTATTAATTGTGATTATTATTTATTATTATGATTTTTAGAAACAAGGTTGACGTAAACTTGTAAAGTATACATTATATAACTGTACAATATATTAATACACTATTTTATAAATTTTTAAAAATTTCAATAACCATTTTATAAATTTAAAAAATTACCTAAAATAATATCCTATACTAAAATCTAATCAGACAATAAGTTAAGTTAAGTAGAGTATTCGCAACTTTAATTTGTAGAAAGAAGGCTTCAGGCAAGCACTGGTCAAAGATTGTGAGAAGAGAGAGAGAGGGAGAGAGAGAGAGAGAGAGCACGAGAGTGATGATTTGGTCACTGGGAAAAGGTATTGAGCATCGTGCGACCACGTTTTCTGCTGTAACCCGCGCGTGGGCAATCATTGACTTCAAACCTTTGAGTAGGTTCCCCGTCCTTTTCTGTTTCCTTTTGTTGCAAGGAATTGTTATTATCAATGTATCATGTACAGAACGTACGTCATAGCAAAGTTCAAAGCATTCACAATGATAATAAGAGAAAGATTGAAGCAATCTGTGATTGTTACTGAAAGCATCGAGACGAAACCACCATCAAAATTTTCTTAATTGCAAGCTTCCACCAAACTATCTAGAGATGTAACTGATAGGTTTAGTGAAGTTTTTTAATTTTTATCTGGAATTACGTATAATTGCCAATCATAAACAAGAGTCTAAAACTGTAACTCCACGAACTAAATTTCAAGTTCCTGAAATATTTGGTTGAACACTTCAAGGAATCAAGTATAACTATATACAACCAGAACTCTTGAGTCTCCTAAAAACAGTGTTTGATTATTTAACTCAAATCCATCGAGTTGGGTTCTACTCTCTCTAACTTTGTATAAACCAAAAGCTTACAAGTGATGATGTTCATGTCCTTCCTTTTACCCCTTTTTTTTTTTTTTATAGTCAGAGGTGAAAGAATGATTGAGGTCAAGGCCGCAGATGGATGGCCTCGGTGATGGTCCAAACTCAGAAGTTTGACCACTGCCCTGACTGTTTTCATCCATACACACGTCTGTTGTCATGGCATGCCTTTTATTTTTGAACAGATCTTCTCTTTGGATTAAAAAAAAAAAGGATTCAGGAACAGAAATACTGATCCCTTTTTTTGTCTTCTCTTTTTTTTATTTATATATATTTGGACTTAAATATTTATTTTTAAAAAATATTTTTACTGTTCCTCTTCCAACGGCAGGTTTTGTTGGATACTCCGTATCTTTCTGCGTGACAATAGCTTGGAGGTTTCTGCGAAATAAACAGCATCTGATCGTAAAGCAGGCAGGCGCAGCCACCTACCTGTGAAGACCTGCTAGCTACTATTGCTCCGTTTTCGTATTTCCTTTCTATCGAAATATTAGTATATTTTTATAGAGAACCGGTCGTTGAGCTTTTAATTAAAAGTAAGCACCGGTCTTGTCGTATAACCCACACGTGTAGTATATGCCACGAGTAGGGAACCCAGTTCAATGCTTGTGGTAGCAATGATTGGCATTGCTGGCCACCCGCACGAGTCGTTAGGCATCGCTTTTCTTTATTTGCTTGTTCATTTTGGCTAAGCTAATTTGGTTGTTAGTACTTGATGGATCATGGCCATAGTACACTGTCATCGACCCACGTGTCCGAATCTAAAGTCTTTTCTATCTATTATTTATTTATTTTTTGAAGTTATATTAAATCAAGAAAAACGATGATGAATAGTACAATTGCACCAAGAATTGCATTACATCCAGCGTTAGGTTGATTAGGCAATTAGCCGTGTCAATCTAGGAATGAGAAGCTTATAAGCCAATCGATCCTCAAGTGATGGGGGAAAGTAAACGTTCAGTCTAACGAATTAATCCTTATTTATATTTTATTTCTTTGTTCATATTAATTTGTCACAATTGATTTTTAGTGTATAAGCAAACATTCCAACTCCTTTACGATATAAATTGTCAGTAACGTTATAATACAGTTTTGAATTTTCTTTTCAACGTGTCAAAACTAAAACAGAAAGCAGCATTATCTGCCGAACCCATATCTCAGAAAACGTTGTCCTACGTACTATATCCAAGTTTACGTTCATGTTCTTGTTGCTCTCTTTAGGTGTTAATTGACTTGATAGTGTAACAGGCTAAATTAGTTAAGCATGTACTTAGTAGTCAGATTAGCAAGATGACACGACCAAATTCTGAAGAGTTGATGTTTCGGCTAAATCATTGTAAGGTGAAGTTGGTAGATGTTGTCTTCACGTGAATGCCAATAATGCACACACATGGATTGGAATGGATACGCGTAACACATGACCCTAGCAACTCATGAGCAGATGCTCTAGCTGAAATAATTCTTTCCAGGAGTTTATTTATCTGCTTTTTTTTGTTCAATTTTCCTTTTCTTTTACTTTTTGAAAAACAAGACTCCCAATAAATGGAAACCTAATTAAGTTTCTTTGTCAAAAACTTTCAGATTTTCTCTTGAATACGCATATAAACAGCTAACTAAGACGATGACTATCAGTTTAACTGAAGTAGGGTTTTCCAGGAAAACAACCCAAAAGAGTTGAAACTGAGAGACAACTAAGAAACTTACGCATAAGAAGAGCATGTGGTTAGTTACCTTCAAAGATTGACTATAATGCTTAGTCATGGATAATGAAAAATATTCAGGAATGTTCAATCTTTTCGAATAAACTATAGAATGACATTTAAAGGTCTGGTTTTGGAGAACGAAGTATGGTTTTGCAGCATCAATATGTTCTTAATTTCTTCTGTATTACTGAACTAGTAGGGCCTTGAACCAGCTTGTCTTAGATTTCTCCATGATTATAACAGCTCAAGAAAAGATTTTGATCAGTACTGGTGGCGAGTACTGGCTAATGGTCCTAATCATAAATCAATTCAAAGAAAGAATCTGTTCGGTCCCTGAAAATGAATTTTTATGATCTGCTAATCTCCATTATTATGAGGAAGAAAACATATCAGAGGTCCACATTTCACTGCCACTAGTGCAGCTCATTATCTGAGGCAGCATATATTCTTGCTTTATCTCAATGTTTTTTTATAAGGATGCATGATATACACCAGATCCCAAAGGGTTCTGTGGATTATTATATGAATATCGTTTTTTGTTGATTAAAGTCATTCGAACAGGGATAAAAATAACACAAATATGAACTACCAGAATCCGCTGAGGGGTTCAAGTAGTTCTCGGGGTCCTAAAACAAAGTCTACGTAGTGTATTCCACACAATACAAGGAAAGGATTGTCGGCTTGCTTACCTGCCTAATCTAAATGATCATGAACCCATAACAACATGAGAACTTGACAAGTAAGTACAAGGATATACCATATCTGCTAAGGTCATCGTCAGAGACACCTCTTCAACTTCGTGAACACAAACAATTCACACAGTACAAGAACAAGATATAAATAGGCCCCGATGAAATGAAGTATCCATTTTGACAACGTCGTTTCCTTTGTCTTTGAGGTTGGACCCAACTGCCAACTATTTTAAATTTCTTATAGCTAATTTGTTTTCAGTTATATCGGTTCCATGCATTTTTTAGATTTTATTTGTCCTTTCCCTTTAATAACTACAAAAGCCAAAAGATGGAATAACGGTGTGACGTTGGTGGATAATTATGGATGGACTAGAAATTATTAAGCAGGAGGAGAGCTCCATATTTTTTCGTGGCTTATAGTTGCTTTTTGTTCATTTATATAATTTTATATGATTTAAATTGTGCCATTTTATAATTTAATGTAAAGTGAGTTTATTTTAATAACAAATTTTGGTTATAATTGTATTATTAGAAATTAGTTGATATTAATACTTTTACAATATATTTAAGTGCCAAAAAAAGAAAGGATGTTTGGCCTAAGAACACACTTTACTTGTAACTTCTATGACTATATTTTATTATGAAATAAGATGAGAATTAATGATTAGTGTCCTTTAATCTTCAAAAGTTCCCCCGTTTCTTTTAACTAATTTAAAGAGTATGGTTGTGGATTGTGAATAATGCCAACTAAATTATACTTTAAAAAATTGTTGATTGTGTGTGATAGTATATATTATAATTAATATAAATAATTTCTAGATAATTCACATCTTATATTTGGGTACAAATTATATTCTTTCTTATATAATTAATCTAATATTTTTGTATATAAATAAGTACTTCTATTTTATTGTAAGATATAAAAATATATATAAATAATTCATTCTCTATTAGTTTTTATTTGTTATCAGAGCTAACGCTAACCTTTATAAGGTTGGTTTAGATTTTTGGAAAAGAATTGATTCTTTTCGGGTGGTTCTTATACTTTTTTTTTTTTTTGGTTGATTGTTCTTCGTTGAGCTTCATTGATTTTGACCATGAACAAAGATTTGTTGCTCAACTTTGTATTGATTGAGCATATCAAAAGATTCCTCTCGTCAAGATGATTCTAACGTCGATGAAGGGATCTTCATCGAAGCCTCCACTTGCATACACATGCCACCAAAAGTTGCTTCTTTCTGGTTTACTCATGTATGCACTACAGGCATTGGAGACACTATGCTCACACCACGTTAGTGCCTTGCATTAGTCATTCATCCAATCACAGTGCGCCACATTAGTCATTCGTTTTCTAGTTGACCCAAGTGAATAGAACCAATCTAGATAGGTTTAACTAGCTACTTCAGTCCTTTTTTGGTCGATTTTCTAGTAATTCAAATACGTTTCCAATATTTTTGGCCCTTCTAAATTCATCTTTGACGTTTGTTTTTCCAAATTTTACTTCTGTTTATTATTTTTAGGCTTTAGTACTTTATTTTCTACACTACTTTTTATTTTTTGGTTTTTATGGCTGCTATAGATAATTCTCATTCTATAACTCATCCCATTACTATAATTTTTTTGTGGTTCAATAACGATTTATGGGTTCAAGAGGTATATTTTCCTGAAAGAAGACTTTTTAACAAATTTTTACAGGTGAGGTTGCCAAACTTACCAAACAAGATAATGAGATATAAACTAAGTTCACTAAAAGGCTCATTCAATAACGTAGTAAAAATCATTAGATTTTAACTTAATTTCATAAAACTTGTCAACTTGGTATTAAGCTAGAATTTAATTATTTTGATTGTGCTAAAAATGTTTGCAATTTTTTACAAACATATTATGCAGTTTCAGATGATATTCATCAATTTCAGTTTTATTTGTCTTTATCGTATGCATTAACAACCTGATCAAACCATTCAATTATATTTCTGAGTTTCAAACGTTATGGGATCAATTGTCATCCTGTGATCCATTTTGGCATGATATAACTTCTAAAAAAATTTATGTTGCCCTTCATGATTGCCGACGTGTATAATATTTACATATGACTTTTTTGTATTAGGGTTGAATCAGTTTATATTACGCTTCTTCATTGCATTTCGCTACATAAACTTGACACATTTATTCAAGAGGTATTTTTTGAAGAAACTCGACTTAGTACTCTCTACGTTAGGTGATATCTCCTTTCTACAAATGTAATTTTTATTGCTCTTTCTATTACTTCAACCGCCTCTACTTCTTTTAAGAGATTTGTAAATATTGCAAAAGATTTGAGCACTATATTTATGCTTATTCTAAACTTGAAATTAAGCACAAACTTTGGTTAAGTTAATCTAATTAAATCTCATAGTAACACTACAACAAAGTAAACAATTGGCTACAAAAAGACTTAGCCAATTGTTAAAAAAATGTCACCTATACTTATTTTTGATGTTTCTATTTCATTGTATAAAGCATCATCAATTCTTCATAGCTAAAGATTATAAATGATGTTTTCAAAATCCTAGATAAAAAGTGTTAGTTATAAATTTTTTTCGTAGCTAAAGTACTAAAAAAAAGGTAACTAAAAATCGAACATCGATTGATATTGGTGGAAAAACTTTGGCACCAAATGATTAACAACAAAAGTAAAATATAGCTAATAGTTTTTGGCTCTATATTTTTCCTTTGTTGCTATGTAGTATTAGCTATGTTTTTTTTTTGTAACGTAGCGATATATTATTTGCTACATTGTTTATATTATAGTGACATGTTATTTATTACTTTTTAATCCATGATATTGAAAAATATATTTTGAATATAATGTATCATCATAGTTTTATTGTCAATTATTTGGTTATTATTATAAAATTAAATTGTATAGAAATATTATTAATTCAAAATATCAAGCATCATATATATAAAGTAAAATTATATAAATATCATCAAATCATACCAACAAAAAGAATATAACATTAAAAGATGATCTTTATTCCTATACAAGATATTAATAATAACTTGAACTATTCTTATAGACAAAACAATAAATAAAGAGACCACTTCACAAATTGGAATATGTCATGACAAAGATGCTAATATTATAAAAACATTTGAGCATAACTAGAACAACTACCTAGTGTTGTCCAAGTTCATGAACTTATAATTATCTAAAAAGGTTGGTTAAAAATCAACTAAAAATATTGTGAGAGTATTGATACACTAAGTATTTGGTTCTAATTAAAGCAAACATCATATAACTTTACCATTTACAACATAATCACTCATCAATTGCATCTTCATCCATTCTATAATTCGAGAAAAAAGTATTAAAATTAAATTATTTTAGATATATGAAGTGATAGATTAAGTATAGGAGATATAATTAATATCCTTCACTTTTCCCTTCATTTCTATCATAATCATGGCCAAGTAATCTTTTGAATAACATATCATGTTTTGCTAATTTAGCTCGAGTTTCTTCTCCCCTGATTACTTCAACTTGTAATGTAGCTTTAAGTTTGTTGATTTCCTCTTGAAGGTGTTCAATGATTGTTTTATATGTTGAGGTTGAAACTTTTGGCTTAGGACTTTAGCTATGGCCTTTCACATAGCCAAAGGTTATTGTATCACAAATCTCTTATGCACTGAGCTTATTCCCCTCAAACTTAGAATTGTTTAATAACTCTTACATCTTATTCTAAAATAACAAAAACAAAAAAAACAATATCCAATCCACATATTACTGCTTATTATTACATTAATAAATGAACAAAAATATTGAACAAACTTTTATACTTACATAGTTATTTTCTGCTTCTTCTGACACCCAACCTTTACTTTTCTTATAAGAGTGACTTTATAAAGTGTGATATTATCACTCTCTAGTACATGTAATTCCTTTTTATTATGTTTTACAAAACATAAAAGGGACAATAAATAATGTAGTGTTTATTGTTTAAGTATAACTTGCAAACATAAATCTTAAATATTTATTTCAGACAATTACAAATGACTTTGACCATTGATTGTAAGATGTTTTCATTTTTGATCTACTGACCTTTGCCTTCTTATAAACATCTCACACGATATACATTTTAAGGTACATGCCTGTCTTATTGACATCACATAAAAAATGACGAAACAAAATGCTCATAGGCATTCTCATAACTATTAATTGATAAATTACAAAGTTGTTTTAATGTTAATTGCTAATGTTTGGAATATTTGTTCAAAGCAGTCAAAATTGAGGACCAACAAGCGAATAACCCAAGTTTTCAACAATTGACGTTTCACTAAAATAATTATGACTACAATTGATATGCTAACTTTCAACAAACATCGAATTTTGGAGTCTGTAATACGAAAATCTTCCTTTCATACTTTCACACATAAAAATAGAAAGAAAAAGAGGGAAAGAAAATAAACTAAATAAATATAAATCTTGAATAGAACAAACTGAAACAGTATCCTGTGCACCTGAATAATAATTAAGCTTGAAGCAATCTTCCTAGAGAACAAGCAATATTCTTAGAAAATAGTAAGCTAAGAAAAATAAAAGAAACATTTTCAAGAAAACATAAATAAGAAGAGAATAGGACAAGCCAATAATAAAAATGAAGTAAATCACACATTAGTAAAGACTTTAAGTTCAAGAAACTAGATACACAAGAAGGAGGGTTGAATGGTGTATCCTTCTTTTTTTTGGATAAAATCTCGAAAAGAAAACTTTTCTTTCTTATTAGAAGAATATCACAACTTATTACGTAGATAAATCGCAAATTACTTCTC
>JANQBM010000220.1:27247269-27264788 GCA_025594535.1 Erythroxylum domingense
TTTTATTAAATTTTTTATTTTATTATTAATTATATACAATTTTTATTAATAATATAAAAATATTATTATTAGGGTAAAGAGAAATGTTATGAAAATATTATTAATTATATACAAGAGGGTTAGGGTTAAAAGAAATAATTGGTATTAAGAAAAATTATTAAGAATATATTAAGTAATATATATTTATTAGTTTACGTTTTATCCTATACTCATTAAATCGGAGATTTCTTATTTTTATTGTTTAGGATAAAATAGAATATAACATGAAACGCTCTATTTTTATCCTATTTTATTCCATTTTATTGTAAAACTCTCAACCGAACATTAGAAACGTGTTATGCTTTATTCCGTTTAATTACGTTTTATTTTATTTCATTACTAAACTTTCGACCAAACAGACGGTGAAATTATGGTACGAGACGCTATTCAATTCAAAATATGTTAAATTACTGAAGCCAACCAACGAGATTTCAGCTAGACTGTAGCTCAAGAGTCACACCCTTCTTCTCCACAACTGCAAAAGACTTGGTTTTTAGGCCCATGAATTTATAATATTATTAATCACTGAGTTTTGAGTAATAAACTGGAGATAAAGAAGGAGAAGTTGTAATATTGTCGCCACACTTTCCGCTGTTTATTGTAAAGAAGACAGGGAAGAAGGCTATAAAAGCAGCCTATTGGGTTTCAAAGGACCTCGTTAAGTCTGTCTTCACCAACATCTCGCCTGCGCAAGTCACTTAAAAACTACAAATATTTTCTTTTCAACACAAGGCTTAGGAGGAGACACAGTCACGAAACTGGATACTGTCTGATTTCACCTTGCTTAGAACAGCAAAGCAAAACCCAAGAAAGAGAATGAGAGAGAGTCAGGCAAGTTCCATGTCTGACTCACAGTTTGTTCTCTTTCTTCTTCCATCACTCATGTCTCTACTTCTCATCCTTATTCTTGTTCAAAGAAGACAACCCAGGTTTAATCTCCCACCAGGAAGCATGGGCTGGCCATTTCTTGGAGAAACAATTGGCTACTTGAGGCCTTACTCGGCTACTTCCGTTGGAGAATTCATGGAACGACACATATCGAGGTAAAACTAATCTACATAGAGAACAAAAAGGAACGGCCTTTTCTTTATCATAGCATATAAAGCTCCATTTGATGTGCAGGTATGGAAAGATTTACAAGTCCAATTTGTTTGGGGAGCCTACAATTGTCTCTGCAGATGCTGGTTTGAATAGATATATACTGCAGAACGAAGGGAGACTGTTTGAATGCAGCTACCCTAGAAGTATAGGTGGAATTCTTGGGAAGTGGTCTATGTTAGTTCTAGTAGGAGACATGCATAGAGATATGAGGAGCATATCTCTGAATTTTCTGAGCCATGCCAGGCTTAGAACGCATTTACTGAGAGAGGTGGAGAAGCAAACTCTCCTGGTTCTGAACTCCTGGGAAGAAAATTCCACATTTTCAGCTCAAGATGAAGCAAAAAAGGTAAATTTTGACAGTTGCATTATAAATTTGATGATTCAATGTTAACTGTATAGCAAATGCATATGTTATAAGAAAAATAAAATTGCAGTTCACCTTCAATCTGATGGCAAAACACATCATGAGTTTGGATCCTGGGAAACCTGAGACTGAGCAGCTAAAGAAAGAGTATGTCACTTTTATGAAAGGAGTAGTATCTGCCCCTCTAAATTTGCCTGGAACTGCATACAGGAAAGCCTTGCAGGTGAGCTAAGAGGGTGAAAAAGTAGATGCAAGAACTCCAGTTTTTAAATTCGAGTTTAACTAATTCTGTTCGTGCATGTTCTTATTGTGCAGTCTCGGTCAACAATCTTGAAATTCATAGAGAGAAAAATGGATGAGAGAATTGAAAGAACGAAGGAAGGAATAGAAAACATGGATGAAGATGATCTTCTGGGATGGGTTTTGAAACATTCCAATCTTTCAACAGAGCAAATTCTTGACTTGATACTAAGCTTGCTCTTTGCTGGACATGAAACTTCCTCAGTGGCTATAGCTCTGGCAATTTACTTCTTACAAGGTTGTCCCGGTGCTATTCAACAGTTACAGGTAAGTGAGCTAGCATCTTACGTTAGAATGTTATTCTGTTAGTTTCTATCAGTACCCCTGTTGTCCATTCAACTTGCAAGAAACATTTTTATCCATTTTGCCTTGGTAGGAAGAACATAGTGAAATAGCCAGAGCAAAGAAGCAATCAGGAGAAACAGAGTTGAACTGGGAAGATTACAGGAAAATGGAGTTCACTCAATGCGTAAAACCTCTTAATATCCCTATCTCAAATCAAAAGCTTGGAATTGTAATCTGTAAGCAAAACTAATGAGATTCCTGTTTATCATTAAAGGTTATCAGTGAGACACTTAGGCTTGGAAACGTTGTCAGGTTCCTTCACAGAAAAGCTCTGAAAGATGTTCGGTACAAAGGTAAACATAATCCCAGTGTAATAAAATTGGAAGAGTAATGTTTAGTGTGTGATTAACTAATATTGTGAGAGTAACTTGGAAAGGGTATGATATTCCACGTGGATGGAAAGTGCTTCCGGTGATTGCTGCAGTGCACTTGGACTGTAGTCTTTTTGACCAGCCTCACCACTTTAATCCATGGAGATGGCAGGTAAGTAAAAGCTTTTCGAAATTAAGAGACAAAAATATTGGTCATTCTTTTCCTTTTAGTAAATCAAAATTTCCATTTGTTCCTTCTCATGCCATGGCCATGGTCCCAGCTACAGTCCTTTCCTGTATTGTGTGGGCATACACCAAAACGCTGAGGCAACCAGAGCTTAATCATTGAGATAAATTTCGATTGCATGAAATGTTTGCTTGCTTTTAGGAGAATATAGTTGAGTTATAGGATTATGATGGGATATTCTTTTGTTGCGCTAGTCTAATTTTTGACATTAAATAACATAAAAAGTGAAAGTGAGGTGACGAGTACAAAAGTGCTTGAGAAATATGGAAGAATACATGAGAGTTACTAATCAGAAACTCATCTGAGGGTGCAAGTAGGCAAATGCGATTGCGAGTTCAAATCGCTGGCACTTCTCATCCCCCAAAATGGGAAAGTTCTAAGAAGGCAAAGGCATTAGAATCCACAATTATTTGGAGCAGAGAGTAGACATTAATATTCAGAAAAAAGGAGATAAGATTTAAAGAGACACTAAAATCAAGTGGATCCTCCAAACATTCCATCAAAGCCGTCGATTTCTGTCTCATCCGGTGCAAGGTATACAGGAAAAGACGTACGGTTTTCCCCTCCAGATCAGGTTATGAACTGTCATGATCATTCAATAGGATGTTTTGCTTGTTGGAGAGCTGGTCCCACTTCAACTCTCTCTCTCTCTGCGGTGCGTGTGGGTGTTTTGATATGATTAAAGCCCATGTGGAGGTGGGGTTTTTGGGTGCACGTGCAAGGGTGCTTTAGTTGTTCTAGTGGGTCAATAACCAAACTGGTCCACAACCGGGTTAGAGAAGGTTAAAGGCGGGTGAGAGTGTTTTCAGACAAGAAAAGAAAGGTTAAAGGCTACTTCTTTTTTGTGTTTTGTCAGAGAGAATCTTTGCTATAGGTTGTACCTTCATTAATTCAAAATGGGGCGATTTAGGTCACACTTCATAGTCAACGCTTACGTTAAACTCATTAACTCACATATGGATGACAGTTTTTTGATATAGGTTACCCGTTTCTTACTACGGCTATCAACTTACATAAACGTTACAGATTGATGGTAGCAAAAAAAAAACGTTACTGATTGATTGAGCTCCAAATTTAGATCCTTTAGACTTTGTTAAGATAGGAAAAAAGATGAAAAGAGATGGAACTAATCCACTCGGCCAAACCCAACTCGTCTTCCAAGGTTGGTACCGGTCAGATTCAGGGATTGAAATATCTGAGAGTAAACTTTGCAGCAATTCTAGTCGTAACTATTATGTTTGCTTAACCAATTTCAACTTTTGGACATAAAAATCTTTTCTAGTTAGTAACTTCTCTTATTTCATGTTGTGACAGAATAATGATGCTCGTGGATCTTCTACTTGTACTAACACAACCGCGGCGGCTAGCAACCACTACATGCCATTCGGTGGAGGACCAAGGCTATGCGCCGGATCAGAATTGGCAAAGCTCGAGATGGCAATTTTCATTCACCATTTAGTTCTCAACTACTACTGGGAATTGGCTGATACCGATCAAGCATTCGCATACCCTTTTGTGGATTTTCCTAAAGGTTTACCTATCAGAGTCCAGCACCACTCTTTCACATGAAAGAACTGTTGCATTCCTGTTTTTCACAGAGCCTAGCTATGCCTGCAATGCATGTTGGATATAGAGGTTAGATACAGAACAAAAGGGTCACTTGTATTGCATGCGAAACTCGAGTACCTTTGGATTTTCCAACGGCCATGGGCTAAGTTGTTTGACGTTATGTAAAGCACCTCACATGAAGGAATTGAAGTACACAAACGTTAGGACCACAACTCCCTCCCTCCCTTTCTCTCTCTGCTCACCTTGTAAATTCTATTTTTCCCTTCGTCCTGATCTTCCTTTGTTGGGTAGTGACTAGGGTTTTATTTCATCATTTATAATTATACAGTTTTATTATGTAATTAATTGGGCTTGTGCATTTCCATGTAATTTCAGTTTGGTACCATTGAATGTCAAGTTCTGCCGTTGTCTCTTATATTTCTTTTTGTCAGGGACTTTCATGCATGCAAGATTTTCCTCAACGTTGAAACTTTAGACTATCAGCAATAATCCTTAATTAAAGAATACTTAAGAATCAATAAAACGAAAGCATAGCATAGCCAATTTGAGAAAGAAAATCTCTAGCTAATTGGAATCTTACCCACCATGACAAATCTTATGTGGGTTGGTTCATGGTGGCTCTGCCTCTGTTGGAGTTGGACCCTACGAAAGTTTACAACATATGCACAACAGTGTAACAATGGACATCTTGTAACTTTATCCAGGAAAAGCTATGATGCTCTCTGGATCTAGCCATAGCCAGCGCACGGAATGGAATTGGAATATTAAACCACACAAGCAAATAAAGGGTCTTTTGTCGTTTGGAACGTAACGCTGTACAATCTCTCCTTTTCCATTAATGTTATTTCCCAACTTTATCAAATAGTTAAAAAGCTTTGGCTTAAATATTTCCTCTTACTCAGGTTCCAGTCCCAATCCCAATCCCATGCATGCATATGATATCTTTGATTCGTCGTGGGACCTCCATCACTTATAATTATCCTCTCTGTCCATGAACACCAGTGGTTCTGCTTCTTTCCAGTTAAGAGACGTCTTGTTCATAAACTAAGCATTTCAAGAACATGGCTTCCAATTACGTACGTTTCGCTTCTAAGTGTATGCACATCACTTCACCCTCTAATTGCAGACACAAACGTTTTAAATTGCATGTCGCCATCGCCATTGCTATTACAATATTGCAATTCTGTCGTGTACTGCAATTTATTTTAATTATGTTTCTATTTTCTGATTACAATTAATTTCCATTATTCGCTATTAAATCATTTTCTCTAACCCTAATCAAATATGTTTATTGCTTTATTAAGTGCCAATTCCCAGATCCCTCCATTTCGAAATCTGCTTCTGTTTCACCACTTTCTTGTCTGCATGTATCCACCTAACTATGAAAATAAAAGATTACCACCTTCTTGAATAGCCCTAGAGAAGATGGTGACATGGTGAGTCTCCTCCACCACTTTGATTTGAATTTTTTATTTGATTGGCATATGGAGTTTAATAATGGATTAATATAATCATTATATTATATTAATATTCTTCTCGATTCTTAAAAAGAGTTTGTCTTATTCGTATTGCAAATGGTATATCCAGATTTTGGTAAGAAAGTATCTGGCGTGCATAAATTTGATAAAAGAGTGTTCAATTCATTGCAAGATTGTTAGACTGAACATGTCTTTTTTGGAGTTAGATATGATTAATTAGGACTAGGTTGGAATACACCGATTATGTCTTGTCCAATATGTGGCTGTTTTCCACTTAATCCTTGATCATTGCAACTTTAAAACGACTTTCTGTAATTAGAAAATGCGTGTGGAGCGATCTTAGGGCTATCCTCTTTATTGTCGCTTTCTTGGAATTATAAGATTTGTATGGCTGTAGGATAAATATGGTATGAGAAAGCTCTCAGTTCTTTATTGTTTGTTGTGCCATCTTCATCGTGCCCATATTGAAACTACTAGGCTTAAAATGAGTGTACGTAGGAAATATTCCAAAAGTCGCAGGGCAAAGCAAAGGATGACGTCCTGGCTTGTGTGTGTATAAGTTGCTGAATGGTTTTCGAACTTCCAAGGGTGGCTAAGGTTTTTTGTTATGTTTTTGCGAAAACGATACATTTTGTATTGTATTTGTCAAGGATGGTCTCGTCCTACGGCTTTGGAAAGCTTTGCACGTTCTGGGCTATTTAATTTTCGCGTGGGTTCCCTCATGAAAAAACAGACAAATTAGAGAGACATCAATCAAGCATTTCGTAGTCTTGTGACGAAGGAGGCTTAGGTCCTTATCCGTGTTGTAGAGAGACATCAATCAAACATTTCGTAGTCTTGTGACGAAGGAGGCTTAGGTCCTTATCCGTGTTGTAATAACCAACTGTTTGTGTCGTAATATGCCGACATGCGACAAATTGCAATACAAAATACATTTGATTCGATCGAAGAGTTTTAACATTCTTATTGTTGGTACATAAATCATGTCAACCAATACAAGATATCTTGAGGCTTCAATGTGGCCCAGATTACACTTCTGCTCTAAACTTTGGGCCAGATCTCTTTTGCATCTCAATGGTCTCCAATTTTTTAAGAATATGAATCAAGTGCCTTCACAAGTCCACTTAGCAAATTTTAGGTCTCCTAAGCCTAACAATAGAATCTCGTACCCCCAAAAACCTTAAATAAATATCACAAAACGGACATGATATATCAACATGTTTATTCTATAAAACAAGATATGTAAAGTAAGAATAATAATGACTAAAATAAAAAACAAAATAAGTTATTAAGCAAATTTGTAATACTTGCTTTAAAATTTGTATATTCATTTTTCATACAAATTGTCTATTTTAATGAATAATTATAGCATATTTATATAAGAAATCATAAAGATAGCAAGGGAAATTAGATAACTCAATTAATGGTGATTCAGTTAAATAAATTTTAATTTTTTAAAAACCTTCCAAATTTTCTTTTGATGCATATCATTAACTTTCTATTTTTATTAAAATTATTAAGATAAAACTAAGTTAGAGATTATAATAATTTATTTAAATCTTATTTTTTGATTGTTTTTAGTTTCAATATACTTTATTTTGCTCTTTTTTTTAAATACTTTAATTTATCAATTGAATCCTTTATTTCATTTGGTCAGGTTACTCTTTTATAATAAAAATGATTAATTCCATAAATTTTTACAAATTTTTATAAATTAAAATTAATAATTAATTTTTATTTAATATTTTTAAATTAAATTTCAAATTCTTGGATAAATAAAAATAATCTCTCTTAATTATATTTTAAAATTTAAAATTTTATTTAATCTTTGCCATTCTTATAATATTAAACTTTTATACATTAAATTTCTTATCTGCTGTTTTTATAAATAAACTAAAAAAAGGTAATTACGAGAAACTCCTCGTAATAATCTCAGTACCAATATCTGAAGTGCAAGAAGGAACAAAATTTGCTAGAAAACTTGTGGTTAGTTTACTAATACCTCACAAAGGAAACTTACTAAAATTTATTAAAAGTTCTACGCATTGGCCCTCCGAAAATGGCTTTTCTCGGTTCAAACATGGCAAGCCAGGTATGCTTTTGAATCTTTTGATATCTCTGATCTCTCACGGTTTCGGTTTGCAATCTCTTGTGTTTGTGTTTTTATAATGATCTTCCTCGATTATCTGTTTCGGACTCTTATTTTTTATATCTGTTGCTCTTATTTTCTACAGATTAAACTTTGTTTTGTGGACGAAGTATTGATTAAGATGCTTAAATGTGCGAATTTCTCAGAGAAAAATATTGTATGCGATTAAAGGAGATCTTTACGGAGGAGAATTAACTTTTTGATTCTAACGGTGTTGCTGGGGGGTGTTTGCTTATTTAAAGTTTATGCCTTTATGCTTCTCGTTGAGCTTTTCCAGAGAAAATACGGTATTTCCTAAATTGTTCTGCGGAATGCAGGTTGGGTTGCGGTTACTTCTTTGCCCAGTTGGTTCTAATATTGTTCTTCGTACTGCTTGGTGAGTGACATTCAGGTGTTGTTGTTGTTGTTGTCGTCGTCGTTTCTAATCTTTGTTATTGAAATTTTGATTTGATTTCCTATCTTTGTTCCAACATATGTTGAACCTTTAGTGGCTCCATATATGACTTAGCATCGTGTTTTTGTTTTGTGGGACCTTTTTTGTGACCATTTTAGCTTTGCTATTCTATGCTGCTGCAATCCTCGTTATGTCCTGAAACTGTTAATGCGCTGTGGTTGGCAACTGAATCGGGTTTTCTTGGTTCCTTTTGTTAATGCAGCTGTTCTGTGGGGATTGTTTTACCTGTTTACTCTACATTCAAGGCAATTGAGAGAAAAAATGAAAATGATCAACAGAGATGGCTCATGTATTGGGCAGGTCAGATATCTGTTTTCTTGTCAGCTGTTGCTTAACATTTAACCTTTCAAGTCTCTGTCCCAAGCTCTGCATCCCTGTTCTTCTTTTCTGACCTGAGAATATATGCAGTTTGGTGGTTGACATTATTATTCATATATTTATTTTTTATTTTTTGTATTTGCAGCATATGGTTCATTTAGCCTTGTAGAAGTCTTTACAGACAAGCTAATTTCATGGTACATTTCTGGTTTTGCCATTTAAGTTTCCAAAGTTCATATAGGTCATTTCGTCTCAAAGCACAAAATTTTCATCAGTTGTAACAAATGTATTTACAGATTCTCTACATAGGGTCCAAAATACACAGGCTTACATTCATAAGTCTGTGCACTTGGTATAAATGTGGCCTTTTCAATTGGATTATTCCTCAGGAATTTTCCTTGTGCAGGTTTCCCATGTATTATCATGTAAAGTTTGCATTTCTTGTCTGGCTTCAACTTCCAACTGTTGAGGTAAAGTTTCCTCATACATTTTTTTTTTTGGCTCAAGAAGTTTCCTCATACATTTAGGCATTGGTAATGTTGAGCTATTTTCACTGATTGATCATTCTTGTTCCCTGTCCTTTTTGATTTTATTTTTCTAGTTTTTAGTTTCATTATATTCTAACTCATCAAAGATATGATGGTCTATGAAAAATAAAAGTTTCCATTGTACAGCTAGATAATTTACCCACTTACCAAAAAGCATCCTAGTGCTTGTTTCTTATGCCTGTGTTGATTGCATGTTCTTCAATATTTATACTTTATAGTGGAGTTGGAGAAGTCACCGTCTGATAGAAGTCTCTGCTGAATTTGGCCACGTATGTTGCTAACAGAAATTCTACCTTTCGAATTATCTCCTGTCCTAGAGTTCTAAGTCTGTGTCATGATGTAGGATAATTATGGTTTGTCTCCATTATCCCATTTTTCCACTTCGTCATTTGTTTGTTTAATTCAATACTTCTTCATCAGGGTGCAAAGCAATTATACAAGAACCACCTGCGTCCATTTCTCTTGAGGCATCATGGTAGATTCGATCTACTTGTTGGATTTGCATATGGCGAAATGGTATGTCGTCAGTATTGTCATTTGCGGCAAATTATTATCTGGATAGCTAATGAATCATGCCTAACTGTGAAGCTAGAGAATTACCTTTTGTTCTAGCGTTTGTGCATTAGGTCATTTTTCGGCAACTTTCTATATCCCATTGCTTACATTTAGGAAATTTACAGGTTAGATTTTACAGTAGGTACCAAGCAGAAATCGGGTATGCCAAGACCAGACTCTTGAATATCATGGGGTTAGGTGGTGAGGTTTATTATTGTATCCTTTTGTTTATTTATGTAGTGATAATCAGCAACCGAATTCTCCTGCTGACCTTTCCTATTTCCCCTTTGCAATTCTTGTGTCTGGACCAGCTGGTAGAATGCCAAAGGCCAAATCAAACCGCCCAGGACATCCTCAAATAGATTACAGCTCGCCAACAATATCAGATGACGATGGCGATTGATGCTTTTCCTTTGCATTATTGATTTTGTGTCAGGCTAAGGCAGACGCTCGCATTTCCAACAAATAGAAAAGTAACTCGCTAGAGTTTCGCTCGAAGAGTTATTTATGAATGTAACTAACTTCGTAAAAGAAAAAATCAGTGAGGGTTGCTTCATTCCAATTCATGTTCAAACATCCAAATAACAAGTTGCACCTGAAAGAACAAAAATATAAAAGCTATGCTTCTCTCTCTAAACCAAATAATACAGAAACTCGAATAGGCTCCTGATTAGTTAGTTAATTCCATAAATTTCAGTCACAACTAAGATGTTAATAGAAAACAATGGCTGCTGGTCAATCAAAGTTAGGACACCATTTACCGAGAGTCCAAGATGTATTTTTCCAGGTCGTTATTCCATTTCAACTGTTCCCTTCACCACCGTGGGATTGAAGAGCCGAAGAAGAATTATTCTGTTCAAGGTCAGCTATGGCATCTGCTCCGTATAATCGAGTCAATTCTTCCTGTTTTATAAGAGAACAAAATGGAAGTTGATAGTTAGTTTCTGTGTCTCCTAGATAATATTAAGCAAAAGCTTCAGATCACTTTGCTATTATTAAGCATCAATTAATAATAAAGGATCCAGGACCCGAGAAAACCTTAATTGAATCATTTTCAGATCCAAGTTTTTCGCATTCATCAGATAGCCTCTGTAGTTCATCTCTGAGATTGCTGTTGTCATTGGACAAATTCTCCACCCTGGCTTGTAGCTCTTCACACTCAGCCTGGCAAGGACAAATCAATTAAACCCATTGATTAATGCGGCTAATAAAAAAGATTGGCGAGACAACATACTCAACTTCAAAAGCAAACAAATTATTAGAAGAGGCAAATAGCAACACATTAGCCACTATTGACCATGAAACTCTGAAAATATCTTGAGCAGCCACTAACCCTAACTTGAAGAGCCATAGGATCATACCACAGATCATATCTGTGCATCTTAAATCTGTCGAAGCCCCATTGAAGTTTTTCTAGAACTGTTTGCACATGAATTATTGAATAGAAATCATGTTTGGAAAAAAATCCACCTAAATTAGAGAAAAACAAATGTTATCATCGCTCACCCTTCCACCCCATTAAAAGAAAAAATAAAAAATAAACCACAAAGCAGCTGATCCTAGTTCTAAAATCAGCAATAGATCAAGGACATATTTAGTGATTAAAAAGGGCAACTGCTAAAAATACCTGTTTGCGCAGTCTCGACCGTCTGGCTGACTCCCTGTTAGATTGCTTTCTCTTCTGCCTTTTCAGTTCTCGTTCATCCTAGCAGAATCAGTGATTGCATACAATTCAGCAGAAGGAAACATAATTCTAGAGCCCAATGGTTGTAGTAGGCATGCAGATTTCCATGCGGAAAAAATTACGGGAGCATTGCAGTTAAAGACATGAAAAATCAATGGCCTTCCCAGAGAATGAGGTGTTGATGGCAAAAGAACAAAAGCAGAATACCAAATGTGCAGTTGAAAGTGTAAACTGATGAAGTCAAACTTACCATAACATTTTTGCTCATGATATAGAAGTAGTTCTTTGTTTTAATATAATAAAAGCACACTTCGGAGAAATCCAAGAATCTTACCCACTGTTCAGTCATCCCGGTGGGGACAACAGCAGTCGATCTCATTTTTGCCCCCCCAGATGCAGCAGTTGCAGGGGAGTCCCATAAGTCCATCCCAATATTTAGATTAGTTGCTGGCACAGGCATAATAGCCTTCCCAGGCGCTGAACCTTGAATATTTGCCCCAGCACCGATATTTTGGGCATTGGCTGCAAAAGTAGTGTCAGTGTAGGACTATTTTCCTCGTATAAAAACATGACCAACTGTATTGAGAACATACCATCCACGAGCATCTGGTCAAAGCTTCCCTTCTTGTTTGCAGCAAATTCCTAAAACAATTAGGTCAAGATTCAATAAGAGAACTGAAAAGAACATAACGCCTACCTGTTCGTTAGTATTATCATCACTTCCATCTGATGAGCTGTCACTTCTGCTATCAGCACTGTTAGCAGGTATATTTATAATCAGAAACTAGTGCATGACAACGATCGAGAGATGTAATAATATCAAAGACAAGACTGGCTATATTATTTTAGATAAAGAAAATTTAACCATAAACCAGGATCAACAGACCTTTGAGAAGCACCATCATTTTCTGAACCAGAAGCTACCTTGGCACTCTCCCCTGCCTTGCCTCCTGCAGTTGCTCTCGATTTTTTGGTTGAAGTACGGTTTTTTCCATTTAGTCCCTTTCCTACCAACTCTGCACCAGCCTGAGCTGAATTTGGAGTCTATAGAGGAGATTGGGCAATCAATGAACAAAAGAAATCTAACAGCACGTATATAAGTGGGCAAATAACCCTTAAAAACTCAAAGTAAAAATGAATCTATGTCCGAAGACAATAAGAGAGAAAACTTCAAATTGTATTTACCATGGCCACATTAGTCTGAGCATATACTCCCGCAGGATACAAAGCTGGGTATGGAACAGGGGTTCCATATGGTGGCATCAATGGATGCTGAATATTGACCAATACAAGGGCAAATGAGAAACTCCTTATGAAAAGGTAAAATATACCCAACTATACACATCCCAGGGTGTTCTCAAATGAAAGAAATTTGTACCTGGCTTCCCCAAAGGTAAGGATGGGGACTCGGAGAAGCAACAGTTGGGGCAAAAAAGGGAGGTGGGGTGGCACCAGCACCATAATATGCCTGACCAAATAGCAGTTGTAAACAGTCACAATACACCACATAGATAGAATATTGATCTATAAATCTAATGAAAGAAAAACCTGCATAGAGTTTGACCAATCAGGATATGACAGTGTTGCTGGTATTTCCTGTAAACAATGAAGAGAGGGATTAGCATACTTGTACATCCTTTTTGTGTGCACACAAGTATCTATGTGTCTTTGAATGTGTGTTTGTGTGACCTGAGTTGAGGCTGCTGTTTTGGAAGGCTTAGCTGGTGTACTCTCTTCCCCTGTCCCCATTAAGAATCAGCTTAGTAATCTGATTCTCAACAGCTATTGGATACTGAGTAGTCCTATAAATATTTATGAAGAATCTGCAAAACTGAAACAAAATAAAGATTGTTAGCAGATATGACACGTTTATATTCAGATAAAAGCTCTGTTGAGTCGTATTCCTCTTGTATCATAGGCAAAAAAAAAGAAAGAAATATCAGCTGTCACTCAGAGAGAACCGTTCAGAGAGTGCTTCATTACATACTACACATTTCACATTGAAACTAGGGCAAACAGGACACAAAAAATGAATTCAGCCACATTCAAAACAGATCTCTGAATCAAGCAGCATTTTTTAGGACAAATTGGACATGTGAGCCATTCATTTTAACCTTAAACGTTTATTATGTTCAGAGCATATACTCTCCAAAATCAAACCCATGACCTTTTCAGATACGATAAGTTAGCTAAATCTATCTAGATTCTGTCAAGTCACACTCATATAATCAGTCTCACTCCCCATCATCAAGGACACAATATAGCATTGAAACTTTGACCTCAAGCCTAAAGGCAAACTTTGTGCAACTCAATTGCACTAATTGGTTGAGCAGGACAAAATCTTCATACTTATGTTAAGACACATTCTCTGGACTCGAATAATACTCAATAAAGTACCAATATATGGTCATGATCTCTTCGGTCATCTTCTTTATGAATAAAACTTTCAATATAACAATTGGATGTCGTCTTAAGTTTCCATTCTAACATCAAAAATCTTGCAACCAGATCCTTAAAAAGAATAGATAGATGCTCCAACCTGCAGGCAGGAACTTGGGAAAACTAAAATCTTGCAACCAGATCCTTAAAAAGAATAGATAGATGCTCCAACCTGCAGGCAGGAACTTGGGAAAACTAACATATTGATCACTCTTTCAAAAGTTCAGCAGCAAACTGAAAGAAGATTACTAATCACTGGAGAAACAGGAAAATTCATCATATGAGAATCTTGAGAACATTATCTCTAAAATTTCGAACAAAGATTAGAGGCGTGGACAAAATAGGTGCTCTATTCTGTGTTGGGGTATGTCAATGAGTGCAATCTAACACTCAACCAATTGAACGTTGATTCATCTCAAATTGAATTCCCATGATTCTAGGACTTCCAAGCTTAACAATGCATTACACCGATAAATTCTAAACTCGGTAGTTAATTACAATTTCTCAAATCCCACAAACCTAAACCCATTTCTGCAAATCACTAGTGTACAAATTATCTTGTACCATTTTGCCGTATGTGATTGGCCAATAACTTGTCAAGAGAACGTCAAAGCTCCAAACGTGATGACTGTAAATGACGTCAAAGCAGTTATACATACTAAAAGACAAGAAACTTCGTATTGTCATTATAAATCTAGAATGACAACCTCAACAGCAGCTCCAATTTCTCTGGAGACGATTGTACAACCCACACTGCGCTGTCTATAATCTGCCTTTCCTAAGAACAGACGAACTTCGTTCCAAGTGTGAGATAAACATGGCCATTACAGCTACAACACACCGTACTTCTTCGAACGTTAACAACAACTCGAAAAATGATCCAAAAACCAGTTCGTAAAAGATGCATAATTCCATAATTGAAGCTAAGTATCTATACACCCTGTGCGAAAATAACCTCAAAATTATGGATGGGCGGAATGACACATCCTTAACTAGAGAAGACATGTAGAAGCCGAGAATAACCACGAATAATCTCCAAGCCATACAAAAATCTCAAACCCGTAGAGCAGAAGATAATTCAAAAAGAGATGCAAATTACAAGATAATGAAAGCATGAGAACAAGTAAAATATGTATATGAATAAAGATAACTAGCAAATTGATTCCGTTAGGAATGAAACTAACGGATACCAAGAAGTAGCCAACAAAGAAAGAAGCTTCAACAATCAAGAAATAAGACAAAGCGAGAAAGCTACCTGGTCACAAGGGGCGTGGCGAGAGGGGGCTAGTGGGTGAGGTGGAAGTCCAAGTGGGATATAGGTTTTATAGAAAAGTGAAGTCCTAAGACAAAGAGGACTTTACTTCTCTTTATTTTTCTCTTGAATCTGTTATTTATGTAAGAAGAATCCAATCCAACGGCTTAGAATTTAAGACGGAGAAAGGAAAATCCCAAAAAGGCCCATGCAACTACTCCTAAATAAACGACCATACTCGCTGCAGATGGGCAGACAAGAGAAGGACACCCTATTCGACCACGCTCCGCCGTCGACGACGGCCAACACTAACAAACATAAGATGAAAGATGAGTTGGCGAGAGAAACAATTTGAGGGCTTTTTGTTTTACTGTATCAGATTTGGGTGCCAACGGTGAGTCAGATTAGGGTTTTAACTGGGTCGGGACACGTGCTAAATTTGAGGCAGCAGCTGTCGCCCTTTTATTGGTGTCGTGTGACTGTAACTGAACTGACACCTCATTGGATAATGATAGATTTTATTTTTATGAATATATTGAGAAAGCTGAGTGGGTGTAAACAACAGGTTATGGTTTTGTTCATGTCTGACAACCTCAGAGTGAGTCAGGGAGAACAAAATTTACGGCCTTGTGTCATGATTGTACTTTTCAACTATTCCTCCTTTACGGGGCCTTATATCGTCTGATTAGCTAAGCCTGCGTCTATTCCGTGCCGTAATAAATACGTTGACGTTTTAATTAAAAACAACGTCTTAATTTACGCTGAGTAAATACCTCCTTTTTGTAAAAATAGACTTGGCTTTGTATAATTTAGATTTTTGTCATTTTTAATTGAAATATACTAATGCGGTTTTAATGTTTTAATTTTAAATTAAATTAAATTAATATTTAATTATTATATAAATAAGAAAATATTATAATTAGTTATTATTATTAAATTTATTTTACTGATTGTTATACTTATTAATATTAATTATATTAATTATTATTGTTATTATTATTTATAATTTTATTCTTAAAATTTTTTATTATTAATTTTCTTCTTAAATAATTATTTATTTTAGTATTGTTATTAAACTTATTTTTCTTCTTCTTCTTATTATTGTTATTAAATTCCGTTTTAGTAACATTTTAATTTATTTATATATTTAATAAATAATTTTTTTCTATTATTATTATTAAATTTTTTTACTATTAATTTTCTTCTTATTATTATTAATAAGATTATTCTTATTAATTTTGTTATTCTTAATATTATTAATAATAATAATTATTAATTTTTTACTTGAGTATAAATACTTATTATTATTAAATTATTAATTACATTTGTTATTATTATTAAATTTATTAATATTAATTTAAGTATTCTTATTATTAATAATAATAATTATTAATTTTCTAGTAACTGTAAAATTTATTATTATTATTTATTATATTAAATATTGTTATTAAATTATTTATTGTTTTTAATTTTATTAAATATATTTATTATTATGTAATAGTTTATTATATATATATATATTGGGGGAGGGGATATTCTTATGAATTTGTAAATTATTAAGAAGAGGAAGAGTGAAAAGTGACGTGAGCATTATTATTATTATTTGGATATTTATACTTATTATTAATAATTTTATTATTATTATTAAATTAGTTATTAATTTGAAATTTAAAATTTTTGTTATTATTATTTTATTCCTTATTATTATAAATTTTATTAATTAATTTTATTTCGACTATTATTGTTAAAATATGGTTTTGTTCACAGAAGTTGCAATCGTGCACAAGCACGATCGCGATGATCCCTTTTCACACCTGTAAATTTTAGAAACTCACGTCTGTGAGTTTTGCAACCCTTCCCTTTTTATAACTTATGTTATTCTATTTTATTTGTTGTGAACTTGTTTTTACTCTCAATAGGATTTCTTTTTATCATTATTGTAGTTCCATTAACAATAATAAGTTAATAAGATTAATAATTTAAATAATTATAAGCTGAAAAAATAATTTATAAAAACATAAATAAAATTAATATATTCCTTAATAATAATAAGGAATATAATAATAATAATTAATTAATAATATTAATTATATAAAGGAAATTACTACTACTACTACTACTAATAATAATATATAAATAATAATAATAATATTAATAAAAATTATTAATTTCATAATTATAAGTATAACATTCAATAAAATAAATTTAATAACAATATTCAATAAGAATAAGAATAATGATTTATATAAAAATTGGAAGAAAATTTTAATATTTATAAAGATTTTAATAATAATAGTAGAAATAAATTTATTTAATAAAATGAATCATAATAAGGAATATAATATTAACACTATATAAATAAATTA
>JANQBM010000220.1:27342313-27359974 GCA_025594535.1 Erythroxylum domingense
TGTAATACATAAATAATTATTAAAATTAATGATATAAATAAATAAAATTCAATACTAAATAATAATATCAAATAGTTGTTAAATATATTAAATTTGGAAAATTACAAAATTAAATTAAATTTATTTCTTAAAAAATTTTAACGGAATTCTGCGACGTTTTTTCTCTTTCCGCGACGTTTCTAAACATCTCAGATTCATGGACTTTCCGTGAAGTTAAAACAAAACGTCGCGGAATATTAAGAATTCCACGAGATTTTTTGAACGTCGCGGAATCATTAATATTCCGCGACGTTTATTAAATCATTGCGAAAAGTTAGTTTCCGCGACGTGTTGAAAAACGTCGCAGAAATATTCTTTCTGCGACTTTTTTTAAACATCGCGAAAAATTTCTTTCCGCGACGTTTTATTTTAACGTCGCAAAAAGGCGTATTTTTTCGTGACGTTTTCCTTAAAACGTCGTAGATAGGTTTTGCTTACACTAGAATCCGCGACATTTTTTTTGACATTTTTTGAAACGTCACGAAAGGTTATCTGCGATGTTTTTGGAATTGGCTTTTATTCTTGTAGTGAGTTTTTGTTAATAGAGTTTTTTTAAGAAGAGTTTTTCTAAAAAGTTAGTTGATTGTTTGGCTGTTATTTAAAAAAGAGCCTTTTTGAAAGAGCTTTATATAATAAACTATTTTACAACATAAAAATAAAAAATATTATTAATTTTAACTATATTTTATTTTGTAATAAAAATTATTTATGCATATAATATTATTTAAAATATATTAAACAATATGCAAAATACAATATATTAATCATTTTATAATTTTAAACCATATAAAACATAAATGAAAGTATACTTAACCAAATCTTTTGTATGGATTATAACATAAATAAAACTAATATCAAAAATAAATATTAAAACATATAAAAAGTCAAATAATATTATATAAATTTCAAAATATACGTGAAGGTGCCTTTGTAGGTATTGTAGGAATTACGTATAAAACATAAGGATAAAATGAATTAAAAAAAGAATCATTAATTGATATAAAAAATTTACCTGAAAAAATGCTTTTTTAAAAAGCTCTAAATTTGAGCTTCTTAAAAAGTTGTATTTTAACTGCCAAAAAAGTTATATCTACTAAAAAGGTATTTTTTTATTTTACAGTCAAATAATTATTTTTCTTTAAAAAAATGTTGCGATGAAAAAAATATTTATCTACCTTCCAAAAGTTCAACCAAATAAGCACAAGCTTTCCAATTCTAGTACTCAGCAGTCATTGGCACCTGAAGACCTTAAGCTGAGTTTTGAGGGCATTTGTGGTGGCTGCTAATGGACTTTAAGGGTATTTGTGGAATGATTGTTCGGATGGCAGGTAGGTGAATTTATTCACTGGAAATGATAGGAGATAAACATATAATATTATGTAAAATTATGTATGTCTTCTAATAAATCATTTAGTAAATTAAATATCAAATTCGGAAAAGATGTCATTAATGAGAATTGAATTTATGTATGTTAGAGTAAATCATATTGACTAAACATGAAAATGTTAAAGGGTTTATAAATAATAAAGCTCAACTAATTAAATAATTAGTTCTAATCATTTTATCAATGGTTGCTCCTAAGCTAATTTTTGTTAATAGATTTTACACTCTATTCATGTGAAAAATTGTAGGGAGGTTTAGTCCGGATTGTTAATTTCCTTATTGTCCGTTGGAATGTCTAGTCCTAACAACCAGGTCTAATTATCGCTGTATTTATTTCAAGTAATAACTGGATGTTTAATCCTCTTTGTACTTGATGAAGAGTGTTAAAATATCCTATATTAACAAAATACAAAAATATTAAAAGTTTTATAAGTAATAAGGGTCAACTAACCAAATAATTAGTTCTAGCAACCAAACATAGTTGGTGTGAGTGGTTCAGTAGTTTCATCCTTTAACTAGAGGCCTTGAGGTCTAAAAAGTTCGAGTCTTGAGAATAGAGAAACTTGGTTGACCAGTACTTTACTCTTTACGAGCTGACTCGGTGCGAGCGGAGATTAGTCTGGACGTGGATAGCTTAAAGGCGTCATTTTATAGTTGAGACTCTCCTAAAACATTTCGTGAGCTAACCAAAATAAAAAATAAAAAATAGTTCTCATACTTTTGACAATAATTAATCTAAGTTAAATTTAATATAAACCACTCGACTTCGTATTAATTTTATTGAACTCTTTTTTATTATGTCCTCTTATTTTAAAATGTTAGCTGTTATGATCGTGAGACACAACTCTAGGCCCTGTTATCGAAAGCTTTCTATCTTTCCTAGTATGTTTACAATTGGTGACTATAACTTATCCATGTTCCTTTTTTTTTTTTATCTTTCATTGGTCTTATGTTTCTTCTGTTCATTGCGTACGTTTTGTCAGGAAACGAAGGCACAAATCTTATCCCAAATGTGTAACATGGAAAAGAATTTCGTAACACTATCTACTAGCCAACTTTCCAGGAAACGAAGTTAATAACACAATCAGTTTCTAACTAGTCAAACGCACCCCATGACATTAGATACCGAAAATTTGCACACGATTGGCTATATACATACGTAGAATGGGTTTATACATACATATAAACCCATTCTAGCCCATTAATATAGCTGCTTCCAGGAATGTAAAAGACATCTCCGTAATCTTCAACGCCGAACTCTCCAAACAAAGGTGGCTCACTCGCTTCCATTGAGAGTGACGAAGTGGAGCTGTTGCTTGAACCTGGCTCTGAAAGCTGTTGGATCTGTTTTTCTGCTTCCGAGAGTTGTTCTTTTAGCTTCAGAACCTGTGTCGAGTCCAATATATTTAATCAGAATTATAGAGGATGATGGACAGAGTTTCCGAAAACAAGCTAGATGGAGAGAAAATGAAAAAGAAAATGTTACACCATTCTTGTGAAAACTAAATTTTACAGGAAATGGTCATTCATATACCTCTTGAAGTTGAAATTGATATGCTCGAACCCCATAGAGAGAAATAGTGAATCAGAGATATATACTAACCTCAGATTCAAGACGACATTTTTCAACAACGATACTATCGTGGGATGACTTCAATTTGGTGTACTCGTCCTCTAACTTCTTGTTCTTCCAGCGAACTCTTCGATTCTGAAACCATACTGCAACCTGACGAGGGTCGAGTCCCAACTCAGAAGCTAACTTATCTTTTCTCTGGGACTCCAACTTATGTTCATTGTCGAAGTTCATCTCAAGAAGTTTCACTTGTTCTGCCGTAAGCTTTCTCTTTTTGATGTCGGAAATACCAGGATCACCAGCTTTGTTCTTCTTCCGTCGTCGTCGAGACTTCAACTCACCTAACCATCACAGAAAACGTAAAATTAATTAAGCGAAGAGGAGATGAGTGAACATGCAAAGAGTGATGAATTCAGTGGTGTGCGTGAAAAAGCCTGTGGTGAATTTCCATCTCTGGCTATCTGACCTTGTGAATGAGGAAGCATTTCTAAATAGACTTCGGGGTACAATTGTGAGAGGAGTAGCACATGATTGTCAACTCCTCCACTCATCTCAATTTTTTCTCTTTCTCGTTTGTCTTTGTTTAACAATAAGATGGGTAAGGTGATATGCTTGTTGAAAGGAGTGTACAATAAGAAAAGATAGGAGTTGGTTTATATAGGGGTTGAGTAAGAGTTGATGGCGCCATTGAGTTAGGACTTCTATGACATTGACGCCAGGATTTCGCGTTCATGGGAATCTCAAAAATGTCATCTAGAAGTTAAGACCATGTGCCACATAAAGAAAACAAGTGGATGCACATATTTGTAAGAATTTTTTCAATTAATAAGAAGTACTTTTACATCTTTTTTCTTCATTTTAATAAAATTTTCAGCTTGGTAAATATAGGTAAATATTTAGTAAGAGTCCATTTGAGCCTATCGATTTAACTTTTAGGGTGTTGGCTCTCATTATATTTGTCAAGACTTGCATCATTAATTTCACTGTGGATCTAGTCCTTACTGCTGGGTTAGTAGGTGAGGCTAGGCTTTCCTTTAGTTGATAAGATAAAGGAGAACGAGCACTTAATCAAATAACTTTAACGTGTCAACAGCAATGGTACACGCACAAACACAATCTTGTAATTTCACGTAGGTTTTGGGATCCCAAACTTACTGACCACCTTGAAGTCAATAAACATTCAAAGCAATTAGAATATGAAAGTTACTTTTGTTGTTTAACTGCCTAGCCAAGCCAGTCATCTAAACCAATGCGTGGCTCGAGAAGGGTTGGAAGTTGGAACCTTTGGTTTGGTTTTGATATGGTAAGGACTGAAACAACTAGGCATAACTTTATTAACCTGTTTAGTTGGAGAGTAGCGACAGATGATATGCAGGAATATGGAGACCACCATGGTAGAGATACCGTCATTGTTGACGTGTGGACCATCCCATAGTGCACTCGTTGTGGTACACAAGTAATGAATACCCCACCAGTTAACATACTCCGGTTACGAGGTACTTTGTTTTTCCAAAGTGAACTGGACGCTCTCTCTGCTTTGATTGGACAAGACCAAAGGAGTTATCCTGTCAAGTGTATCTTTTATATTCTAAAAACGATAACAGTAATATTCCATAAATTGATAATTCAATAATTTACGATCTTAATTTGAACTAATAAATTAAATTAACATATTTTTCAATTAATAATTTTATATAATTATTTTATTGAATATCAGCCAATGTGTACCTTTTGTTTCTTTGCTAGGCCGGGAGGTCTAAATGGGATGGTCAACTTTAAATGGTACGTATCAGAAGAAAATAAAGTCGCATAAAAGTATTGGAGAGCCGGCCATTAAAGAATTGAGAATTTCATGAAGTATTTACCTCGTATATTACAAATCATGTTCATATGATTTGGCATTGAAATGATGTTTGGAACAATTTATAAAAGTTTTCATTAATTCATTTGTGTAAATTGTCTAAGATAAGGAACTTATACATTTTTTTTGAGAAAAGAAAGTATAATTTAAATTAATAAAATTGAAAAGGTAGTACAAACATGCTAAAATAACACGGGTAGTATCTGTAACTATCCTAGCATACATATGCAGCAGTTAAAAACTAAACAAAAGAGAAGATTGTATGAAAATAATCAATCATGCTATAGTAGATCACTGAGTTAGATGTTCAATGAGTTGTGTTGAAGGCGTATTTGAGATTTTTGAGTGAGATTAACTCTGTGAGTTCCTTGAAAGGGTTGAGCAATTTTTGTGTTTCTCAGCAGAGTTCCCTGAATCAAACCACAGACACTTACTTTCTTTAGATATGATCCTATATGATGCTCTTGAAAGGACATGTAAAAAAGAAAAAAGATAATCTCTTATTGAAAGAGTAGTAGAAGAAGAAGGCAATCAGTGTAGAATTGTATTGTATTGCTTGTATTTTCTGAATAACTTGTACATGTATTTATACACATATGTCGTATATGATAATAACAACTAAGATAGTAAAGATTACACCAAAATAAATGAGATACATACAAATCAAATCAAATCAAATCATATCTTATACAGATAAGATTGTTAAGATTGCATGAATATATGGATATGTTTATCAGCCCCCCTTAAGCTCACTGTGGGTGGAAACGATGAGCTTGCTGCGAAGGCGATGAAAAGAAGATTAAGATAAAGTTTTAGTCATGATGTCGGCAACCTAAGCAGACGAAGGGATATGTCGAATAAAAAGAGCTTTGTTGATCACCAGATCACGAACAAAGTAAGAAGAAGAAGCATGTCCAGACAATGATGCGGCCGAGGCAGTGTCCAACGGCAGGGAGGAGTGAAATGAGAGGAGTCGCTGCTCATGGATGAGAAGCTTTGCCTAAAGCTCGCCAAAGGAGATACTGGATTCATGATGCTCCATTGCCGTGACGAAGGATTCAAAATCTGCAGGTAAACCATTCAAAGTGAAAAGGATAAGATCAAAATCTGAGATTTTATCACCTATAGCTACTAACTCATCCGCTGTAGTTGAGATAGTCGTAAGATAGTCAGTGATTGTCATTTGTCCTTTTTGTAGTGTATGGAGTTTGCGTCGGAGCAGGGAGCGTTGCGAGTTAAACCGCTGCATGAAATGTTGTTCGAGGTTAAGCCAGAGGTCGCGAGCTGTGGTGCATCCAATGGCAAGGCAGGTGATGGAGTTGAACAGAGAGGTGGTGAGAAAACAGTAGACGAGGCGATCAAATTTTTGCCACTTGAGATAGTCTGAAGATTCGGCATATGAGGGTTGTTGAGCAGAACCGTCAATGTAGCTAATGAGGTCAGAGGTGACAAGAATAGCATGGATTTGGTTGCACCAAATGAAGTAATTTGAAGAATCTAATTTTTTGGTTAGGAAGTTTGTAATTTGATTGAATGGTAATGTGGGAGAGGTGAGGTCAGCCATTAAGCAATGCTTGTGAGGTACTCGTGTTGTATATTGTGTGTTTGTGTCTGTTGATTTGGTGGGCAGGGTAGGTGTTTGAGAAGATTGTATGTGTGTTGTGTTCTACTGTTTGTTGTATGTAGAATAGGTGTTTGAAGAAAAGACTAAATGAAGGTGGTGAGTGCAAAAGGAATGTTTGGTGGTTGTGTGTTGGTCTGGTGTGGTTGTATGTAGATTGAATGGGTGTATGTAGCTAAAAAAAATGTATAGGCTCTAGTATCATGAAAGAGTAGAAGAAGAAGAAGAAGGCAATCAGTGTAGAATTGTATTGTATTGCTTGTATTTTCTGAATTGCTTGTACATGTATTTATACACATATGTTGTATATGATAATAACAACTAAGATAGTGAAAATTACACCAAGATAAATGAGATACATACAAATCAAATAAAATCATATCTTATGCAGATAAGATTGCTAAGATTGCATGAATATATGGATATGTTTATCACTTATTTTCATATGAACTCGATACATTAGATAAGTTTTGTCCACTTGCAAATATGACATTCTATCGAAGATATTGAGTCTATTTTTGATTGTTAACTACAATATAAAGGATATTCTTAAAATTAAAGTCTTGCTCCGTATGATCTTATGCCAAATTACCTTTGAGCTTTTTCTTTTTAGCAGGTTTTTGGTGCTTTTATTGGTAAGTTTATGACCGGGTTGGTCTTGCCAGTAAAAGGTATCGAAAGAGATTGGGTTGGGTGGATAATTAGATTGTAGGTATCTTAACTTGTGAGGGAAATTCCATAAAACATTATTAATCACATAGCTAAGTCTTATATTGAGAGATGAGATCTGTGGACTGTTTAATTTGTTGTAATGTTGTATAAGTGATCCTGAACCCAACCAGCTATCATAGCTAAGAGATTTATATATACTAATCCAACTATCAACAGCGTAGTTGTGATAGAGACTATACAAAATTATTTCCTCACGAAACAAAAATGAATGAATGAACCACGTATGTGGTTGACAATTCAAAGTTGCATATCCTACTGAAGTTATTTCTTAATATTTGTCTAGTTCTCTTTATTATCCTATTTTATAATGTATGAAGTTTTAAAGCTTGTGTATTTCTGCACTTTTAATATTAAAATTCACTTTTATATTTTCTCATTGTACGTAGTATTTTTATTTTCAAATATTTGAAATTGTTTTTATGTCAATAGTATTGTTTGTATCTCTTAATTCTTCTATCATATTTATGTTTAGTAATTACAATCTTCGTATTATTTTTAATAAGTAATTTAACATTAAATTATTAACAAATCTGGACATAAATATGTTGCATATTTTTATTTATTTCTTCTTATATTTATTTGGGGATATTGTTTCTAGGTATTTTTGGTACTTTCCTAAACTTTATATTTCAGTAGAACCTAAATCTTGTTTGTCTATGTGTCCACTCTTTTCTTTTAATCGACTTTTTATTTCTAAAACAACAAATGAAAAATAGAGGAAACTTTGGATAATGTCGGTCCATAGCAGATAGCCATCTCTCATCCATGATCCATTTACGTCACTTTTCAACCCCCTTGCTTCTATGCAACATGGAGACAGTGACAGGATGGTATTCCTAGTACGTGGCAATTGCTTGATCCAGCTTTCCAGGATCATTCAAATGTGGGCAACGACAGCATCATCACTTTGTCACTAGAAAAGGGTTTCCCTTCGTCAGGATAAGCCAATCAATCAACATTCAAAAGATATAACAAGTGAAAAAAAAAAAAAAGATCAAACCAGATTCCTGACACGAGTTCTGTTCATATAAATAACTCCAAGTTCTTTTGTTCTTCTGCCCTGGAAACCTAGGGGTGGGGTCAGTAGTTTGGGTTTCTTGAAGGTAGGGACAAATGGGATAGATTTCCAGGAAAGCTTATCGTTGAGTTCAGGCTCCAATCATCAGCCACGAACAAGGGAATAAAGTTTAGTTGTTCTTATTATTAACTAACTTGTAAAAATAATGACTGTGCGAATACATCTTTGTGAAAGATAGAGATAGAAAACTATTCTAAGTTTTAACGATTATTGTGTGATTCAAAGTATTATTTAGTTTTCAACAATTTTAAAATTTTTAAATAAAATTTTATTATTATTTTAAATCCTAATATTATTAAAATAATATTTATTTACACTTTAAATAAAGTACAAAAATGATAATAAAAATAATCATAAAAGTTTATTTAAACTTTTAAAAAAATGTTGAAGTAAAATTTATATCTTTAATTGATATCTTAAAAGTTATTTCATCATGTGGTAAATCCAAACTATTTAAAATAAGTTAACTGTTTAAAATAAAATACTAAAATTAACATAATTTTAATTGTATTTAAAATTTAGAGTGTTAATAATAATATCAAAATTATTAAAATGTAATAAAATATCATAAATATTTTAATAAATATTATAGTGTCATTTAAACCTTTATTCCAGTTGTGTTCATTCTTTATAGTTTATTTGTCGTATTTGGGTTCGAGAGATGATATCTTGACGAATTGAAACTAGGTTACAACTGGAACACCATCATGCTGACATCATAAGCACAAAATACCATAACTAGACTTATAAGTTTTATTTTTAAGGAGAAATCATGTGTACTATCTGAGAGACACCTATTCGTCCTCTATTAGGCTAGGTGTGGGACATCAACTCGTTCTGAAAGTAGTGGCAAAGTAACATTATAGTTGTACCAGTACCCCAGAATATTAAAATAAAATAGTACTGATATGATTAAAATTACAATAATCTTTTATATTAAAATTTTGCTCAATCTCTACAAATTAGCAATTATCTTAGAGTAGTATAACATAAAAGTGGTTTGTTTTTGCACATATTTATTCGTATAAGTCGTAATTGTTATTTTTTAGGTACATGTTAAATTGATTCAAAATCAACCAACATATTCTATATAAATAATTATTTGAGGACATAAAGTCGAATCATTCGTAAGCCACAGATATTTTTAAGCTTAATCTATTGGACACGAAGGCCCGCACAATACTACAATTACATGGCTGACTGGAGCTGGAGCTGGAGCTGGAGCTGAAGCTGGAGCAGCAGCCTAAGTGTAAAGAGAGCGAACAATGGAGAGACTCTGACTTGGCCAAGTAAAAGTGCACATGGGTCGAAACCAAAGTGTCACTTCTCCCAAAAGCAGAGAACAGAAGCGGGGACCACATATTTTAAGTTCGTTAGGTACCAATTTGTTTTAGTAGAAGTTAATTTGTACTCCAATTCAAGCCAGTGGTGAGGAAAACAGAACATGTTCCTTTTATCTTGAAGATTATTCTAAGTTGGATGGGGTTAGAAGTAATAGTTTCTTATGGTTCTTAATCAGGCCACGTTGATATAATGCACATTGAAACTTTTCTCTCCAAGTACATGCGTAAATGCTTTTGCCACTTGCTCTACATCAAACTTGGAAAGCTTTTACATCAGGACATGGTTGTATTCTTTTCATGACACCATTAGTACCCTTTTTATCTATAATTAACAAGCTCTTCGAACTAGAAGGGACTAATGGACTTTATATCTTTGTTGATATAAGGTAATAGTTATCTTATCTTGAAAATGTATGAGCGAAGATAGAGACAAGGTCCATGTCATTTTATTGGTTGTGCATGCTTATCTCTAAGAAACCATACATCCTTCAAATTCTATGAACTTAATCAAGCTTGTCACTTTCTTCAGCTAAAATTTAACAAATGCTAGTGTTAGGAGAAATATGAAACTTCAGGTCCATGACGATCTTGTTCGTTATTACGCATGCCCTTCTATTGGAAAAATGTTGTAATGAAGTTTTAGCACCCTCTGCATATACTCAACGATAACCTAAATGTTCAATGTGAGAGTGGCTTCTAATAGGGGACAAGCCAAGTTGTGGTTTTATAGTTGGGGAAAGGATGAGATTTCGTCAGCAGTAAGTGGTCGGTTTTGTCACTACTGGATATATCTAAATTTTAGACAATCGAAAACTTATTTTTAATATCTATTGAATAGAATTTTTAAATTAATTTAATAATATATTGATTACAATTTTATAAATAAGTTAACTGACAGTCAACTAATCAAAACTAAGTGATAAGTTTAACTTAATAATATAATTTAACACATAAGGAATGCGGATCTAAAATTTCAATTATTAAAAATTTTATAACGAGTCTCCTACTACTTCAACTACCCTAAAGATCATTCGTGGAACATATTGATTCTTGTGCGAGCTCAGATTTGGCCAAGCAATGATTTTCCAGGTAAGGCCCTAAAATTATAAACTATTTGCAAAGTTCATTTCATCGATTTACTAAGACAAGAAGATGTTTGTTTGGTTTCTATTTTCTTTTTTGCAATTTCTAATTTTTGTTTCTTAGTTTTGATTTTGATTTTTCAAATAAATATAAAAATATATTTGATTATTAATTTTAGTATAGTTACACTTCTATTACTAACAATAATTAAATATTAACTAAAATTTATAAATAAATATATTATATTATATTTTAATCTCTTATACAATATTTATTCATAAATATTATTATATTTTTACTAAATAATTAATTAAGATATTTGTAAAATTATATTTATATACTAATATTTATTCATTTATTAATAGATAGTTTAATCATTAAAGTCAGTGTTATTATTTATAAATCAATATTTTATATTTAAAAATAATTTCATAAATATATATTTAAAATTTATTTATTATAAGATATTTTAAATTTAGAATATATTAATTGTATTTTGAAGGTACTTTTATCTTTTAAAACAATGTTTTAAATTTTAACTTAATCATAAAAATTAAATAAATTATTCATAATTACTATTAAATAACATCATATATTATATATTTAATTAATGATAAATTGCGTTGAGACGAGAAAATGAAAAGTAAAATAAAAAAATAATGATTTTCTTAAGTTACAAACATTGGAATAAGTCAGAAATAAAAATATAAAAAGCCTCAATCAATCATGTTCTCTTACTAAATTTAAAAATGGAAATGAAAAAACTAAAGGCAACAATAAAAACAAAGGGACCATAAAAATGTTCGTATTAATCCTTGTTCTACGTATCAATAGTTCACTAGGGTTTTACTTGGAATAAACTAAGATTGTGAATGGTAAGAAAGGATAAGGATGAAACTTGGTTACTTGCGCAGCTTGAAAGAGCCTTTTAAAAGATAGATATATTCTTTAATAAGCTGGCAACTCAAGTAAAGTGTATCCTACTCTTTTGATATGCGCATGGTGTGGTAGCTAGAGATTCCTTTTGGTGTGCTTTTATTTGACTTGTTTATGGACTTCAATAAGCTTTTGTTTTGACTAAATAAATCAAAATTGGATGGGGTTTTCAACTAGTGGATGTCATGTTTATCCCGACACTAGCAACTCTTGTTTCCCATCTTCCCCACACTTACATGCTGACAAGTTGTTGGGTGGCAAGATTTCCTTTTGCCTTTAGATTTCCCCTATCATAGTCTTCCCCTTGATTATAACAATTGCCCCGGTCCCAAAACCTATAAAGCACCAATCCAATTTGCAACCATTTTATCGAACATTTCTCTGGAAAAACATTGATATATGCTTATGGTTTATCCTGAATCTACATGAGGAATAATGACCGGAAAAAATACCATCTTTTATAAGCTATGACGCGAGCATTTGTATTTCTTATCTTGTGCATGATTAGATATCTACAAATAGTTCTTTATTCTTGAAACTGTGCCTAACAATTAATTATTAATTATTCCGACTAAACGAAAAATATATCATGACTTAATTAGCAACCAATTGCTACCTTGAAAATGTGCCTAACAATCAAATTAACTTTACTATACGTATCAAGGACTAGATTTTCTTAGTATGATGTCTCGTTCGGGTAGAAGATATAAGAGTAATCTCGTAATAAAAATGCAAAACACCAACTTGTTATGCTACTTTTGTATGAACATTAAGGTTATGTTTAGTTAGACGTAACGTTTATAATAAAATGAAATAAAATGAAATGAATGATTTATAATGAAATGAAATATAAATGGATGTTGAAAAACCGTATAGGTTAATAGTTTCGAAAATTGTTCAATTTTACGTAATCGTCTCTAACACAAATAAAAGCAAAAAATCAATCAAAAGAAAAATAGGATGATACCAAAAATTTGGTAACGTAGTTTGACACTCCTTGCCTACATCTGCGGGCTCTTACCTAGATTAATTCTTCCACCGAAGTATAATAGAATTACTCAAAGCTTTACTGAGCCGACATCATTCAACCTTTGACACTATTTTTCAACCTCACTTCTCATAAAAGATTTTTACATCCAATAACACGACCAACTTGTGTTAACCTCATCAAAGGATTTTTCTAAACAATCTTATAACTGAAGAACAATAAATAAACAACTCAAGTGATTAAACATAATTTAATATAAATAAAAACTCTTGAGAAAGAGACAAAAATAACTTCCCAAATTTTTCTGCACTCTACTACCGCAAGATTGATTCAAGCAAGAGCCAAAAGTCAATCACGACTACACCAACAAAATAATCAACAACACTCCAATAGTCAGTTCATCAACGTAGGCACATCCAACAAGATAATCTCATCATCAACAAAGCTTTAGTTGAAGAGTCACCCACGCATATGTAAAACTATAAGTCATGTGTTATGTCAACATTTAATATCAATACTGAAGCAAAACAACAAAACATATACTGCACTTAGCACTCACGCACACCACTCTCATGAATCAGCTGTAGGATTATTTCTCACAAAGTTACACTTACGTATAACCAATTAACACACCCTCAACTATTTTCAAAAATCTAATTTTCTCATGCTACATTATTGACGCAATCTCAGCTGATTCACTTTATGTCCCTAATAAGGACTCACAAGATACTTCACTTAAAGAGCTACAAACGTGTACACCAAAATCAATTCACGTGATCCACATCACTAAAAATTCAACAACATTATTTATCCATGTTTTCACCACACAACTCCAATATATCCTCCTGGTCTTTTCCCGAAAAATAAACAACGCTTACACAAAGAAATTTTCATTAATCCCTTCAGCCCACATGGCCATAATCAACCAAACATCTAGTCAAGATATACATCAATTAGAGATAGAACTCCATCACAACTAGAATATTATCCTAATAGCTTTTTGAATCCAAGTCAAACAAAGATACATGATTAGCGACCATTATCCAATTAATATCTTATAGGTCCAATTAATAATAAATATGCCAAAACAAATAAGAAGATATATACTATATATTTAACAGATGTAATATTAGAAAATTGTTGTGTGAGAGAGATGAAAAGATTCATAATATAATATAGTGAAATATTATTTGAAAGAAGGGTTTACCATGTAATATAGAGAAAAATTGTTTATCATTTTACATTCTATCTTAAACTCCTCAAATCGAAAGTTTCTTATTTTTACTGTTTAGGAAGAAATAATATATAATATAAAATTCTCCTATTCTATTTCATTTTATTATAAACGCTCCTCTTAAACGATAAAATAATATTATTTTATTCTATTCTATTAATAAACTCTCCACCGAGCAAACCCTGAGCCGTAAAATTGTTATGTGAATGTCTGCGTGTGCCTCCAGATTGTACGTGCCGATCAATATCACCTGCAGGCTGGATGAAAAATCTGATCTTTCCTCTTCGACTTAAACTTGATTGTGTTGTACATGCCACACAAGCTCCTTCCATGTTTCCCTCCTTGCGCACCAAACTCTTTCAGCTTTCTCCTTTAAATTCGTGCGAAGTTTTGTTACATAAATTTAAGTTAATATAAACAAAGAAAAAAAAAAGTTCTCGATAGATTTCAGTAACTTAGATTTCAACTACTCCTTAATTCCGCCTCAAATTGTGCGATTATCTCGGTTGGCTGTAAGTATTTAAGTAAGTGCAATATTTAAAACAATCCCACTAAAATCTCAGTCATATGAGATAAAAATGAGAGCCAACCACTTAAACAAAACGAAATTCTGAAGTAACGACAGAATTTATACTTTTGAAGGCATGCCTCTCTCTGATCACGACCCTACTGAAGTAGAAATTTCAATACATAAATCTAAAGTTAATATCACTACACATACTCCCCCGTAGTTGAAAAGTAAGATTTTTGACCAACGGCTATGTTTGACTTTAAACGACCTTAAATGATAATGACGAAAGATTCTAAGCTTTCACTAACACCCACAATCTATTCTTCTAGTTAATGATTAACCATGTACAGAATTTACGAAACTTCGCTATTAGGTTTGGGTGTGAACAAGTGGGATATGTGTCCTTCCACAGACCCTTGGTTCCATTTTGTATTGATCCCCGTACTCTCTTTTACGCTTTTCTAAGCTTTTCTTCTCTAAGCTTTTCTTCTCTCAGCTTTAGCACATGGTAAACCACTAACCAAAGCTAAATTTTGAATAATGATAGTATAATAATAATACTATTAACTTTGATTAGTACGCAAGAATTTATTTTCGAAGAACACGTGTTGATGTAGGTACGGATTGTTGCAGGCACTAAAGGGAGGATATGGTGATTCCCAGAGTGATCCTTCAGGTGTGTGGGAATAGTGGTGTTTATGGCCAAGTTTTGGAGTTGTCCCTCTAGTGGTGGTCCATGGCGTCGGAATTTATGGGCATTTGCATAGAGTAAGGTTAGGCTGAAGTACTGAAATGAACTTGTCACCATCGATATATAAGTGAATTGATCGATGGCTGGCCCTACCTCAGAAGAAGTTGGCAACTTTTTGTATCATGGACGATCATAAAGGCAAAGTGAATTTGATCTACTTAAGCAGCTATCTATTAATCATTGTCAGGTAGCAATTATCAGTCATGAACTAATATCTTACTCTATTCTAAGATTCAATAATCAAGAAATCTATAATTTTATTACATGTAGTTTAGGAATTAGTTGGGAGATAAAATGAACAGAATGTAAGAAAAGAAACTTGAATAAAAGAAAATAACTTATACTCATTTATTTCGATAACAAGAAGAAAAATAACCAGAATTAAGTAATTTTTTATTTATAAGGTTATAAATCAAATGCAAGATCAATACTAATATCAAATTATAATTATTTTCTTACATTTCAACGTAATATAATATAAATAACAAATGAATTTCTTCATAAAAATTAAAATTTCTCTATTTTTTACATTTTTATTCAAAATTAAATTATTTACATATTCTTTGAGCTCTAAAGGTTTCCTAATTTTACTTTAAATTCAATCATGGTTCTAGTGACCATTTGTCAAAAGTGGTACTGAAAACTCTGTAAAGAACTAGGAAACCATAATGCTTCCAGCCTGTTGTACCCTTTAGTGTCATCAGGTGTTGTTAATTAAAATCCGTACAGGAACTTTGGAAGGCAACAAGGAAGAACCACAATCATTAAGTGACTCTTTCTGAGCTAATACATATAATTATGGTGTTTCCCTACGCAAGGAATGGGAGGGCTTCGGTTGGAAATTACGAGGCAATGGGGATCCATGGCCAGCACCTGGGAATTAAAGGAGGATTACACATCACTCATTGTTTAACTAAATTAAAAGGGAATCTCTTGAACCATCATTTTTTTTTAAATATTAATATGTCGTACATACTCATGTTGTACTCAAACAATTGTCTTAGAAATAAAAATAATAAAAGATAAATCAAATCTACCAATCTGATTATAATTGAACCAATTAGACGATACATTTTTATAACCTTATTATTAAGGATTTTTTTGTCGCAGATCATATATGCTTTCCAAATTAATTACATAATGCACTCAAAATTGCACACACACTCATTCCTAATGTTACGAATATCGTACCGAATTTGACACTGAATTAAGTTCTGGTACGATACTATATCAGTACTGATCAATACTGTATACTGTTTCGAGTAATTTTTTAAATTTATGAAATAGTCCCTAAATTTTTTTTAAAAATTGCAAAATAGTCCATTATCATATTGTACAATTGTACTGTATATTTTTAACTCTGTCTCTAAAAATCACAATAATAAATAATAATTACAATTGATATGAAATAACAATAATTTTCAGATATTTCACATATAAATAATAACTATAATTTATATTAAAAAATAATCATTATCATACAAATATAAAATTAAGAACAATATAAAATATTTAAAATATTACAATTTTAATTTTCATTATATGATAAATAATAATTACATCAAAATATTCTATAAAAAGAATAATAAATATCCTTAACTCTCAAATTATTATAATTTATAACAAGAGTTTGTGATAAGGAAACAATCAAGTAGAATTAAAATATGAAACAAAAATATATATTATTTAATTTATTATCAATTAAATATATTATATATTTGATTAATTAAAATTAATCATTAGTAAAATTATAAATATCTTAATTTAATTTAATAATTATTAATAAATATAATTAAATTTATAAATATTTTTAATATATATTTCAAATAAAATTTGATTTAATATTTAAAACTATATAAAATAAACATTAGTTTATAAATATTAATTTTTAAATTATTTATTTTTAAAAATTAAAAATTATATTAATACTTTATTAATAAATATGATATAAAATATTAAAATAAATTAAATAAAAAATTATTTTAATTTTAATTTAATGTATAATTATTATTAGTAATAAAATATTTAATTTATTTTTAAAAAAATTAAAAAATTAAGTTTAACTAAATAATAAATTAAAAAATATTTGAAAAGAGAGGAGGGGGGAGAGGAGGAAGGGGTGACGGGAAAATTTAAAAAAATTTGAAAATTTTGTAACTTAATTTTTATTTTTTTAAAATTTTCGGTACTTATCAATATATGACGGGTGTTTATAATAGTAAATAATGCTAGTTGATATCAACAAATATTTAAATTTGATACTAAAAATTAATATTTTGTACCGTTTTTAACTAGTATGGTACGTACTATCTGTACCGATTAATACGGTACAGATTTCGTACCGTTGCTCATCCCCTGTCTCGCACTTATCGAGATATTGCATTTTCCTAGTTCAAGTATTCAACGGCTAGGTGACATTCGGTCTTCTCGTCTTCCCTGTCATGATTATATGGACTTGTATCTAAGGTGATTTCCAATTTATATAGTCAAAAATAGAAAAATAAGAAAGCACGTACTATACATGGGGG
>JANQBM010000220.1:27366145-27387955 GCA_025594535.1 Erythroxylum domingense
TGCTAAGTGCAAGTATTAGGAACTCCTCTCATTTTCACAAATGCATATGATGTAAATAAAAGGAATCCTATACAAAAAATTGCCTTTTGAGCCTATTAATAACTTCTTATTAAACTGCTTACAATCAAACATTCACACACAAACATTTTAGATCAGACAAGGCATTGGAATGAGATGTACAAACTTGGTTCCCTGCAAAACAAAATTATAACAGAAATTGCATGCCGATGCACAATTTTGTACCCTATAATCAATTTTCTTTTCTTAAGTAATTGCGATTCTCTAAATCATTTAAATTGCAGCACCCCACTCTCGCAAGACACGTACTTGACATCCTGAGTAATATCCGAGTGCGTACCCCGCCAGGGTGACATGCTAGAACAATCAATTAGTCAAACACTTGAAACTCAGTACAAATTTTTCAAAAAAAGCTCACTCGTGTGTGTAGAAATTAACAATCAAATTCAGGCCCATACTTTTATTTCATAAACACCGAAATCACAATTATTATTACACTTTGATCACTCTCATTCAAAACATTTCCAATTTCAGAAGTTATTACATACAGAAAATTGTACAAAAATTGCAAAATACACAAATTGATACAAAAATAAGAAAATACAAATGCAGACGTGAACTAATCCCGACCTCTATCTCTTACTTGAATGCAGTGGCTATACTCACGTTTACCTAACAGGGTAACTCTTCTGAGCCTGAAAAAAATTGCAAATTTTGGGTGAGTTTTGCGAACTCAATGAGGTAACCATCATCGATGGTTCACTCAATCCATGTAACACATCAATACACATAACAATTCACATCTCTACATTTTGCATAAATTATTGCATATCACATTGTCACTTAAGGGTAAGACAATTTTGCATTTCAACAATCAAACATACTTATTAAAATGTATATGAAATGGTCATGTGACTCTTTTACAATTGTTACGTTGTTGTGACCGAGTGCCTAAACTGTTCTCTATCTATTGTAGATACCGGGATCATTTATACTGTCCCTTATCCATTGGGGATACATGGCTCATTTTATATAGTGAGCCTTTGGCTCTTATACCCTTTCTGAGCTTTAAGCTCTTTTTCATAATCTGAGCTTTAAGCTCTTTTTTAGTAGCTACTCAGGTTACAACTCTCATTATCTGATCATGCATTCATGTATGGAATGCATCTCTCATAATTAATCAATCATGTCATGAAGCATTTATTTCTTCACATTTACATACAAGTAGCACTTCATTATCACATTCATTCCTCAGAATCATTGGACCTTCATTGTCCGAAATCAACACAATTAAATCAAATTCATTCGATAATTCAAACATAATATAAAATAAACAATTAATCGAGAGAGACCGTCTAAGTTACTCACAATACGCTCCAGATTAGCATTAGCTTCCATAATCCAGAAACGACTGGATGCAGATGTTGAATCTTGTATAACAATTTCATGCAATATACATAGTGCACATTTATTATTAATTGCACAATTACATAAACATTTCATTAAACACATATATGTATGTGTAAGCTGGAATGCATGCTCATATTGACAATCTCGGGTACATTTCCTTAATACGCATCTTATAATCAATTAACATCATCTTTCAATCATTCTTTTATGCCTAATTCACTTCCATTACTTCAATCGCTTCATTCATCATCCACAAGGCTCATTCTAGATTCCATTAAAGCCTAATTACCTCATAGGAAAACATTGACTTATCGAAAATTTATATAAGCACATTTTTTGGGACATTAGGCATAACTTTCACTATGGGTGTCGACTTAAGGTCATTTAAGTATGATTTTGAAGAGGACTTTGAGTTCTACAACTTCTGTGAAGACCCTAAAGAGAGCTTTTACTATCTAAAGGGTCAAAATTGCACATTTATGTAACTGTCCCAAGAAGTACATCACATGTTCATCTTTATACTTACTTGTTTAGCTTCAAAGTCTTCAAATCACTCTTAACCCTAGCTTCCCAAAACATCACATGTTCATCTTTCATGGAGGATTAGGTTTGGTGTTTTAATAGCAAAATGATGAGGACACAAAAAAAGTAATAAGTTAAAGATGAGAGCTAGGTTCATTGTTACTGGAAGTTGGTGAGAAAATTGTGAAGTGAAGAATAGAAGGGATGAAGAAGATGAAAGTATATCTTGCAAATGAAAGACAATAGAGAGATGGTCTTTTAATTGCACAATTCATGAGAGTTAAAAACATGGAGAATAAAGTAAAGACTTGGTGGGTGGTGAGTGTCATGACACTTGCCACTTAAATAATCAAATTTATATTTTTCTTATTTTGATACTCTATAATATGTAATAACTAGTCCATTTGATTCCCAATTTTTAATCCAATTGTCTCCCAATTTTCAATGAAACTTGTCATTAAATCTTAATGTCAGTTATCAATAATTTCTACTACCATTTGACAATTAATTCGACTATCATTTATCAATTGTCTTGCCACTTGACATTTTTCCTAGTCCCAAAATACTCATAAATATCATAATTTTCCCAAAATTTCACCAAAATTTCCAAATCACTATTTATACTTTCCAAATCAAATTTCAAGACATTTTATTCGTTATACACATTGTAGTCACTTTAAAATAATTATTTATACCCGAAAAATGTCAAATGAGTGCATGAACAAATTATTGTGATGTGTGCAATCACCAAATTCACGTATATGCATGCTATATTATGCGTGAGCATGAAATGCATTTCTCTATTATCTCATTGTTGTTTCTCATGGTATTTCCGGCTCTAAACCTAATATGGAAACGAGATGTTACATAAATCCCATAAAATGATTTATAATCCTCTGCAAGAATTCAATAAAAAATTGTTCGATGGTTTGCAAAGTAATCCTTTAATCATTTAAAAGACAATACAAACCATTTTGCGATATCTTGTTTTAATCGGCCAAAAAAAACTACGTACCGTTCTTATTTTGTCTTTGTCACAAAAAACGTGACACTTTTGCATAGGTAAGTTTCATTAATCAAAACTAGACTTCATTATCTAAATTTTGAAACTAGTTTCATTCAAAAACGACAATTCTATTGAGAGATATCGTCATTGGAATTTAAGCTAAAAAACAGTCACTGTTGCTGAAAATTCCAGCGACCCTCTATTTTTTTATTTTTTTTACTCTATAAATCTATCCAGAGACTTTAATCTATATAAGAATTATGTTCTAAACTTCTTTCATTGATATAAGAATTTTAGAAAACACAAAAATAAGTAACTAGGAAGCCTATGACAATTTTACAAAAACGAAAATAAATTCAATACGAATCCTTTAGAATCTCAATACAAAAGAACAATTGATTAAGCACTTATGTAATAAAAATTACATAATAAAATAGTTTAATTAGCAATAATAAAAGCAAAAGCTCTTATACCAATTGTAGGGATTTCATGATGCAGATCGGATAAAATTTAAAATTTTTAATCTAATAACAACAAGGATCGTTTCTATTATTGCTACTTTACCAAGGGCCCCATAAAATATCATTACTCATTATTAATGAGTGGCAATGATGCTATTTACATATAACTTTTTCCCGCACAAGTTATATATAAAGAACTATTATTTTTATCACCACTTGTTATAAGCAGCTCTTAATAATAATTACGTTATACATTTCTCATGTGAAAAAGATATATGTATCAATCTTGGAATCAAAGACACGATAAAAACATTAATGACACAAACACAATCCATATAATGTTTTATCTATTAGGTCTGTTCAATATATGAAACCTTTCATATATTCGCGTTATTAAATAATAATCCTTTATCAACATTTGTAGAACTACAACATACTTTTAATCAACATGACACTCTTATATGGCATATTAGTGTCCCTACTAATATCCAAGACCTGTGAACATTTTAGAATTAAATATTCATATTATTTAGAGTTCAGCGGTTCAAAACCAAGTGCATCTTCTTGAACACTTCTAAATAAATATAAAACTCATAGATCAAAATATAAATAACATTCAATTCATAAATATAACATATACAAGCAATCTTCTTAGATAACTTTTAGAACACAAATCTAACAGTTGGTCCATCTGATTCACTAAATTTTGTATATGAGTCTCTGTTTCTTGATGCCTCATGATTGATTCCTAAATTAAATCGGTCATTAAATCTTCCAGAGTTGGCTAGTTAACTAAAAGTGCTTGGTGCTGTAAATATTCAGCTTAAGTATCATCACTCCATCTATAGACGTAAGAGTTGTTCCACTCTAAATTGTAGCTATTCTCGTATACTGTACCATAAGGTTGATTATACATTTTAGGTCGCTCCCATATATAAGTTGGTGCTTGACATTCATGATTGTAGTAATAATTCCCACCAATATTGCAACACAACTTGGATATCAGTTAAATTGTAGCTATTCTCATATACTGCACCATGAGGTTGATTATACATTTTAGGTCGCTCCCATATATAAATTTGTGCTCGACATTCATGATTGTAGTAATAATTCCCACCAATATCGCAACACAGCTTGGATATCAGTTGGGCTCCTGAAAACATGTGAGAACACCTCTCTCTCCCATATGCTGATATTAGAGATTATGATAATGAATTGTGAATCCTCTAATAAATCAAAAACTCAAGATCAAGTAGTGAAATTCAAAAGATAATTAAATTAATAAGCTATAAATAAAATAAAATAAAATCAAGTAAAATATAAAAAATGACTAGATTAATAACATTAAGGTGTTCCTAATATCAAAGTCCTCGACAATGACGCCAAAAACTTGATTGACTTTTTGTGAGTTAGTCAATACTGTAATAATTGCAAGTGCACGATATAGTTGTAGCTAGTATCGGCAAGTATGAATCAATCCTACGAAGACAATGAATACTAGTAATTACCCTTCCCTTATTATCTAGCCTAAGAACTAATTTTAGATTTTAATTAAAATAAAATAAAAATTAAACAATTAAAATATAATAGGGAACAATAATGAACACAAAGACAATGGAAATTACTAAGAAAACTATCGATATTAGAAATTAGTATCTGGGTTTCGAATCCCCCTAAAACCTTTAACAAATTGATCTTTTATCATGCAATTGTTTTGTTGATTTATTGGATAGTGAAAACTCCTATAGTATACTAATACGTAACCTTCAGTCTATTAATAACTAATGTTAAAGTTTTTAACCAAATTACTCAGGTTAAAGTTTATAAGAATGCTTTACCGATTTTTAAACCCCTATATTAGGTTTGACCCTAATCTGAAAGATTTATGTCATCTTATCTCTAGGGTTATAATCAACTCCTTCCAATTACGATAGATCTATTCAAGTTTAGGATTTCTCAATCTTTACGTATGAAATCATATTATGATCTAATATCACTGGGTCTATTAGATCATATATAAACACGTAATCAGATCATAATATAACAATCAAACCACTTGCATTAATAAAAGAATCAAAACATATTAAAGTATCAACATAGGATTTATCTAACCTAAATACTAACAAGACGTTTAGTTATACATTATCGAATATGAAATCAAACATACACAAAAAAGGAAAATGAATTGAAAACAATGGGTTCATAATTCTAAATCTTCTTAATTGTCTTCTATCGAATATTCTTGCAATATAGAGGTTTGATATTGTATTTTGATGGATCTTTCAAAGATTTCTTCATGTTTTCTACTTCTCTAAATCAAAATCATCCCTTGAAAACGATCTCGACGTCTAGAATCGCCTTCCATTGCTTGTTCCTCTCCGTCTACCCCCCAAAAATGTCTTTTTATGGCAAAATTTAGGGTTCTGGGAGATGCACGGGTTGATAAACGATTGTGTATTAGATCGTGCGTAACCAAAATGCTCAGAAATCATGAAATTGCACTACCCGAGAGAAGTGCAAGGCCTATTGCACCACCGTGCATCCCTTCTGAGCTTCAAATCTTTGTTTTATGCTGTGTTTTCATCTGAAGTCTTCTCCTTTAAGTCCTTAAAGGCAATTATCACTTATGAAAGCATTTGGAGCAAATTAAGTACCAAATATACGATAGAAGTATAAAATATAAGCAAAATACATTAAAATATGAGTATAAAAATTTAGTCAGATATTCATCTATCAATTATTTTCTTCCTTCAATAGATGAAGAGGAATCCTTCATACAACATCTTCTTTGCCACAAGTGAAGATGAAATATTACAATCTTTTTACATTGCCATAAGTGAACCCTTACAAATCTTATTCAAGGACAAGAGGAACTATCACAATGTATATCCTAAGCAATTTTCCTAATTGCTACACTAACTCAATTATATACAACTCAAAAACTCCCTTTTTTTCTTCACACCAATAAAATAAGGCTTAATATGCTCTCTCTAACACCTCTGGTATGCCAAAGGCTACTCTCACAATGTTTATGTAGTCTATTTATACTAAAAACTAACCAAAATAATTGTAAAAAACAAAAATTAGCTATTTTAAGACTAATTCCAAGAGAAGTGACCGACTACTCTATCACACTAGTGCACTAATATGTCACATTGTTCAATCAATATGCTCTTACAAACTCTCGGTACATAATGTAACTTTCTATCAAGCATATTAGTCAACTAGTATAACATATTGGTCCACTAGCGTATATTGATTATACCAAAAAGACATTGAAACTCTTAACATTAGTCACCCAAATGAATATACAGTTGGTCAATCAAACTTTGTGAAACCAGCTTTCCAAAATTTTTCATTTTCTTTCAAAGATTAAAATACTCTTTCAACAAAAAATTTCAAAAGTTCCAAAAAAATATTTAATGCATCAAGAGCACTTTCTTTAAAACTTTTTCAAAATTTCTCTTGATTATGACAAAGTATATGTTTTTCATGTAATAATCATGCAATACTTATTTCCTTAATTTATTGAAATGATCAAAATAAATGTTAAAAGAAGGAGTATAACGATTTGTTAAATTTTGATGTATTTGATTCTTCCTTATTCTTAGCTCTTTAATTAAATTTTCTTAAAGTTCTCTGAAGTTGCGTATATACCTTATTTTGATTATTTTTCTATCTTTTAGTTACTTGATTTATTTCAATTAAAATTTTTGCTCACATATCTATTCTATTGAAATATATCTTTCACATGTTAATTTTATTATAATAGAACTATTAATGTCACCAAAAATAAATTCAGTATTAGTATATTTTGTTATTATCAAAAAGCATGAATTAAGATATCACTTAGTCTAATAAGAAAAAAATATTTATATATTAAAATTTAAAAGTCGATAAAAAGATCAAAATATTAATATTATGATTTTATATTTAAAAAATATCAGATTAAGATGAGCAAAATGTAAAATTATGATAGAGTATATAATTATGGTTAGACTTTAAATTTGATGGATTATCACAAGCAAAACTTTAGAGTAATGAGAAATTACTGGAAAACATTACAAAACAATTAAATTTGAAAGGATTTATCAATCAATATGGGGTTTCATACCCACTAAGTCCAAAACATTGATGGGAATTAGGAGGAGAGGGTAGAATTCCAAACAAACACAATGCTGTTTAGCATTTAAACAGCATTTGTCATTTGAGATGAACTTAATTTAGGCACGAATCTTATGATAAAGACCGAATATATAAATACAGAAAAGAAGCATACCTTTATTCCGCAACAATTAAAGGCGAAACAGAAAGGAGAGAATAAATTCCGAAATCAAAGAAGAAAACAAGAAGCATATTTAGGGATAGCATGGGCCAAGACGTAGGTATTTTTAATGGGCCAATTTATAGACCGGGTTCAGGTCAAAACTGATATGAGGTTCCAATTTTTTTAACGGAACGACGTCGTTATAATTACTCATTTCATTTCAATAACTCACTATAGTCTATACGTGTATAGATATTTAATTCAAAAATATAGTTGGTTCATTTACCTGTATATATCATAACAAATAAAATCTACTCAATTTCAACTCTGCTGTGATTGCGCTTCCCCTTTTCACTCACCCAACTCACAAGTATCTGAGAATATTGAAGCGAAGCTATCGGATTGAGAGAGGAAGAGTTAATAGCCCTCATCATGGCGGACGTCCTCTCTTCTTTGAGGTCTGTAATGGCTTCCCACACTCCTCCTCTCGATGCCTTGATTGTTCCTTCTGAGGACTATCATCAGGTTCGCCTTCTGTTGAATCGTGTTGTTGGGATTTGAATTTTCAATGATTCGTTTGGTTTGGGTTAACTATTTTTGTTCCCAGTCTATAAAGAGGTTGTATTTTTGTCATTTCATGGATTGGATGATTAAGGGAGTTGTTGATATGTGTTGTGTTTTTGTTGTTTTTATTGCAGAGTGAGTACGTGGCTGCAAGGGACAAGCGTCGCGAAATCGTCTCTGGATTCACTGGAAGTGCTGGTTGGTTTCAAGGGTTTTACTTCAATTGCTGTCCTCTTTCATCTAATTTTGTTCTTTTATGGATTAAGCGATTATAAAGCATCTTGTGCAAGGATGCTCCTTTTTAAGAGTTTTAACAATGATCTTGCTTGAGGAATCAATTAAGTTTGTTTACATTTCACATTTTGAGCTAATAATTATGAACTGCCCGCTTTATATTCTGAATTGTGTGGTGAATTTGAACGTATGAATTTAATATTCATGCTAGAGTTTAGTGTTGACTTTCTAAACTATCTGTTGCTTTTGGTATTTTTTTGGTCTCATTTATTTAATTCTCAGGTTTGGCACTTATCACAATGAATGATGCACGTTTGTGGACGGATGGGCGTTATTTCTTGCAGGCAACTCAACAGCTTAGCAAGCAATGGACACTGATGCGTATTGGAGAGGACCCACCTGTTGATACATGGATGGCTGATGTGAGTTGCTATTTTAGTGTTGCTTGATTTTGTATCAAAAGATTTGTGTTGTTGACAGCCCTTTCCCCAATTAATTTAATGATGGAAAGAAATGCTTTTTCTTGACATTATACCTGTAATGCCTTGTTATTTTATTTCAATTGGCCCATTATTTTTTCGTTAATAATTTCCTGTACTGATACTCTTAGTAGTTTTGCCAGATTATTTTTCACATACCATTTACTGCTCATATCCGACTATTCTAATCTTTTTTACTGTATGTTATTGATGCTTCTTGTTGGATTAAGCAAAATTGAAATTTGGTTTATTAGAATCTACAAGCGGATGCAGCCATTGGGGTTGATCCATGGTGTGTTTCAGTAGACACCGCACAAAGATGGGAACGTGCTTTTGCTAAGAAACAACAGAAATTGGTTCAGACCGCAACCAATTTGGTGGATGAGGTCTGGAAAAGCAGGCCACCAGCAGAAATAAATCCAGTTGCTGTCCATCCTTTAGAATTTGCTGGTCATTCTGTGGGCGAGAAATTGAAAAGTCTGAGGGAAAAACTCAAACATGAGAAAGCTCATGGTATAATTATTACGACCCTCGACGAGGTGGATTTTCTTTTCATCCTTGACTTATTAGCTTGTATGTTCTTTTAACGTCTTGAATTTTAGCACATTTTGATGTACCTACAAATATTTTACAGTAATTTTCTCTGTTCAGGTTGCTTGGCTGTATAACATCCGTGGGACTGATGTGTCATATTGTCCAGTTGTTCATGCATTTGCTATAGTAACAACCAATTCAGCTTTCATCTATGTGGACAAAAGGAAAGTTTCTAATGAGGTACATTTCTACGTACTTCAGTTTTGGAAATCATCTATCATGGGTCCACATTGGCTTTTTCTAAAATGCTAAAACATATATGTAGTTTATTATTCAATGCCTTTTCAGACAATAAAGATTTCCTTTTTATTACATCTAGAAATATATTGTTCTATGTATTTTTCTTTATGAAGGGCATTTCAGTAAGTTCGTGCTCTCCAATATGCTAAGTTATGAAAAAACACATGATTTCAAATGGAATTCTTGTTCTCACATAATTTGTGATCAGAATAAACCACAACTCTGCTTGGTTGGATGATGTTGTATAACTAATGAATATTTTATGCAGGTGAGCTCCTACTTGGAAGATAATGGAATTGAAGTACGCGATTACACTGCAGTTAGCTCTGATGTGCACTCACTTGCTTCAAATCAACTCGATTTGACTTATTTTGCAAAAGCAACTGACGCTGGTGTTCGAAAGGATATAAATGTCGATGGAGAAGTTGCAGAGGACATTAATTCCAGTGCGAACATTGATCTTATATGGGTTGACCCTGGTTCATGCTGCTATGCTTTGTATTCTAAATTGAATTCTGGTAAGGTGCTCCTTCAGCAGTCACCTTTGGCACTTGCTAAAGCTATAAAGGTAGTTTTTGAAAATTTAAACGACATTTTATATATGTACATATTTCTTAGTGTTGTCTGTTGACACTATCTTGTTGCTTAATTCCATTGCCTGTTGCAATAAAATCTCAACGGTTGTTTTTCTTGACAAACTTATCTCTGGTTTTAGAATCCTGTTGAGTTAGATGGATTAAAGAAGGCCCACATTCGAGATGGTGCTGCTGTTGTGCAATTTCTTGTCTGGTTGGATAAGCAGGTATACTTTGACATTCAGAATAGTTAAAAAAAGATAATGGAGCTTGCAAAGCTTTCCCTGTTCAATAATTTGTTCAACTGACAGTTTACAGAACAATTTTTCTGCTTCAGGCTTGATGTGAATCTTTGTTTCTGTATGCGCAGATGCAAGAGGTATATGGTGCTTCAGGTTACTTCTTGGAGGTTGAGACATCAAAGAAGAAGAATAACTTGTAAATTTATCTATCTTAGACGGTGATCTTTTTTCGCCATGGTTTATACCTCTAGGAGATAATGATGAAGCTTGGAAACCGGAGATTTTGCGCCTGGAACTTGATTTTACATTAATGTAGCAACATCACTGTGTAGGATCATATCTGGCATGCTATTAACTAGACTTTACGATCCCACCAGATGTCTAATTTCTAGTAGAAAACCCAAGTGGATCCTTCCCAGCTGTTGGAGATTATGATCAAAGGCGATAAGTCTCACATATCATGCTTTTTGCAACTATCAAACTGTGTTTAATTGGCATTTGTTTCGCTGAGTCTCTTGAAAATAAGTCAGTAGCTTGAATAAGTTTGTGATATTAAGGCCGCATAGTATCAAGCACGTCAATTATATTTTGAGTTGCAAGTAGCTGAACTTTTGCTTGCAAGAAAATGTTGCTGTTATGTTGATTTGCTTTATTTTATCATTCTTCTGTGCACAACTATAGAGGTGACTTGGCACCCTTTTTGGTCTTTAATCCCTAATTGGGCACAATCTTGGTGGAGAGATCTGCATTTGACGAGTTCATTTTTCTTTAATTCTTCCTTCTCCGTTGTTTTATTTGTGTGCATATCTGTAGTCTTCTCTTTTATTTTGTTGATGACCTAGCTTAATGGAGAACATCTGCATATTCATCTTTGGGCCCTGACTTTCACTCTGTTCCAGATACATGTTACTTGCAAAATATGAAATCTAGTCCAAAACTTGGGATTCAAATGTACCTTTTTAGTTTTTAATGAAACTGGAATATGTTGTGGCAGGGAAAGCAAGAAACTGACAGAGGTCAGTGTGAGTGATAAGCTAGAGAGTTTTCGAGCCTCAAAAGAGGTAATCAAAAGCTACAGTTCTGTTGGAAATTTTTGCATTAACTAGGCCTTATAATATAATACTTAACAAGTAATTTGGCCAAGTTGATTTCATTGTATTTTCTGGGATTTTGTTTATTCTGAAATGGAAACTATCTTGATTACATGTAACTGAAGTGCAGATGGTGTGCCAGATCTTAGGGTGCAACAAGACTCAATTGAACTTTAAGTTCAATTAATTTACTTTTTCCTCTTTTATTTGGATTATCTGAAATATGATTGTGTTTATTGGGTGTCATTGCAGCATTTTAGAGGCTTGAGTTTTCCCACAATTTCCTCAGTTGGTCCAAATGCAGCAATCATGCATTATGCCCCACAGGTTGAAACGTGTGCCGACCTTAATCCAGACAATATCTACCTGTTTGATTCAGGAGCACAGGTTTGTTACAGACTTTACTTGCACATATGGGTAAAACTGCTGTTGAACTTAATTTATTCCTACTGCTTGTGGACTAATAACCTTTATTCTGTTATTGATGACTGAATGATTGAAGTACCTGGATGGAACAACTGATATCACTCGAACAGTCCACTTTGGACAACCTTCAGCACATGAGAAAGCATGCTATACTGCGGTAGGTGGAATCAGTTGCTTTTCACAACCCATTAGCTGCTAAATTTGAGTGTGGTGTACTGTAAATGTTGGTAATAATTCATTATTTGCTATATCTGTTATCTTTGTTTAAATAAATTGAAGCTATGAAAAGGTGGACTGGACAGGTGAGGTCTTTTCAGAAATATTGCTGATTTATCTGTTTGTTTTGTATCTTTTCTGGACCTATTTGAGTTAACACAAAACATGTCAAGTTATCCAGGTTCTCAAAGGTCATATTGCCCTTGACAATGCAAGATTCCCTAATGGCACCAATGGTACTTTAATTTTTCAACTTTCCTTCACCTGTAAGCTATATACAGAGGAGCTTTGTTGATTACTTGCCTTTTCTTTTTGCAGGTCATGCCCTTGATATTCTTGCTCGAGTTCCTTTGTGGAAGGATGGTCTTGATTATCGACATGGTACTGGTCATGGAATTGGGTCTTACTTGAATGTTCATGAAGGTATGGATAAAATTCAACTGTCGTCTTTTGCTATTATAATGATAATACATGAGTAATTTATGTTTATGAGCAGGGCCTCATTTGATTAGTTTTAGGCCACAGGCTCGTAATGTACCACTACAAGCTTCCATGACGGTAACAGATGGTCAGTATCAATCATTTGCCTTATTTTTCCTTTCCAGTTGACACACTGAAAAATTGCACATACACCCAACAAGCCAATTGCTGGATTTAAACCCTTTCTGCATTTATAGTCATTGAGATGTACTTCCAGCTCTGAACATGCATATGCAATGAATGCTTTGGTTTCTCCAACTTGACGTCTCAATATTGTACTTATACTGGGGCATGCTCGTTTAATTTGCAAGTTTTTGAGAGTTCTGCAGTGATCAGTTATCTACTTTTGTCTTAATTTTCTTTCAATTGTTACATTTCCCAGAACCTGGATACTATGAAGATGGAAGCTTTGGCATAAGATTGGAGAACGTGCTGATAGTAAAGGAGGCTGACACAAAGTTTAATTTTGGAGACAAGGGCTACTTATCCTTCGAGCATATAACTTGGGTAAGCATGCGATTTACATGCCAAAATTCATGTGGGGAATAAGACGGCAAATGCTAGTTTTGTTACTTATCGTGACCTTGTGATATCTAGGCACCATATCAGAGAAAGTTGATCGACGTGAGCCTACTAATGCCGGATGAGATGGATTGGCTAAACACTTACCATTCGAGATGTAAGGATATTCTGGCTCCATTTATGAGTCAAAGTGAGATGGCGTGGCTGACCAAAGCAACTGAACCTATTGGTTTTTGAATTATAAGGAGCTAATGTGACCTGCTCCTTGCAACTCTTCCACTCCGTCCTGAAGAGTGTGAATGTTTAAAGAAAACTGAACATCATTTGGATATGTGCTAAACAAGTAGATTCTTGAAGACTTTGATTTCTGTGAACAATTAAATCTGTATGCCTATATGGTTGCAGTTATTTTAATTTTCCCACACAAGTTGGGCGTGTTCCAGTCATGACGAACAACAGCACAAAGAACCTGTAGTACCATGTTTTATAGCTCGCTTACTTTTTACTGGGACACACGAGAAAAATAGAAAACATAGAGGGAACCACCTGTGCTAATTGCAACTTGGAAGTTGAAGGCCAATCTATGGAGGTTAGCACATACGAAGTATTTGCAGAGTAAAATCCTGTTATGAGTTCTAGGCTTTCCGACTACTTGATGTCAGGTGGCCAAGTCTAACCTTAGTCATACTAATTTTTTTTAAAGAAAATGAAGAAATTTGTCCTAAAACGAAGAAATACAACAATTACAAAAGTCTAGAACCTTAGAAAGCGTACAATAAAGCAATTTAGACAATAAAGGAAATTAAAATAAAGGATTAAGATCAAATTACATTCTAAATATGCGAGTATAAGCTACAATTCATCACTATTTTAAAACATATTCAAATCTTCTAAGTAAATCTAGTATTCTTAGCCCATAGCAAGAATTCAGAATAAGACGACAAGATCTGCTTAACGAGAGTAACTGAGTTCAAAAGGAACTGAAGAAATGACAGAAATATTAGATGGTTATTGGATTCAAGGGTAGTTTTATAAAGAACACATTGGTTACTATGGATCTCTATCCCTTTCAATCCGTGAAAAGTGTTCAGCTTGTTCTTGATGGTAAGTCACAATGTGAAAGAAGCTTTAGGAGAATTCCTTTTGAATGAAACCAGTTTCTACCAAGAAGTTCTCTGACTGGGCCTTCTCAATATGTTTACACGATTTATTGGTGAACTTATTTGAAATGTCCAAACCAGGTAACTTTATCCTATGCTTTTACATCCGGGTTGTAGTTTGGTACAATTTCTGTTTTACATCTCTATTGTCCATCAGTTATAATTGAGTTGATTTTTGCTTTAACAGGGATTAAGAGTCTAAGGTTGATGTGCCCTTGGATCGAACATAAGGGGCCTAACTTATTCTAATTGTCAAACTAGAAATGAGTATTATTCTCATTCCCTATTATATTCTTCACATAAGGGTGTAAAAGGTCTCTAAACCTCAACATCTAAACTGAATGTCAATGAGTTCCCCTTGCATGGCTTCATAAACTATAAGCAATGATATTTTAGGATATAAGAGTAAACCTATTTAACCTAAAGGGATTCCATTCCTACCATTATTTTCCATATATTCTTCCCTATAAGCATCGTATTGGTGAGTTTAAAGGAGGAGATGCCAAATCCTTCTCCCCGACCATAGGAAGTTCTTTAAAACCTATATATGATTTTTAAGACAGGTAGAGATGGCACATCCAATGAACGTTGAGATTAATTAATATTGATTTAATAAGTTGCAATATATCTATATAAGACAATATATTTCTTGTGATAATTGATTCAAGGTAGCTTATGCTTTTGTAAGTTGTGAGAATTCCCAAATTTTTGTAAGGAAGAGAATGAAGATGGAGTCCAGTAATATTAGAGAGCAAGTTTAAAACTGTCTATGAATTAGAGGAGATGAACATGATACTTTTAGCTTTATTGACTGAAAGACTAGACATTAAGTTAAACTTAGCCAAGCATGATATTAATGTTTTTAAAGAAGCCATATCAACATGACGTAAAACAAGAGATTGTCAATATAAGATAAGTTGTAGAGGCTTAATCTCTGACATTTATGGTGGAAATTAAACACTATCTCCTAATTGATTTTGTCAACAATTAACCTGGTCAAAACATCTATGCAGATGCTGAGGTAAGGTGAGATGGCGTTATTTTGCCTCAATCCTTTGGAAACCATAAAGGAATGTGAAGTTTCTCCATTAATTAATATAACATATAAGGTAATTTAGAAGTATTGCTCCAATAAATTAATGAATTTTTCGAGTAAACCAAAGCTTGAAGTGCTTATAGTAAAAAATCTCAATTAACAGAATCAAAAACCTTTGAGAAGTCAATTTTGAGGGAGAAAATTTTAAGGCCTTTTTATTGCTAAGGCAATCTTTGAAAAGATCCTAAGCAATAAGTAGATTATAACTGATACTTCTGTGATGAATTAAAGCACCTTAATTTTGGTTGATCAAGCATTTCAAGACATTGTTAAGCCTGGAAGCTTGTAGTTTAAAGATAATCTCATAGATCATATTACAATAAGAAATATGTCTAAAATCATCTAAAGGAACTTGGGTTAGGCTTTTTGGGAATCAATGTAATAAAAGTTCTATTAAACTCGTTAAGCACAATCACCAAATAAAAGAATTCCAGGGTAATGTTTGAGATTAACACTCCTATTAAGTATTAGGTCTCTTGGAAGAAACATTGCCCATTTAGGCTTAACGACTTGTTGTCACTCAGATCAAAAAGGGCCTTCTTGATATCCCTTACCTTAAAAGGCTTCACTAACATTTCCTTTTATTGAAAAGATAATAAGTTTGGAATGAAATTCCTGATCTTATGCATACAGGAGCTTTGATTATTTGCAAACCCTAATAAGTTTTTGAAGTGATTGAAGCCAACATTTTAATTTCATTTTGACTCTACGCAATTTAACCATATCATTGGCACCCATAAAGGAATTGGAAATCTCTCCACTAATTAATATAGCATAAGAGGTAATTAAGAAGTTTTGCTCTAATCAATTGATGAATTTTCCAGGGAAACCAAGAGCTTGAAGTGTTTATAATAGAAAATTCAAATCAACATTATCAAAAGCCTTTGAGAACTTAATTTTTAAGGAACAAATTACAAAAGCTTTTTTTCTTGATAAGGTAATCTTTGAAAAGATCTAAGCAATAAGTAGATTATCACTAATACTTCTGCAATGAATAAAAGCACCTTGATTTTGGTTGATCTGGCATTTCAAAACGTTCTCAAGCCTAGAAGCTAGTAGTTTAGAGATAATTTTATAGATCACATTACAATAAGAAATATGTCAAAAATCATCATAGGAACTTAGGTTAGGATTTTTGGGAATCAATTTAATAAAAGTTTTATCTAGCTCTTTAAGCGAAATTCCTAAATGAAAGAATTCTAGAACTATGTTTGAGATTAGCTCACTATCAAGTATTAGGTCTCTTGGAAGAAACATGCATTAAGCCCATTTGGGTCTAGAGATTTGTTAGGACTCAGATAAAAAAAAGGACCTTTTTGATATCCCTTACCTTAAAGGGCCTCATTAACATATCATTTTATTGAAAAGATAGTAAGTTTGGAATGAAACACTTGATCTTATGCACAAAGGAGCTTTGATTATTAGCAAACCCTAACAAGTTTTTGAAGTGAATGAAGCCAACATTTTAATCTCATTTTGACTCCATACAATTTCACCCTTACGAGCCTTAGAGCAACCGGTAAAGTTGCTCCTTTGTGATCATAAAGTCATAGGTTCAAGTCACATAAACAACCTCTTTGTAAAAATACAAAGGGAAGGTTGTGTACATTATGACCCAGACTCCCGCAAAGAGAGGATCCTTATGTATTGGGTACGTTGACTTGACTTAACAATGCCACCTTTGTCATTGGTACCCATAAAGGAATTTGAAGTCTCTCCATCAATTAATATAGCAACATCAACAACAACAACAATAACTCAGCGAAAGTCCTACTGATACACAAGGTCTAAGGAAGTCTTATAATTCGCAACCTTATCCCTAATTGGTAGAGAGGTTGTTTGTGATAGACCCATATGACGAAAATAAATATAAATATGCATATACATATTAAAATATTAAAATAAAATAAAATAAAATAGACATAAAAGATAATAATAACAACATAAAATAAATATATTTGCATAAATAAAAAATTAATAAAATAAAAAATTCAATAAATATAGAATAAGGTAAAGAGTCAAAATAAAAAATAAAATAAGTAAATAAATACACAAACATGAAAGAAGACAAGTTACTAAATAAATCAAACAAGTCATTATAAGAAAATATTTACACTAAGTAAGAAAATATTTAGGCTAACTAACTTAGAGAAAAGTACTACATATTAAATATTTAAGCTAAATATAAGATGTAAGACTTGAAGAAAAATGTTACAAAGACTTATGAGAACAAGAATGACCTCTTTTTGTGAGATCCTTTATTCGTATCCTAGTATGCCAAAGGTTTATATTGAGGGTCATGTCCTTAATAAGTTTCAGCAGAGCTATATCATTCTTAATCAACTCCCCCTAGTTCTTCTTAGTCTTTTTTTTTCCTCTTATAGTCTCTAAATAAACATTACTTAATATAGCATAGTTATCCCAATCAATTAATGAATTTTCTAGGAAAACAAAATCTTAAAGTGCTTATAGTAGAAAAGTCCAATCAACATAATCAAAAGTGTTTAAGAATTCAATTTGATGGGAGCCCAATTTTTTTGGCTAAATTAATCTTTGAAAAGATCCTAAGTAATAAGTAGATTATCACTGATACTTCTGCAATGAATAAAAACACCTTGATTTTGGTTGATCAAGCATTTCAAGACCTTCTTAAGCCTGGAAGCTAATAGTTTAGAGATAATCTTATGGATTACATTACAATAAGAAATATGTCTTAGATGATTATAGATCACATTACAATAAGAAATATGTCTAAAATCATCTAAGGAACTTGAGTTAGGCCTTTTGGGAATCAGTGTAATAAAAGTTTTATTTAACTGTTTAAGAATAATGTAGCACCACGTTACTATGGGGTACATATCGGAACACTCTGAGGACATTCTAGTAAATAACCTATGATAATGATGCGCTACGTTCAATCACAACATTCACTTAACATGGCATCATCATTCTTTATTTTTTTATAAGACATCATAATGAAAAACACCATATTTTAAAACCCAAATTTCTCCTTTCATTTCATAAAACCAAATATTTACATTGACAATTTTCAATATCGTCTGAATATGAACATCATCATATCCTAATACAAAATACACTATATGAAAGAGGAAATACACAAAAAGATCTATCTAATCTTTCAATCTCAGCTGACCGAACTTTGAGCCATTTCTTCTTTTTCTCGAAAAGTATAAGACTATACTTCTTGTAGTGTCTCTTAGTAGCTAAAGTCGTCTCTCGGTCCTGAAAAATCAACGTTGTAATTTTATTGAGTTTTGTGAACTCAATGAGCTAACAATCATCGATGACTCACTCTATTCATGCAACACTTCACACATATAACATATAATTCACATCTTTGCATTTTGCATAAATTATCATATATCGCATTCTCATTTAAGGGTAAGACAATTTTGCATTTCAAACAATCAAACATATTTATTAAAATGTATATGAAATGCTCATGTGACTCTTTTCCAATTATTATGTTGTTGTAATTGAGTGCCTAAACTGTCCCGTATCTATTGTGGATACCAAGCTCATTTATACTGTCCCTTATCCGTTGGGGATACAAGGCTCATTTTACATAGTGAGCCTTTAGCTCTTAATCACATTTAGAGCTGTTAAGCTTGTTTTCGGTGGCTCCCATGTCACGACTCTCATTATCTAATCATGCATTCATATATGGAGTGCATCTCTCATAATCAATCAATCATGTCAAGAAGCATTTAGTTCATCACATTCACATACAAGCAGCACTTCAATATCACATTCATGCATTAAGTCTGGGACCCTCCATTGTCCGGCATCAACATAATCAAATCACATTCATATCATCATTCAAAACATATTCTAGAGCAAACAATTAATTGTTCACCGATTGCTCCCGAAGCTATTGCCTCGAAGTTTTGACAACGCTTGGATGTTGACATTCCAATTGCTCCTCTATATTAAGCAATATACACATATCACACTTTTGCACAATTATAAGTGTTTGTTAATGCACATGTATGTATATGAAATATGCATAATGCAAAATATGCACAATCTTGGGTATCGCTCTATTATTCTCATCATGTAAACATTCATATTTTCAAACTAACATAAGTATCATTTATACTTATGGTTTATACCTCAATAAAACCATTAAAATCACAATTCATAATTCATTTGGTCAAATTCAGATTTTTCCTGAAACATACATTCGGGTCTATTGTACATGATCAATATGACAATGGAAAATGAAGTAATTTGGCAATACTTTCTTCTAGAAAATTGTTTTCCTATCTCTTAAGTTTCTAATGACACCAACATAATTCAATTTGGTTCAATACTCTAAAAGTTATACTCCAAATATTTTCGGACTTTTCTTATACTGAAACAGTGCCATGTACTCAACTTCCATCCAGAAATTGAAATTCTTAGCGACTGAATTAAAATTCAATTTCTTCAGACAATTTGTAGCTCTATGTCTCTAGTTTACTACAAGTCAAGAATAATCTATTTAGATAACTACAGTACAAGTTATGTCTAAAATACCGAAACATGTTCAGTGAAAATACTCCAGTTATGAAATTCCAAAACTCCTCATCAATTTCCTCCCAAGTTCATCAATCAATCTCCTCCAAATGATTTCAGATGGTTAAAATTTTTGGTGGTGATGTAGAACAACGTGTTTCGAATTTGTTGGTTCAAATCCCATTCAGCTCAACACATTCTTAAATAAATTAAAAACCATAATAACACCAAATATAAAAAAACATCACATATTTATGCATCTTCTTCATTTCTGCATTTTCATCTTTCATTTTTTTGCACTTTAATTTTTTGTACATTCCCCATTTTTGACTTCCATTTAACTCAAATCATCCATAAAAAAATCAAAATCTCATATTAAAACTTAAACATTAAAACAGAAAAATTCACGCATGTTCTTCACGTTTTCTGCATATTTATTCCTTACACATTCTTCATTTTTCTTCTCAAACTTTCATTTTAAATCACTTTCCCATATCAGAACATCATCTTACACCTCTTACTTAACTTTAAACCCATTTTAAAACATCTCTAAAAACACTTAAAATAGAATATATTCTTATACTCTCAAAACAGAACACAAACATATACATTCATCCACCAATTTGCTGCACCTAGTTCTTAATTTCATGTTAAAAGGACATAATTTAAATTCAATTCTTCATGAAAGATGTAGCTTATGTCTCTAGTTTAATCTAGATCAAAAATCATCTCATTTGGATAACTACAGATCAAGTTATGGGTAAAACTCATAAGCATAATCAGTGAACATGTTACTGCTACATTTTCTAGCACTCATCTTCCAATTTTCCATATTTACACCTAACACAACTTGTACAAAGATCACTTTTTCTACTTCATTACTCTTCAATCTTAACTCCATTTCAACTCAATATCATTCACAAACCAATTTATGATCTATATTTGATCATTAACTCAAAACAGAACATGTGCATATACCATTCGTTATCAATTTTTTACACTCATCCTAACACCATTATGATGATCATTCTACCTCTAAAGCATCTCTAAAACAATTTATAAATTATTACTCATCATACATGTACAAAAGCAAGACATTTACATCAACTATTCATCACTCACGTTCATCATATCTAAAACACCATTTTATGCCATTTAACCTCTAACTATTATCATAAAAGCTTCAATTAACATTACCCATCAAGATTAAAAAGCTACTTACTTGATTTAGCTCCAAATCTTCAAAAATAACACTTAACCCTAGCTCCCAAGCATCACACGTACAACATTATGGAGGTTGGAAGATTTAGGTTTTCTTTTGGTAATGAAGAAGATAACATAATGGAAGTAGTAATTGAAATATGAGAGAGTTGGTTCAACATTGGTGGAGGTTGGAAAGGCAAAAAATCGTGAAGAAGAGAAGAAATGGATAAGGTCATGAAAATAGAAGAAGAAAACAAGAACCAAGACAATTAATGGATCTTTCAAGGTTAAAAGGAACCAAGACAATTAATTAATCTTTCAAGGTTAAAAGAATCGTGGGTCATAAGATAAAGGCATGCTTTAGCAAGTGACACATGTCATTTGCCACATGTCCTATGTTAGTAGTGTGCCTTAGGCCAATGGATATTTGTGATTCATGTATTAACATTATGACTTGTTAATAATATATTATGAGGTATTCCTTTT
>JANQBM010000220.1:27388055-27398548 GCA_025594535.1 Erythroxylum domingense
AATTCCTATAATTCTCTAAAAATTTGAAAACCCTAATAATCCTCTCCATTTCAAAATTTACACAAAAACACTCTTTTTATAAATCACACAAAGCACATTTTCCAAAATTCACAGTAATTCACAATTAAACCGGGAAATGTCATGAATGCATGTACAATCATTTACATGTGCAAAAATTCACTATTTGCTATTCATGTGCATATATGAATGCATGAATATGTCAGTACACTATAAACACTCCTAAACATTTGAAATTACCAATATAGCCTTCCCATAAGTGAGGGGATGTTACATTAGTATACTTCGAGATTTCAAGCATTGAATGTTGCTTTAGTGCATGACTAGGTATCACTACTAGCTGCTGAGGTGGCGATATCTGTGATGACATCTATGACACTCTAGCCATAGGCTACTACTACGCAGTGTACTATTAGCACCATGTCATCACCTGTTGCAGAGCCTCTCTCGGCAGAGGTGGCAAACCCTACTACGCTACCTCTAACGATACTTCAGTGTAAGGCTACCTATAAGCCGAAGAGCTAGTAAAAGTAGGTTCTGTGACTGTTTCAATGTTGTGTTCCTCTGCCTCAAGTCGCAAAGATCCAGCCTTGCGACGTCTTCCCCTTGCTTGTCCATCCATGCTATCACTATAAAATCAAAGAAAAAGAGATGTTATTTAATAAAATATATTAGACTAAGCCTAGATTATCCGAAGTCCCTTATACCCTAAAGAATGTCGACAAGTACTCTCACCGAGATCGAAATCATCCGACTGTTAAGGACATCAACTTAACGATCTCGACTAAAGATTATCGATGCCCAGACTCAACTCTTAAGGCTCATAAATCTTTTGAAAACGATAATAACACTTTTGAAAACATAACAATCTTGCTCTGATACCAATTTAATTGTTGACTTATAACGCTGAAATCTTTGAGCCCTTTTGTATTAGTTTGTACTTAGAGATAATACTATATATTTATATATTTATATATGGTTGTATATAAGTTCAAAAATGTATTTGAATCCTTTCGGTATATATGCCGGTGATATATAAAGTTATATGCCCTTATATGAACTTAGAGTTCATCGGTATGCGAAATCTTTGAGATTTCTGACACATAAGCTTCTAAGTGTGTAAAATCGATTCCATTGGATGGATATGGACATGGTGGTTGATTTAAATGTGTTCTAATTCCTTAGAGGTGATTAGACATGGATTATAAACTTATTGGACACTTAGAAAGCTTAATTGGAAAAGTTGAAATACTTAAGGGCTTATTTACAACTTGTTAAAAGTTAAGGGACTTAAATGTAATTTTTCAATTCTTGGAGGACCAATATGTAATTTTATAAGGCTAAGTAGCTTAATTATAATTTTCAAAAGTCCAAGGACCAAAAATGACAATAAAATTTTTGGTCATTCTCAAATTTTGGGATTAATTGCAAATTTAGGAAAAGTTTAAAGGGTATAATGGTAATTTCATATAACCTAAGGGCAAAAAGGTAAATTCATCATGTTTAGTCTAAGAAGAGTCAACATTCTACACCCTTCTTCTTGTGTGTGGCTGTGCACCCCATTATTTGGTATTAAAACTCTTTGTTTTAATTAAAAGAAAGGAGAAGAGAGTAGGAAAAGAGGACATTTCGGCCATCACTTAATCTTCAACCAGTTTTTGATTCTCCAACCCAAAACAAGGTGGTCTAGGTTAATTTGGGATCAAGGAACTCAAATCTATCATTATATTTGAGAAATTCTCAAAGGATTTTAAGATATCACCAAAGGAAAGTTTAGGTAAATTTGTCTCATCTCTCTCTACATTATGATTTTGAGTTTGGTATTAAAATATATTGTTCTCCATGCTTTAATATGCATGAAACATGATTTAGATGAATGAAATAAGTCATGGAGAAGCTTCCTTAAGACAAAACTGAAATGCCCTATCTTTGGTGAAAGTTTGAATATCTTTTGAAATTGATGGTTTAAATGCTCTATGATGTTAATTGTGTATGTATAATGTGAATTGATGATGAAAAATGAGGAAGATGTACATTGGAAGGAGGCTTTCAAGTTTATGCCTTTAGGTGTTTGATAAAATGCCTAAGTGAACTTGGCTTAGGATTTAAGGATTTTGATGGTGTGCATTGGAAAGAGGCTTTCATGTTTACTTAGAGTAAACTTGAATTGTTGCTTAGATTGATGAGTAATGGCCTAATGTACTTGGATAAAAATGTGCTCAATTATTCTTTGAAATGTGTAAGTATTGGATCAAGGCATTAAATGCCTTGGAAAATGAAAAAGAAAGCTTATGTGAATAATAAGGGAAGTAACCATGTGAGAAGCTTAATGGTTGAATCCTATAACTTAAAAAAATAGTAATATTGTGTTTTATACACTTATGCGATGGTGTATAAATATAAGTTATATGTTTGAGTAGTAACTACATTACATTTGTATGTATAAAGATTCGGGAGCTGTGGAATAAGGAGCTCGTACAGAGGATTGTTGAATTCAAAGGAGTGTATAACCTCTTTTGAGGTGAGTTGGGGAAAATATGTCTCTCAAATAGTACTAGAATAACCTAAGACATACATAATGAATTGTATGTGAATTTTGAACCTAGGTAATGCATAGTAGAATTGAATCTTAAATAGATGCTAGTATACTTATATATTTAATAAACGACATTGTTTTGAATAACATTTTGCACTTGAAGTGAAACTGATGTTTTATTTCATATTTGGAGGAATGATATTGTTTTCAACAAACTTGCACTTGAAGTGTAAAGAACAATGTTTTATTTTTTAAAATTACATTTCTTGAATAACTTTGCACTTGGAGTACAAAGATGACTTTCATTATATGAAATAATGTTTTGGAACTTACATATATATAACCTAGTCATGCATACGGCGTGTATATGTTCTCTTTTGGCTTAGAGCATGACAAGGTTCCATTTTATTGGTTGGACCGTTAAATAAAGGCATGGTACCTTACTTGATTTTAGAACTAAATATTTGTATATGATTTTTTTGGGATTGGTGAGGTAACGATTGGCCATTCGTGTGCTAGGCACAACAGATTAAGTGACCCCCGTACCCTTAACACTGGTACATAAAAGTCAAGTCCTTGTAATGACGTCATTCTACAGGACTTGTGGGTAATTGCACACCTAGAGGTCTGGTCACCGACGAGGTCATTACCTAGGGTCATGATGTTCTTGTCGACTGTAGTCTGGACTCACCATAAATGAAAGTCAAGCCAACACTGGGATTCGGTGGGTGTGCACATTAGTTTGGCCGATTAGTGGTGACGTATATAACTATTATGGCTTCTTGAGGAGACTTAATTTTTACATGTGATGCTTTTCTACTCTTTTGTACTGGAACTGGAACCTATGTTCACAGAACGAGTGATTAATAGACTAGGCCTATTTGGTTCCTAACCAGTATGAGACGAGTCATAGATTAGGTCTATATGTTTTTATGTCATGCATATTCACTTAATAGGTGGTTATATGCATGTTAGATGTGTAAAACCGTCCTTAAGTTATTTATACCATTTTAGTATGTACCGAGTTCTATTTGCGATACATGTTTCTTTCTGCTCACTAAGTACATAATGTACCCATACCCTTCTCTTTCCAACCATGTAGGTCAATTTGGTGAGCTTGAAGCTCTGAGTGATTCGTGCATTTTTTTGCCATATTCGGGGCATTACCGCACATGGGTAGTCTCTATTTTGTACTTTTATTGTATAGTGGCTTATGATTATGTTGATTTGCTTTATAATTTTATAAATTAACTCTTATCGATCTTGTGGTTTGTAAATTACTTTATGTATGAACATTTTGTACTATTGTTGAGATTGCTCTTGAGTGGATTTCAAAGTCCAGAAGTAGTGGTAAAGTTTTAATGTGAATATAGAAGTGCGTTTGAAACTGATTTACAAGTGTTTTCATTTTGGAATTTTCAAATTACAGTCATTGTGCTGTCAAAATGTTTTTAAAGATGTCCAGTTAGCCTTGCACAGTCAGGTTAAGGGTATTGTGAGTATCCTTAGCTACGGTATGCGGCGGTTATCATGTGCACGATGTAGTTTTGGGTTGTAACATAATGACAATATGCCAAAGTTTCTATTAAGGGTCATGTCCTCGGTAAGTTCCAGCAAAGCCATATCATTTTTGATCAACTCTCCCAATTTTTCTTATTATTTTTTCCTTTTATATCTCTAAGTAACCATTAATTAATATAGCATATAAGGTAATTAAGAAGTCTTTCTATAATCAATTAATGAATTTTCTAAGGAAACTAAGAGCTTAAAGTGATATAGTAGAAAAGTCCAATCAATAAAAATCAAAAGCCTTTGAGAATTCAATTTTAAGGGAGTAAATTTCAAAGATTTTTTTTACTGAAGTAATATTTGAAAAGATCCTAAGTAATAAGTAGATTATCACAAATACGTTTGCAGTGAATAAAAGAACCTTGATTTTGGTTGATCAAGCATTTCAAGACCTTCTTAAGCCTAGAAGCTAGTAGTTTAAAGATAATCTTATGGATCACATTACAATAAGAATTATGTTTTAAATCATCTAAGGAATTTGGGTTACGCTTTTTGGGAATCATTGTAATAAAATTTTTATTTAACTCTTTAAGTGCAATCCCCATATGAAATATTTCCAAGACAATGTTTGAGGTTAACTAACCTATTAAGTATTTTTTTGGAAGAAACATTCATTAATCCCATTTGGTTGTGGAGACTTGTTAGGAATCAGATAAAAAAGGGCTTTCTTGATATCCTTTAGCTCAAAAGGCTTCACCAACATTTCTCTTATTGAAAAAATAGTAAGTTTGGAATGAAATTTTTAGTTTTATGAATAAGGTAGTTTTGATTATTAACGAACCCCAACAAGTTTTTGAAGTGAATGAAGCCAGTGTTTTAATCTCATTTTAACTTTACACATTTTCACCCTTATCATTCAATAAAGAGCATATCCTATTAACGTTTCTCTTATAGAGAATATCATTACAAAAGAACTTTGAGTTTCTATCCCCTTCTCTAAACCAAATCACCTTAGCTCTTTGTTTCGTCAAAGAGTAATGGTTATATAAACAATAAAAATAGGAATTCAAAGCCCTTTTTTTTAGTAGTGTGTCCTTAGGAAGAGAATTAAAATCCATCTAAGCTTTGTAAAGCACCTCCCTTGAATCAACTAGGTCCTAATCATTATGTTCCCCTCTTGTTTAAAATAGCTTCTTTAATTCCCTCTTAAATGCCCATAACTGTCTCATAAATTTGAAGGATTGAAAGCCCTCAACCTTTACTTTCAAACCATTAACCACAAGCTCCTCAAAACCTTCCACCCTAGTTAGGAAATTGATGAACATGAAAGGGTATATAAGCTTTAGAGGCTTGAGATCAATTAATATTTTAGCTAGATAATATTCAGAACAAAGTGTGTATTTAAATGAGTCTTATTATTAGAGAAAAAGGAAAGCCAAGATGGATTAACTAATACTTGATCTAATTTATCCCTATTAGCTAAGAGCCTTTTTATTTATTACTCTTAATTATAGAAAAAATCATCATACCTTAGGTCAGATAATGTATGTGCATTAATACGTTTCCAAAAGTCCTCTTTTTTGTAGTTTATAATTGAGTCTTTCCCCTTTAGTTTCTTGTAAAAGAAGGATAAAACTAAAATCATTTATTACTATCCAAGGAGATTGAATTAAGGAGCTTCTATTCTCTAAATTCCTTCTATATTCGACCAGTTTGGAACTTATAATTGAAGGCATATATAAAAATTATCTCTAATTAACAAGGTAAACGATCCATTCTGACACTTAAATGGATAAACTAATTAGATATAAAGTAATTGAGCACCATAAATTTATTAGAGATGATCCCTATTACTATTCTCCCATTGTAACTGTGATTATGATTTGAAATAGAGGTCCATTTTTTACCAAAGATCCATTTGTAATATTTATAGTTATTATTTTTGACTTTAGTCTCTAAAAGCCCAACAATATAAAGTTTCATTAAGAATAAGTAAGAATGCATTACTTGTCTCATTTTGGGGCTATTTATATCCTTAAAGTTCTAAAAGATAATAGTTAATAAGAATTTAAGGGCAAAGTCCCCTTCTTCTTTGTTTTCATGCTTGACTTTCTTTTGGTACTAATACCCAATTTGACTTTAGGAGGGCTCATGGAACGTCTTATAGAATCGTTTTTTGTTAGCTCAATGACAATGTATTTGCCTACAAAATCATTAGGTGATCCTATTTTCTTATAGCTTAAAGCTTCCATTTTAGGTTTAGAGACAATATAAGACTTAATAGGATAAGTTTCCTTAATAAATTCTTCTAGAGTGAGAGTTTTTATTTGCATTTGACGTGCGACAGTAATAGTGACATCATCATTTTTTGAGGGTTCAGATATAACCTAACAATTCTTTTGATGGATAAGATCCTTTAAAGGACCATATGTCCATTCTCTTTGAGTAGGAGGTTTTTCATATTTAGATAGTATTTAATCATTAGACATAAGCTTATAACTTCTCTTAAAAGGAACCTTTTACCAGTTGGTATCCACATCTTCTTCACATGCTCAGTTAGCTTCCTTCGGTAAAATAGATTGATCTTTGCATTTATAAAGCCTTTAACTTCATTTAGCCTTATAATCTTGAGAGTATCAAGAAGTTCTTTGAGGGATCTACTTCCAAACAAATCTTAGTATTCATAATCATCTTAAGGTCAACTGTATTTTCATCCAGACATAGGGGTCTCCTAATGAAACTTATGAGATAACTTAATATTAGTCCAGTACTTAAGTGGGATATTATGAAAATTTACCCACAAAGGAATGAACTTCATGTTGGATTTATCAGGGATAAGCCATAACCTTCATCTTTAAATCATTAAAGGCTTCCCTGTAATGTTTTAAAGTCCTAATTCCATTACTTTCTAAATGTTACCTTTACTTGAAAACTTCAATTTAAAGAAGACATACTCATTTATTAAAGTATTCTCTAAATATAAATCCACCTAGTAAGAAGAAGCCCAAGGTTGTACTAGAGGAAAAGCTAGCCTCTTGTTAATAAAATACCATATCAAGTAAGTATTCTATTTATTAGATCCAGCTTGAAGAATTTCTAAGGGTGAGAAATTATTGAATCTTCACTATAAATATTTGAGCGGACATATTTGAGAGCACCAGGGGCAGATTGATCATCCATTACCTGCCTCGAAGATTTTCTAGGATGAGAGCTTGAGGTAGAGAATGCTAATGTAGGTTGAGAACAAGGGGAAGCAAAGATAGGGGCTAAGAAAGGAAGAGGGAGAATATGAGTAGAGGGGAAGAAGGAGAGGAAGAAATCATTATGTTAAAGGTTGAGAGAGAAGTATTTAAATAGATAAGATGGTGTTCAAGGAAGGAAAAGTAGGAGAAGAAGAGGCAGATGGTCTAAAGAGAGGAATGAAAAGAGCATGGTAAGGAGTAAAAGCTAAGATGATGGGAGGAGAGGGGAGCTATAGTTCATAACTAGACGGAGAATAAAGACCAAGGCGAGAAGGATGGAGGGATAAGAGTTAGACCAAGTGATGGAGGGGAAGGGAGTAAAGGAAGGTCTAGGCGCACAAGAACCATGACTCATTCTTTTTCCAGAAAAGGAAAAGAACTGAAGGAAGGAAAACAACAAAAAAAGAGAATTCTCATATTAAGCTTTTTGAGCAATTGATTATGGTGTGTTTGTTCTAGTTCTTACATCTCCTTTATCCAAAGTTGCGAATAACGTACCGACCCTGGTACCAAATTAGGTTTTGGCATGATACTGTATCATTATCGGTTAATACCAAGTTTCGTTTCAGGTAATTTTTTAAATTTATAAAATAGTCCCTGAATTTTTTAAAAATTTGCAAAATAGTCCACTGTCATATTGTACAGTTACACTGTATACTTTATAAGTTTACATCAACCCTGTCTCAAAAAATTATAATAATAAATAATTATTACAATTAATATGAAATAACAATAATTTTCAGATATTTCACATATAAATAATAATCATAATTAATATGAAAAGAGATAATCATCATCATACAAATATAAAATTATGAACAATACAAAGTATTAAAAATATTTCAATTTCATCATATAATAAATAAAAATTAAATCAAAATATCAAATAAAAAGAATAATAATTATCTTTAACTCTCAAACTATTTTTTAAACGATAAAAAATAAATATATTAATTTAGCAAAAGCTATGACATTACAATGAATCATATATTAGATACAAACTAAAACTCACTAACCAAAATGCAAAGTATCATCAACATATAACATTATAACGATCAATTTTGTTTCAGATCATGACTAACAAAGTGTTGTTGATCATTAGCAATAATGCCAACTCTAATGCAATTGACTATATACTCTGCAAGCTATTTTTGGCTCTTTTCAACACCCTTGTATATCCTTCGATTCCTTTCCCTCCAAATTGAATAGATAACTGTATGAAAAGCAGTTATGATAATCATTCCATTTGCTCTACTTTGAGTGATATAATGTATAAGAAAATTCAAGGTTTTTTTCCATTCAAAGGTATATCTAGGTAATTGTAACATGACCATAATTCTACTCCAAATTGTTTCAGTATAATCACATTTAAAAAAATAAATGATTTCTACTCTCATTCAACAGCTTACAGAGTGTGCATATGGTGTTAAAGGCACTAAATCATTTGTCCTTTGTCTGAAGCCTAGTTTTGATCACTAACCAAGTGAACACAGTGGCTTTGTGGTCTAAATTTTTCTTCCAGATAACTTCAAACCAGGGAATCACATTAAGATGATTAACCAGTACCTGGTGACAAGATTTATTGTTGAAAGTACTACTAGAGTGAGGATGCCAGGCTATACTATCCTTGTTCTATCCTACAGGAATGTTAGGCAAAATAATTTGATAATAAGTGAAAGCCTCTAAAATAGAGAACCCAGTCTCCATTTAAGATGAGCATAGATACTCTAACATTGAGAAGGATTTTATTTTTGAGATTAGAAAGATCAGATTTGAGAATAAGAGGACTATGATTGGTCCAGTTATCAAACCAAAACCATATATCCTCTCCATCCCCCAAACTATATTTGATGCATGGGTAGAACAAACTTCCCAACTTGAGTAAATGATGGAAAAATCATGAGAATTTTCTAGAAATGTCCAACTATTGTAGATTCTAGTTTTGAAGATGACATTCATTGATCCATTTAATCCACATAGCTTTTTTATCAATGTAAAGTCTCCATATCTGTTTACCAAACATTATTTTCTACATTTGCACAATTGGGATGATCTCAAGCCCTCATAGCCTTTTAGTTATAGTGATGTCACTCTATTTCACCTTAGCTTAGTTCCCATTCTCAACCTTTCCAGACCACAGAAAAGATTTTAGTATTCTATCTATCCTTACTGACCCTCCTTGGTAGAACCAGATGAGTAGACCAATATAGATGCATACTATTCAAAATAGAGTTAATGAGAAGCAAACTATTGCAATTTACAAAAAGAGTTCGTGATGAGGAAATGATCAAGTAGAAGTGAAACCTGAAACGAAAATATTTACAATTACATTACATATATAGAATTTAACATATACATCAAATATAACTAAAATTAAAAGAAGAGGAAAAATAAAAACTTGGAATGTCATTCAATCGACTATGGGAGGATAACTGATATAACTGCACTAACTCTAGTTATCATTTGGTAAAAACCCTCATCATTGAGAGGCCTCATCATCATCATTATTCAAATTCAATGCACCAAATGACAAGTCAATGCTTTCACATTCAATATTATCTTCTAAGTCATCCACATCTACTAAACTCAGTTCCTCAAAAACCTAATCCGCCAAAAAATTGATATTATCAACGAAAATTAGATCTGATGAACAACTTATGCTATTAAAAGTCCTAGTAAATAACAAATTTTAATTATTATAAAATTATAAGAAATTATATAGAAAATTAATAATGATAATAACATACTTTTTCCGAAGCTTTAAATTATAACGAATGAAAACCAAGTCATTCAATTTTTTATGCTTCAATCTATTCCTTTTCTTGGAATGGATGAATTTAAATATACTCCAGCTCCATTCACAACCTGTTGCACTCACACATTGACTTAAAATTTGAATCGCAAACTTTTGCAATTCTAGAACAGCAGTTTCGAATTGATCCCACTAAGAAACTGTAAGTCGTAATATAACAAATGTAACATCCCGTTTCCATAGAACGGGTCGGACCTAAGAAACGGGTCCAAGTGAGGTCAATCGGAGAAGTTAGAAAAAACACATCTCATGCTCATGCACTTGTGAACAACGATTGTTACTCATGAAAATTTTAATTGTGCATGCATTCATATATGCACATGCACAGTAAATAGTGAATTTTTTTGCACATGAAATGTTTGTACATGCATACATG
>JANQBM010000220.1:27407569-27424639 GCA_025594535.1 Erythroxylum domingense
CTATTCACAACTGCATGAGCATGAGGTGTGGTAATTTACCACACCTGGACCCGTTTCTCTGGTCCAACCCGTTCTCTGGAAACGGGATGTTACATACATCTATATCAGTCTCCTTGTCTTTTGATAATATGTGACCTTCATGACATGTACATCCTAACTTTGCTTTGATTTTCTATTAAAGACCACATTTTTATCTTATGCATTAACATGGAAATGATGAGGCATTGTTCGTTTTTCCGAACTATAGTAGCCAAATAGCCTACCCATTATATGTGTTTCCTTTTGATAAGCCCCTGAGCTTTATCTACCTATTCTTTGTGTACCAACCACATTACATGCTTTTAATTCTAACCAAATATCCTACCGAAGCCATAAAGCTAGTGGAACATTTGTAATTATTGATGATTGTGGATGAACAAGAGTGTAAGTGTAGGGGTGTACATATGTGTGGGTTAGTTATAATGATTGTACATATGTGTGGGTTGGTTATAATGATTGGGATGTTATTTTATGTCTTATCATTGAAATTTCCATGTGAAGTAACTTCTTTTAATTTTTAATAAAAAATAAAAAATAATAAGAGAAAAAACAAAAAGAAAAAAATAAAGGCAAAAGAAAAATGAAAAAAGAAAGAGAAAAAATGTTTAAATAAAATTATCAAAAAGGAAATGCAAATTTGTTTCAAATTTATATATGATTAGTCTTTCCTCCTAAAGTTGTATTTAATGGGTTACTTGAGTATGTTGGATATGAGGTGGATGTTTCTTTCAATAGTCACTCCCTATGGTTACAAAGTTTTAATTATGATTAACTTTTATGAGTGGTTTATGCTTCATGTGGTTTATGTATGGGAGCTCAAGTTTGAACTGTGAAACATTATTTTTGCATTCATCATAGTTGATGTACACAATTGTGATTGAATGTTGGTTTTTACACTTCATGTTAGATTGAGTGTTACTTTTGTTTCATTAGCTTTAATGAATTTCATGCTACTTGACCCCAAATACATCTCACCTTAACTTTACCCACATTACAACATTGAAAAAGTCCTTTGATCTATAATTATGTATGTGACTTTTAGTGGTGGAGAAATGAAATGATATGCAAAGTTGTGGATTATTGTGATTATGAATGGTGTTTGAGTGTACCAAATATTTTATTTAAACATCGTTTGTCTAACTCTACCTTTAGATTACTCTATTTCTAAAGGTGATGAGTGTTGATTCATCATGATTAGAAGCTTTGAATGTTGAATTATTGTTGTAGGTTTTGAAAGTCATTCATCTTTACTTATGATTATCTATTATTAGGAAATATGAAAAATGAGTAAAAGTTTTAATTTATTATTTTGATTTTGACGATTTGCCTGAGGATGGTCAAAAGCTAAGTGTGGGGAACTTGGTATGTGTTTAAATGTTGATTCATTTGATTTACTATACTTAGTGATAAATTCCTTAGAAATGCTTAAGATACTCACTTTAGCTCATATTTGATTTTAGGCACAATTTGAAAGTAAAGGAATTAAAGTAAGTCTAAAGCACTATATTTGGGCCGTTTTTTGAAGATTGACAGTCACTTGTCTTCATGGAGCAAGAAGAAGAAGATTAAAAGAATAAGAAGACAAAAAAATGCCAAGAAAGATCAGATATATATGTTAAGCATATAAAAAGGAGGAGCTAAGAAAAAAAGGAAAATGAAATGAAAAAAACTCACGGCCATAACAAATTATTGCACAACTGTAAGCATTAACTCACGGCTGTGCAATATAATTGCATAAACTTAAGTCACTCTCATCCTCATTCCATGGTGTGTCACAGCTATTTGGTAGTTAGGTTTAATTAACGATTGTATCTTAATTAAACACGATCTAAATGAAAACTCAAGTTAATAGAGCTTATCATTAACCTACGATTAATAGTTCAAGGAGAGGTAAAAGAGCAACAATTTAATGAAATATGTTTAATTAGCGTATAGGTCGAGATTGAACCAAAGAACCGGACTCCTAAAGAATTCACTACTTTCATCATTTTTGCATGTTTTATTTAATTTACTTTTGTTAGTTAGTTTTGTTTTATTTTCTTATTTTAAACCAAACCAAAGCCCCTACCCCTAAAAAACACCTGAGCACTGATTAGTTTCGTTTCAAAAGCTATTCGACCACTCTCTATGAGATCGACCTAGACTCACCATAGCTACAGTTGTAGGTCTAGTTTGTTTTGAATAGCATCACCGGCGAAGAGAGGGAGGGCTGCCAAAGTGTGCTTAAACGAGAGAGAGTGAGTGAGATGTGAGAGAAAAAAATTGTGGGAGAGGAGATGACCGTCCGCTGGGGGGTTAAATTTTTTTTTTAGAAATTAGTCATCCAACTCTGTAACTGACTGGTACTAAGTGATAAACATCAGTATTAAACTGTATTTACTCCTGGTACTGACCCTCTGCTATCTCGTACCATTTTTTGACCTGTATGGTACATACTGCTAGGTACGGAAGGAAAAACAAAACACTACCTTTATCCTCTAGTATCTTCTAATTGTCATCTTGATTAAATTTGTATATACGTTAAGTTAGATCGATTTAACTAAAGTTTAACTTAAAAATTTTTTAACTTGTTAGGTTCACATCTATTTTCGACATATAAAATGGGCTTAATTTTAAACTCAAATACGATTTATTTTAAAATTTTCAAATTTGAATTTACGTCATATATTTATATCTTTTAATTTTTTTAATAATTATATAAATATAATTATGACACACTTAATTTATGCCTTGTTATATGAAATCACATTAAATTTAAACGAGTTCATGGTTCATTTTTTCAAATATTAACTATTTTTATTTAAATTAATGTGATTTAAGTAAAAATAGTTAATCATTTGAAAAAATGAACCATAAACTCATTATAAATAAAATATTTTTTTCAAAATTTATAATAAAAATTAAATAAAGTAAAAAATATAAAAATGTGTTATTATGATACGATTTAAATAAATAAATATTAATTTGAATATTAAGTAAGTCAGAGTTTTTCAATATCATCATCTTTTCTCTATCATCTCTTGAACAAAATCATTATCTTTTATTGTAATAAACAATTAAAATAGAATAAATAATTTAAAAATATAAACAAAATAAGTCATAATGATTTATGCAAAATAAATTACCTAGAATAAGTTTTTTTACACTTTCCAACTCTCAAAAATAATATGAGAATATATTGTATTTAGTTTGACTTAATATGAGATGGACTTACCATTTTTTAGGCAAATCAAATACATATTCTAAACGCATTATAGAATAAGAATAGTCAAAAGATCTTTACATAATGTACACCTAAGATAAGAAAATTTTCAAAAGTCACATTCTAATATTCTAATATATCAATGTCATTATCTGGATCCATAACAAATTCCTTTAGAAAATATCTAGTTCAAATTACTCAAGTTTATGATAGAATATCAAATTCAAATATTTTTTGTTTAGAATTTTTAGACCTCTTATTTATTTGAAATAGAAGAAGATTTAATATTTTGAGTGATGATATCTTCTTTGCTACTTTTGTAACACCCAAAAATCATGAATGAGGTCTTCTTCACTTGTTCAAAAAAATTAGTTAAAATGGAATTATCATAAAATACGAAGTAGCAAAAGTGAAGATAAGCCAATTTGTAGTTAGGGTTTAAACATCAACATAAGATAATAACAAAGAGTACTTTGACCAATACTTTTCAAAGTTTTTTTGCATCTCATATATAATATTAGCTATAAATGGCGAAATTTTTTTTGGTAGCATCTTTCAAATGTTCTTGTGATTTCTTTACACCTTTAAATTAAACAAGTGATGCTGGATATTTTAAACCATAAAAGACAATATCACATCATAAAATATTTTCAAAAACTAGTGAAGAACTTCCACTTTATGCCTTTCCTTACCAGCAAGCAAAAAATTAAAGAAAATTTTTTCTAGTTACCCTTAATGAATCAAAACATGGTTGTAATACACAGCGAGGTTGATCACAATATAAGTAAATGTATATCAGTCCTTAGCTTCTTCATCATATTCAAATGGAAACTTTTAAAAGCCATCTGCAAGAACTTCTTGATTTTTAACGTAAGAAATTTTCAACTGAAACTCATTTCATATTCATAATCATCAATCATTTTTAGTCCTACTTGCATAGTTACATTGAAAATATGATAAGAAGATAAAACTTGAAAAGATTTTCCATTAAAAATAATGAACAATTTATAGCAAGGTGAAATTTGAGGAAGTTGACCTTATAAGAAGCATTATCTAATAAAATTGATGAAACCTTTTTATTAACTTTCCAATGAGCTAAGCAAAGAGCTACTTCATTCATAAATGATATTATATTAAAAAGAGAATTTTAATGCATTAAAAAGAAGTATTCATTTTTGTAACTTCCACTTACTATCAATAAAATGAGCATTAATGCATGCATGTTCATACTTTGATACTTCGTTCTTCCAATTATTAGAAGTTAAGCAAATATGGTTACGAGATTTAAACAATTATTTCTATATTGATTAACTTTCCTAATTAACATAAGACATTATATAATGTTTATAAGTAACCCTACTAACAAGTAAAGCTCATCAAATATTCAAATATATGTAATGTTTATTCCCTACACAATTCGATATGATTATATTTCATATTTTTCAATGCAATAGTACCATTAAAATCTGATTTAGCTTTAATCACAAGTTGTCTTATATCATTATACTTTTTCATTAGACATTTTACAAATGATGAAGTAAGTGATAAACATCTCTTATAACTTGATAAAAAAATTATTTCCCACAGTGAGATTATAGATTTTCTTTTATTCCCTTATTAATCATAAAGTTCCATGCTATACAAATTCTTTGTTTTATGTTTTTTAATCTTTAATTCTTTATCATAATCATTATATGGTAAGAGTTTGTCATAGTTGCTATAATTCTTGCATTAATAAGTATTTTTATATAATAAAGTTAAATTTATAATGAAAAAAATTAAAATGAATACTATAAATAAAAATATCAAGTTGTCTAAAGGTTGCATTGCCAAAGAAACCCTACTCATCATAGTTGGAAGGAATTGTATGTTTGAAATTAATGTTGATGATGTATATCTATGTATTCATATTAGTTTTTTTCCCATTCATCTTTTTTTCATTATATTGTATGTATTGAAAGACATATGTCATATTATGAGGAGGCAATCATTAATAGATTTTAAAGTTACAATAAAGAATGTGACATTAGCGGGTAATGAAGTTCTTAGCAAGAGAATGTATAGATGAATTAGAATAAAGAGCATATAGAGAGATATGCTCTCACTTTTCTCTAAAACCCTACCTTACTAAGTTTATAAGCTAAACCAACAAAACTCTTTCTTCTGTTGAACTAGTAAAATCCTTTCCATTCATGGCAACCTGCTTTTTTCACCCATCTCCCATCTTGCTTTAGGTCTAACTATTTTATCATTAAAGGTGAAATGGAAAATGCGAAGTAGGGTAATTCTTCTTCTAATCAAGATAACTTACCTTTTGGTGCCTTAGATGAAGCCTTTCCACATCTCCCTACACAAATCCAAAGTCAAAATCACAACTTAAATAAGAAACCAATAGCTAATGACAATATTAACGTAGGAAAAACTAAAGGAAAGTGGTTAGTGATCCAAAAATATTTAGAAAGCTAAGACATGTTCCATATGCTTCTAGCAAGTTGATTATTTTCCCCTTATAGAGGTTCTACAACATGGTGTGAAGAAACGGAGTTCAACATTGGTAAGATATTTCATAGAAAAGAGGCAAGTCTTTCTAGTAGTACTAATGCTAATTGGAAAAGAATGGGAATAAAAATTGCTTTGGCCAATGAGGATGGGTTATTTATATTTAGATTCACTTTAGATGAACATGCTTAAAGATTGATAGAACATAGGGCTTGGCATGTGTAGGGAAAGCTATTGTTTTGAAGAAGTTTAAAGCTGGACAAGACAAAATTAAAGAAAATCCCTATATGGCTGAACTTACGTCAAATACCTTTAGTGTACTAGTCTTTAGAGGGTCTCAAGTACCTTGCTAATTCCATTCGAAACCTAATTTCCTTAGATGATGACACTACAAACCTAAAAAGGATAAGGTTTGTGAAAGTTTGCATTGAGGTGGAGATTGAAAAGGAACTATTAGACACTCTTCAGATTATAAGGTATACTGCTATAAAGGAGCTCATCCTAGACTCACTACATGATGCGTATCATTAGAGACCTCTTAAACCTATATTAATAAAGGTATGGAGATCTAAAAAGACTTTAATATATGATGAATTAGTTATAAACCAAATTGCCTCTAGTTCCTTAAGACCAAAGGAGTCAAAATGTGGTAGTTATTCCTCGGTGGGGGAATTAGGTAATAAGAATGGTAAGGGCAGCATAACACAAAACTGCTAAACAAGGAGGGGAATATGACAACTGTGGAAAAGGAAGCTACATAGGAAACCATAGACCTAGATGGAATAGTATTAAATCAAGTTCCACAGAATTCATTGTTAAAGGGGAAGGAATTATAAGTAGACTTTGGTGAGATTGAAATGAGATTGAAGTAAAGTACTAATGGAGATTGGACTAACCTTAGTACTAGCAATCACAAAACTACAAGGAAGAATTCTAGATCTAAACTCAAATGATAGGACTACTGATATGTAATTTTAGAGGCTTGAATAGCCTGATAAACAACTTGATTTCAAGGAAGATCATTTCAGGATGGTCTGAAGTTTCTAAATGCAGACTAGCTAAATTTTAGCAATCACTCATCCGATCCTAATGGAAAAGTGATAATCTCTTATAACCCTGCTATTATTGACATTAGGAATTGGAAATGCTCTAGCCGATTCCTCCATTGTAAGTTGAATCATGTAAATTATGATTAGGAACTAATGATTACAATAATATATGTAGGGAATTGGGAATTGGGAATTTAAGAGAAATGAGATATGGACTAACTTATAACAACTAAGTGGTAACTCAGATATACCTTGGGTATTTACTGGTGATTTTGATAGTTGTGCATTAATCTATGTTTTCTAAGTATTTGGCATGTGTTTCTTGCATAATAGTTTATTATTGTTGTATTTTAGGATTCATTTTGTTTAATTTCGTTTATGTTGATCTTCATTGTTGTTCTTTTATGGTTGATGTTAATTTAAGGTAAGAGTTGATCATTTTTTATATAGGAATGAAGATTGAGAAACTTGGAGATTGAGCTAGAGACCAAAGAGGAGAAGAAAAGAAGAATTCTACTACAAGATCCCATGATCGTGGACCATTTCCTACGATCGTGGGATGTTTATGCGGATTAAACTTTTGGATTTTTAGACTATATAAGGTATAAAACCTCCATGAACGAAGGAGGATGTGACACCTCTATAGAGAAAAGCCTCCTTAACTGATAAATCCAAGTTTTGAGTCTTGAGGAAGGTGGAGATTAAAGGATTATCAACAATAATTGGGAAAAAGCACATCAACACCAGAATTTCTAGATTTTGGCAAAGAAGAGAAGGAGTTTTCTTATTCAATTTTCTGTTGTTTTTATCTCTTCCAATCTTTGTAAGATGGAATATTTAAGTGTTGGTGATGTTACGGAGACCATGAGTGGCTAATTTACTTTTAGGGAATACTTTTGACTATTTTATTAAACTTTTATTTTATTGAATTGAATGAAAGTTGTCTTTGATGATTGTTGATTATATTAATATACCTTACAATAAATTGAGAGATTGAGTTAGGTTATTTGTGTAGGATTGTACAACGAGGATTAGCAACCTATAGACTTACAATCATCACGTTAATTGATTAGTTAGAAGAGAGATTTCTGCTAATTTAATTGATCACTTATAGGATAGCTTAATAACTAGTTAAATTGGTGGAGTGATTGGGTAGACTGAGAGATGGCCTAATCAACTTCATTTAATTTGATTAGGGAAAATTAATTACACCTTGAGAGAGGGTAGTTAATACAATTGAATATCTTAGGTAAGACACAATTTGATTAATAAAATAGGAGGGAGACAAGACAAGGAGAAAGTGATCTCTAGTCATTAAAACCTTGAATTCCAATTTTTTGCATTTTGGTATTATCTAGTGTTCATTGTTAGTCTTTCAATTTTAGTTTAATTTTTCAAGTTATTTTCATTAAACAATTTCTTTTCTTAAACAAAATGTAATTTGAATTAAGTGGTGTCTAGGAATCAATCCCTGTGGGATCAATATCCGCTTTTTAACTACAATCACGACTGTATACTTGCAGTTTTTGAAAGTAAAATGAGTAGATTGTTTTGAAAAATTGACTTAACAAGTTTTTGGAACCATTACTGAGGATTGTTTGTTTAACATCTTGTTTAGTTTAGATTAATTTGATTTAAGAGTTTTTGATAATTTTCCTTGTGTATTTGCAGGTGTATAAATACAAGGAACATACGAAGATCGATCGAATTTGGTAACAATGAACTATCCGATATCACAAGACACATTAAGACATCTTACAATAAGGAATGAGATATCTAAAGAGCTAGATGCCGATAAGAAATAGAAAGAATGATGAGAGAAGATAATTATTATAAGAGCAAGGAGTTTTTGCAAATTACAATGAGGCACAGTATGGTTAGGGAAGTATTGATCCTTATTAGATCACATACAATTCGAAGTGGTAGGACCACTCAGGTTTCTATTGGTCCAACAATGCAAGTGCTCACATGGTATATCAAGACCTATTTGAATTTCAACAAGATGAGCCCAGTTTATGGGATTCCAAATTCAACAAAATCATAAAAAAGCTAACAGATATGGAAAAAAACCAGAAGAAAATATTTTCCAACTAGGAGGAAAGTCATAAGAGAATGGAAAATAAATTCGAACAAGTTTTTAAAAACTATGCTACTTCTATTCACAACCTGGAGATTCAAGTAAGATAACTTTCCCGTGAATTTTGTAAGAGAAATGTGGAAGACTCTCTGAGCAATATGGAATTATATCAACAAGAGCAAAATGAGGCTATCATACTTAGAAATAGAGACGAACAAGAAGAACTAGTGGAAGACCATGCTGAACCCGACCTTATAGAAGACCAAGAAATTAAGAAAGAAGATGAAGAAAATGATGAAAACTCTCCCCATTATTCACCAGTTTTTGATATACCATATATGAACATTGAAACATTTTGGGTTGATGTTCATGAAAAGAACTTTATCTTTTGGATTGATAAAGATCAAGTGACATTATTCAACATGAATGATGTATTTAAGAATCCGAAGGATAGTAGCTTATTCAGGATAATTGATGCGTTCGAATCTTCTGAAGAATAAAAGGAAAAAGAATAAATGACAACAGACATCGAGTTGAAGAAGTTATGAAAGTCTCTATTTGGGAAGCAGAAGAAGCAGAGGAGACGAAGGTGATTAAGGAAAAAAGAGAGCAACTCACCTTCGTATAGGACAAATTATTGGATTCAATGGAAGATTAAGGGAGTTTTGTTATTCCCTGTTATGTTGACAGCTCACTTGAAAAAATAACATTATTGAGCTTAATTGGTTTTCATAATGTTATCCATATTGTCCTTTTAATTATTTTGCAATTTATAGCTTACCTACAAGCTACAAAACTGAGGTTGAACGAAAAAGGTGGAAGCAGGTTGCTTATAATTGATCCCGGCTAAGTTTGTAATGAAAAAAGAGCGTCAAGCTACCGACGTTAAGAGAAGCGTTGCATAGGAGGCAACCTATGGAAATTTACTTTCTTTCGTTTGTCTCTGTCTACTTCTTTGTTTGATTCATTTAGTTGTAATGGTGTTTGATTTAAATTTATTTGAAATTGATTTCGATTTTGTTTGAATTTAAACTTGTTTTCTCTTGAAAATTCTTGTTGATAATATTATTTTGATGAGTTTGTATGTTGTGGGATCATTAAGAATGCATGCTAAGCTTGGAAGAAGGTTTAGAAGTGAAAGAATTATGCCAACCCATGATTGTGGGAATTGGTGTGATTCCCACGACCGTGGGAATTCTCTCCATAAAGTTTATAGAGAGAAAACCAACGATCGTGGGAATTAATGTGATTCCACAACTGTGGGAATTCTCTCCAGAAACTTTCTAAAGAGAAAACCCACGATCGTGGGAATCCCATTCGAGGGAAATTTTAAATTTCCCTCCTCCTCTTCTTCTTTCATTCACTCTTAAAAATTTCACACCTTCTCTCTCTAACCTACGAAAACTCTTCTCTTACTCTCTAAAATCCTTCGTCTTCCTCTATATTATTGGCATTTTCTTCATCTTTTTTAATAAATCTTTCAATCCTTTTCTTTTATCATGCATTAATCATTCAAAATATAGGGATTTGGGAAAGATTTCTCTTTCTCTCTCTAAAAAATGAATTCACTACTGTCTTTTTTATTTTTGCAGGTTTTCATCTTCCAATGGCTTCAAAGAAGAGGGCAGCTCAGAAACCGACCGATGAATTGCACCTTCAAGTCTCCAGTGAAGGTAAGCCCGATTTAGCGGTAGCTTTTCGTGCCTCGTTCCCCATTTATTCGGAGGAAGAAGGTACGCATTTTTTAGACCTTAGAGATAGGGAATTAATCACTCCTCGTTACTTTGATTTTGAATTATTAAAAACCATAAGAGTGAGGAAAAAATTGAGTGACTAGATGCGAATATAGGTTGGAATAGATTCATTCGTTGTGATGTGCCTATTTACCCTATGATGATCATAGAGTTTTTCACTACAGTACTCTATAACCCTAAAATGGATGTTTTCTGGTTTAGGTAAGCTGGCAATGTTTATAAGTTGGATTATAATGTCATTTGTGCATTTTTTGATTTGTCAAACACTAAAGTTTTAGATGATCATGATGACTTTTATCCGGATGATTACTAGAAAACTCTAACGGGTGAAGAAAATTTTGACTCTAGGAATCCATCGAACACTTTAATTCATAGTGCCGAGCATTTACTTTTGTAGAAATTTATATGCTTAACAATGTTTAATAAAACTGAAAGTAATAAATGCTTGGCCAAAAAACTCTTCTTTTTATGGTGCATAGATCAAAAAAATAAAAATCAATATGCCTTATCAAATTTGTTGACCGATAGTGAGTGTTGTGAATAAGAAGAGCTCTTATTTTGGCTTGTCTCATGTTGTTATTGCTTTGGCTCTATTTTATAACTTTAATATGGATAATGAGCGTTTAACTCAATACGATATGTTTAACATATCTTATTTGAGGCACTCTGAGATTTTGGAGTTCCATAGAATGGAGCTCCAAAATTAGACGCGCACGGTAGTGAAGAATAGGAAGGGCAAAGATACAGCCGCTTCCCAACTCTCCATATCCCAAATGGTCCCGAAGCTAGAAGAAGAAGCAGTAGACGAGGAACCAAGTGCACCAGCAGAGGTCGACAGATTTCAACAAATCCTCAACTAGATGGCCTCTAATCATCAACATATGATAATGCAAATCAATGAGCTCGGCACCCAAATGCGGGAAGTCCACAAAGAATAGCGCTACTTGAAGAAGAAATTTCTTAAATTCTTTCGGAGGAATAATTTTGAAGTTCCTTCACCAGCACCGTCGCCACCGTAATCCCTATAAACTTTTCTTACCTTATACTTTTAAATTGTGTTTATATCTTTTGTTTGGTTTCATGTCATTTTTGTCTGGTTTGTTGTCTTTTGTTTGGTTTGATTTCTTTTGTTTAGTTTCATGTCTTTTGTTTGGTTTTATGTCTTTTGTTTGGTTTTATGTCATTTTCTTTATTTTGTGATGGCCTTGTCACATTGAGGACAATGTGTTCTTTAAGTGTGAGGAGGTGACAATTGTGTTGTCAATTGCATTGTGTTAATCACTGTTTGCATTATGCTAAATAGGATGCATGTTTAGGCATATCATGTTGTTTTGCATTAAACAGTGGAACTACACTTGAATCATTTGGATTGGTATTGCCATAAGATTTTGTCATGCTAGTTAGAATTAGATTGAATGCATGCTTGAACTTAGATTAGGCTATTTGAGTAGAAAGTGACCATCTTGAGTGATGAAAAGTAGTTGGTTATATAAGCTTACTCACAATTTGACATTTGAGCAATGAGGTAGTGTAGAGACACATAATGAATTTTCATTTAAGCCAATGTGAGGATTGAGCCTATATGACTCCATCTATAGTCATTCTATTTCTTTGTTATGTGATGCTTCCTTAGGTAATTACCTTTAGAACTTGCTTTGAATCGATTTGAGTTTACTAGATGCATGCTTAATAGAGATGATTAAAGCCCTTTTTGTGTTAACCCTTGGCTTAAATGACCTACCCTTGTATTATCCCTTGCTGCCCCCTTTGAGCCTTAACCATTTTGTTTCTTGAAAATACCCAAAAATTTGAAAACCTAAAACCCCATTAACCTACCCATTCACAAGCTTAGTTGAGTATTAAGTAATACAATAGTTGGGATTGTTGTGAAAATTTTTATCGAGATAAGTTGAGGATACTTTTGCTTGTGAATCGCACAATATTTAGTTACTATTTTAGTCATAGTTCCTTCCATGTATTAAGGAAAAGAAAGAAAAATGAAAAAAATGCAAAGAAAAAGGAAGAACACTTGAGTAGGATCAATAAGTGTAGACTATTAGCATAATTACATTTGTATATCTCGAAGTTATGCTTTTTTATCCCTTTTCACTTGCTTTTTACTTTACGAATGCTTGTTTTAAACCATGTACCCTCTTTACCCACCTTAACCCTTATCACATTACAACCCTAAACAAGTCCTTTTGATCTATTTATGCATGCAATCATTGTAAAAGAAAATTATTGTATTAGCAAGCCTATGATAGTGTAGTTTCCTACAGGAAGTTTAAGCGAAATACAAACCATCAAACACTTGAGAGTATTGAGTGAAATCGTGAGGAAGATTCGATTTGCATCTAAACTTATCTTTGAGCGATGTTGCCATTTGTTGAGTTTGCTTATGTACACTGATGAAAAAGTAGTAATGATATGTGTAGTAACTACTTATTTGAGTTGGCTAAAATTTGAGGGATTGCATGCTTTGATCTTTACAAAAATGAAGTGATAGAATTGATTGGTTGTATTTATTTTGCTTGAGGACAAGCAAAAATTTAAGTGTGGGGAAGTTGATAGTTTTGCATTAGTGTATGTTTTTCTAAGTATTTAGCATGTGTTTCTTGTATAATAGTTGATTATTGTTGTATTTTAGGATTCATTTTGTTTGTTTTCGTTTAGGTTGATCTTCATTGTTGTTCTTTTATGTTTGATGTTAATTTAGGGTAAAAATTGATCATTTTTTATGTAGGAGTGAAGATTGAAAAACTTAGAGATTGAGCTAGAGACCAAAGAGGAGAAGAAAAGAAGAAGGATTCTGCTACAAGATCCCACGCTCATGGGAATCATATCAATTCCCACGATCGTGGGATGTTTTATCCGAGAGACTATGCAGGGTTCAATTAAACTTTAGGATTTCTGGACTATATAAGGTATAAAACCTCCATGGACGAAGGAGGACATGACACCTCTATAGAAAAGAGCCTCCTTGAGAGAGAAATCCAAGTTTTGAGTCTTGAGGAAGCTGGAGATTCAAGGATTATCAACAACAATTGGGAAAATAACACGTCAACACCAAAATTTCTAGATTTTGGTAAAGAAAAGGAGTTTTCTTATTCATTTTTTTGTTGTTTTTATCTCTTCTAATCTTTGTAAGATGGAATATTTCAGTGATGGTGATGTTACGGAGACCATGAGTAGCTGATTTGTTTTTAGGGATTACTTTTGAACTATTTTATTAAACTTCTACTTTATTGAATTGAATGAAAGTTGTCTTTGATGATTGTTAATTATATTAATGTACCTTACAATAAACTGAGAGATTGAGTTAGGTTATTTGTGTAGGATTGTACAACGAGAGTCGGCAACCTATAGACTTACAATCATTATGTTAATTGATTAGTTACAAGAGACATCTCGGCTAATTTAATTGATCACCTATAGGATAGCTTAATAACTAGTTAAATTGGTGGAGGGATTGGGTAGATTGAGAGATTGCTTAATCAAATTCATTTAATTTGATTAGGAACAATTAATTACTCCTTGAGAGAAGGTAGTTAATACAATTGAACATTTTAGGTGAGACACAATTTGATTAATAAAATAGGAGGGAGACAAGATAGGGAGAAAGTGATCTCTAGTCATTAAAACCTTGAATTCCAATTTTTTGTATTTTGGTATTGTTTAGTGTTCATTGTTAGTCTTTCAAGTTTAGTTTAATTTTTCAGGTTATTTTCAGTAAACAATTTCGTTTCTTAAATAAAGTGTAATCTGAATTAAATGTTGTTTAGGCATTAATCCCTGTGGGATCGATATCCACTTTCTAACTACAAGTCACAACCCATATAGTTGCAATTTTTAATTGTAAAACGAGTAGATTGTTTTGCAAAATTCACCCAACAGATTTGAACTGCTCTCTTTTCTGTAATGATTCTCACCGTGGCTCTCAATGTAACTTTTCTAGATTTTATGAGTTGTCTAACCTTATAACCTTGTTTGGAGTGTCTGATATGAAATCTACTAGTCGCTTTGTAACATGGAGCAATAGGCAAGGTAAGGGCAAACTAATCTAAAGGAAACTAGACAGATGTTTAGTTAACAATGCGTGGCTTATCAAAGTTCCAGATAGTTTTGTTACATTTGATTATCCTCTCTTCTTGGATCATACAACTACATAGAGTCCCTTCCACAAAAACCATAGCCCATTCAAATTCTTTAATTTGTTAGTAAATCATCCAAAGTTTAACCCTCTGTTGGATAATTGTTTACAAATAGAATATCAGGGTACCTATGCATACAAATGCTCTAGGGTATTAAAAGCTATCAAAGAGGGTTGTGTAAGAATTTTGAAGGGTGCCACTAACCCACCCTCTAAAATATAAGAAGAGAATAGCTTTTAATAAATTGAATTATGCATAAGAGGCTTTAACAAAGAATCTTCCTAACTCTTATCTCAAACAAATTGAACAAAATGAGTTTAAGAAGTATTTCGATGCTCTGGAGACATATACTTATCAATTTAGGCAAAAATCCAGAATTAGATAGGTTTAAGAGGGAGACAAGAATACTAAGTCCTTTCATAGTGTGGTACAAGGCAGAAGGAATAGAAACAAGATAATAAATTTAAAGAACAAAGTAAACTACAAGTTAAAGATGAGCTTAAGGAACTAGTGAAGGAAAACTTTAACAATATCTTGGGAAGAAGTAATCAAACCTATAAACTTCCTTAAGACTTGGTGGATAGCCTCAGATCATTTATGCCTCAGGATCAAATGTCTATGATAATAAGGGAAGTAAATACACAAGGGATTAAATAGGTATTATTCTAATCCCCCCTCTTGACAAATCTCCTAGTCTGAATGGTTTCAATGCTAGGTTTTTTCAGGTTATATAGTTGCAAACTGGAAGACTGATAATAGATGCAGTGAAAGAGTTTTTTGAGGAATGGTAAGCTCCTTCTTGAATATAATAAGACCTTTATCTGATTAGTTCCTAAATCACAGTCCTTCTACACTTAATAACTATAGGCTTATAGCTTGTTGTGATGTCATCTACAAGATAATATCCAAGATATTAGCTAATATGCTGAAAAGGACTCTCCCTAAGCTTATTAATCTATCTTAATGGGCTTATGTTAGCAGTAGAAGCATTAGAGATAATATCATCTTGCATATGAATTATTTAGAGGCTATAATTCCAAAAAAAGCTCAATAGTTATGCCCTACAAATTAACTTTACAAAGGCAATTGACTCAATGAATTGGGACTTCCTCCAGCACACCTTACAAGCTATAAGATGCCCTGAAAAGTTTGAGGGGTGGATCAAAGCATGTATCACTATGGTTTCTTATTTAATTATAGCCATTAGAGAGTCTACCCTTCTCTTTAAAAGTATACAAGGACTCAAACAAGGGGACCTTTTGCCCCCTTATCTATTTGTTATCACAATGGAGGTGTTGTATAGAATCACTACTTTGAAAATTGTCAAGTTCCTTGGATTTAGATATCATAACAGATGTGGCAAATTAAGAATCTCTCAGCTCTTATTCGCCAATGATTTGCTAATGCTCTGTGGGTTAAATGCAAGGTCAACAAAAATCATACTCAACTTATTAGAGGATTTTAAGTACATCTATAATTTGACATTTAATTATAGGAAGAGCTTTATATACATCTATACTATTCCTGATCAAATTCAGGAACTGATTCCTTTCACATGGAACCAGAAATTGAACAATTACCTATGAAATACTTTAGGGACTACGCACAGATGACTGTGTCCCTTTAATGGAATTGGTAGATAAAAGGATTAATTTCTGGTGTGATAGGATTCTCACATATGGAGGTAGAGTACAACTAACCCTTTTAATCTTAGGCAATCTTTATATATGTATTGGTGTTCACATATTGCCCTTCCTAGAAGTATTTTGAAGGGGATAGATATGACAATTAGAGACTTCATTTGGGGTAGATTACCAGGCAGCACAAAGGTACCCAATATCAAATGGATTAGGATTTACACTCTTGACGAGTCTAAGGTTTCGGATTGTTCTCTTATAGGAACATGGCTAAAAACAAAATTTTAATCTAAACATGTCAAAGAATACAAACATAAAAGGAAAAATATATTTTTATTTTAAATAGTTTCAAGAAAAATATGCAGTTATGGTCATTTAATATGAGATTACAAATTATAATATAAATGTATTAATTTAAAAAAATCAAAGAAGTAAATTAGATGTACTCCAAACAAAAATGTTACGAAAATACAAAAATATGTTTTTGACGTGAAATATTGATAAAATGTGACAAGGCCGAAGGTTTTCTCGTGTACATCTGGCATATACATTCTAGTTCTGCCGGATTCTGACGAGGCTGCACGCTGCCGTTTGGATCCATGGAATCAACTGTTGGACACGAGAATTCTGGCTTGAGGATTCCTGCAAAACAAAGAAGGCAC
>JANQBM010000220.1:27429636-27444693 GCA_025594535.1 Erythroxylum domingense
TTTTATGCAATCACAGAAGGGGTAAAGGAATTAACATGGCTATCAGGCATCCTAGCAGAAATTAAAGCTAACCTAGCATCAGTAGTAATATTCACAGACAGTCAAAGTGCTTTGTACCTGAGCAAAGACCCCGTATTGCATGAGAGGTCCAAGCACGTCGACATCAGATTCCACTTTGTGAGGGACAAGATAGCTCAAGGCTTCTTCAACCTGGAAAAAATCAAAGGTGAGTTAAATCCTTCGAATTTTGGGACTAAAATACTAACACAAAAGAAGTTTAGTTTTTGCAGGGACTACTTACAGATTTCAGAAGCCCCTTGGCTCCGGAGGCAGATCTGACCAAACTCGATGAAGTGGCAGAAATTAGGGTTTTAGGATTTAGGGATTTTTCGGATTTGGAGTTTTTTCTTAGGATTTTTTCAATCTGAGCTACAATTGGTGAAATAGGAGGGAAACCACATGAAATCAAAGTCGATTTCATCAGATCTCACAAATTTAGGAAAGTTAGGGGTGTCAGGTTTTCTAAAATCACTCACAGATTAAGATCTGAGTATAGATTATCGGAGAAGGAGGGAAAGATGTGATGAAAATCACGTCATTCTCCAATAACCTACACACAGGACCAACAAATGCAGAAAAGACATGAAGAAGTATGTGAAGGTGTCTGAAGAACGTCGAAGAGAGAAGGGGGACAAAAGCAAAGTATGTGTCTGAAGTGTTTAAACATAAAACACAAGCCAATACACACTGTCGTATCACATGAGACAACAAATACAAACCATCTGCTGGGAGTTAAAACGGTAGCGTTCTCATTATGTTTTACAAATATAAGACGCTGTCGTCTTACTTACAGCTGAAGCATATTAGCTCATACAAAACACAAGTGACTGACGCAAAAGAGACAAAGGCAAAAACGCTGCACGTAGGAGGCTGTTACGTGACTGACGTGAGAGTCACATGAAGTCTCACTAAGCTGATCCCATCTTCTTCTCTGGAACTTTAACTTCATGCAGAACCTATAAAAGGACAGAACACATGCACTAGCCATTTTGACACAGACGTTGTGTATCTCCAATTCACATTGTATTCAATTGTTGAGAGTGAAAAAGGTTTTGAGAGTTAGCTAGAGTACTTACCAGTGAGTACTAAAAGAGTGAAAGACTCTTGCAAGTGATTCAAAAATCACTCAACTCTGTAACCAAGTTCTTCTTCTGCTCTTCAGCATTAGTGAATTTCTTTACCACTGTCAAGTGGGAACTTTGGATGTAGATAGTTCTTGACTATCAAACCAAGTAGATCTTGTCTCTTTTATTTTTCTTGCATTTTACATACCTGCAAAATTAACATTGTTTCAAGTTCTTGTGTTTAAAGAACAGCAGTAAAAGCAAATTAACCCAACATCTATGACTTAAACTACAAGTGCAAGAAATCACAATGAAATAAGATAAATCATCTCAAAAACCCCAAATTAGAATTTCGTTTGTTACTTCATCACATAAAGAAAGTCACAACGAAAATAAAGTTTGCATGTTGAACGATTAAAACAAAATGGGCACCATGGAGATGGATTTTTTTTTTGCTGGAAAAAATTCTAAAATACTTTTACTGACTTTTTTCTAATGAATTTCACACCACATGAGCTACCACAAGTTCTATATGCAATCAATAGAAAACTTTAAACAAGTTTAAAGTTAATTTAGCAAGAACGAAAGTATGAGGACTAAGCACTTAACGTTAAAATTCAATAAACAGTTTGATTTTTTTCTAAAAATAATAAAATGTAAAAAATTAATATAAACATATTAAAGATTAAAAACAAAAATTATTTTATCTTAAATAGTTTCATAATATATTTACAATCATTAAATATTATATTAATAAATTACAACATAAATGTATTAATTAGAAAAGAGAACCAAAAAAGTAAACTAGAATTATTAAAACGGATCAAATCTAAATAAAACTTTGTTAAAATACAAAAAAAAAAGTTTTCGAGAAGTGACAAGGTTTTCGAGAATACATCATAAAATGATAAAGAAAAGTATTTGATAACCATAACTTGCATATACAATCTTATTGGTTTCGTTAATATTGTTTAGTGTTGTTCCTTTGAGCACCAATGGGACATCATTCTTTAAGACAATAGGTAGAATTCGCTACATCAATATAAAACGAAGGACACAGAAGTCGAAGGCATCGCATGCTGTAAAACATGTTCGCTTATAAAGGACGAGCAAGTGTTGTTCTGTAACTGTGAGATTCCTTTGGCAGCTAGTTCAGGTTTTAAAACAGGAAAGTTGAATTACTCTTTATTAATCAATATGGTTACATCGTTTCTAATACTACATCTCTCATGTGATGTAAGATGTCTATGGTTTGCCTGACACCTACAGTGGCCTAGGCACCTTGACCCTTGGCTCTTACTGATTGCAGACTAGTTTCACAATCTCTTGCGACTTTAGATAGTGACTCATAAGACGAGCCACCTTTTTTTATGGCCTTCTCCGAGCTATCCCTGAGATCTTTAACTCTCTTCCTTAGTGCATGCCCTTCTTTGTCCACCATTATCATTCTCACCATCTTCTCTATCTCCTTCCTTCCCACCACCCGATCCGTCAGAGGTGTCTCTGGACCAACGGCCATCCCTAGCTCTTCCGTCAAAAATGTAGCATTCATTTTCTGCTCCGCATACAGTGGCCAAGCAATCATAGGCACCCCATTGACAATGCTTTCTAGGGTTGAGTTCCATCCACAATGTGATAGGAATCCACCAACAGATGGATGTGCTAAGATCTCTGCCTGTGGTGCCCAAGTTGGCACTATGACGCCTGTATCACGAGTTCTGTTGAGAAACCCATCAGAGAAATAGCTGAAACTTTGATGTGATTCGCTTTCCAGCAAGAAAAATGACCCTGATGCATCATTCTCTGATGGTGGTCGGACCACCCATACAAATCTCTGCTGACTCATCTCCAAGCCCAATGCCAGCTCTACCATTTGCTTTGTGGAGAGAGTCCCTCCACTGCCAAATGAGACATAGATTACAGACTCTTCTGGTTGCTTGTTTAGCCATTCCATCACTGCTTTGTCTCGCGGGGCCAAAGATTGATCAACTGGCCTCGTTAGCGGACCAATTGGATAGACCTCTGTCCGTTTGGCGTTGTCAAACATTTTCATGTTTCTGAGGGCTTCAAATGTTTTGAGCTCTAAATCCTCCCATGTGTTCACCAGAATGCCATCAGCCATTGCTATCTCTGTCCCAATTCGCTTGAACTCAACGAATTCCTGGTCATCTCGGCGCAGAAATGCCTCAACTGGAGTTTCAAGGGGAACTGATTTGCACCCAGGAATTCTAAACTCCTTTGCTCGTTTGACGTGTTCATTTTCGGCCTCCATCTTTGCATGGGCAATTGGAATGTAAACATTAAACGCAAGAAGCCATGCATTGGTGGTTACGAACACGTATTTTAACATGCCGAACTCGTCGGCAACTGCCATCGCTTCAGTTCCAAACAAGTCGACGATCAGAACCGTTGGTCGAAACTTCATTTCAGAGATTGTTGAACGCAAAATTGGTAAGGACTGGCGCATCGTTACGGCCAGTTTTGTTACAACAGAGGAAGACGGATCAACGAGGCCAGAAACATCTGCCAATGGAAGTGTGATGATACTGAGGTTGTGCTCCAGAGATTTCAGAAACGATTGTGAAGTGGCGACATCAGTGGCCACGACAATAACAGTTACTTGGAAGCCATGAAAAGAAACAAAGCTTTTGGCAAGCTCGAGGACGGGAATCAGATGTCCCATGCCCGGGCTGGCAAGTAGAGCAATATGGGTCTTTGAGTTTTCCATGGCTTTGTAAGTCGGCCACTGACTTTGAACTTGGTAGAGGATATATAACTGGTTGGGGCCTTAACTTTTAACCCGTACTTAGGTATTTATAATCAATTCTAAGCAGTCAGCAAGGACATAGATTATACTGTTAATCAATAGAGTATATATTTTAAGTTAGATGTAATTTTATTATTTGTCACTAAGCTAATTACCGGTCAGATTAAGATTTGTTTTTCCTTTAAAATACAAGTGGACGATCGGTTATCTGGGACCCTATGAGATAATCCATGAACTAATGTACCCCAAATTGTTACGTCTCAAACTCCGCCAATTTTCATTTGAATTATAATATAAAAAATTTAGAAAATAAAAATATGTATTAAAACAAAATTAAGATTTCAGTAAAAAAAGAAAATGCAACAGCCAAAGCTGTTGAGAAAAAACACCAACACTAGCCAAATACTTCTCATTTGGACCAAGCATCAGGAATGTTTCTTGATGTAGAGATAAATTCATCTTGATCTGCATATTAGTGAACCAGTAAATGCCTGAACTTTTATGAACCATCTAAACATGTTATCTATAGAGTGAACTAACTTCTAAAGGATAGATTCCAATTTGTTACTGGTGCCTGACTACAAAACAAATGCAATTGATGAACCATTATTTGTTCTCTAATGTATTAAAAGATTGTATTAGGGAAGTTTTGTTCATTTGAATTTTTTTTTGAAAGATTCTTTTATTCAAATATTGTAGCTAAGAGTGAGTGTAAAGATTAGCTAGACCCCTCTTTCCTTCAACGATTTTGACAATATCATTTAATGAAGGCCTACAAGATGATTATAGAAGTAATTCTATTACATAATCGCATGATTTTACCCCAAATGTTTGAAGAGAAAATACATTTAAAGAAGAGAGTTTAGAGGTTTCTAGTTCTAGGTTACAAAGCACACAAGTGTTAGCTAAGTTCATAAATATCTTCTCATATTTGGTTGCTAGCCATAATATGAAGGAAGCTTCGGGGCATACCAGATGGTACCAAACCAATTTGTACTATGTAACTTCAGGTGTATGAATTCTCAACTAATTCTTATGAGATTCATTACTGAAAGTCCATAAACGATTACTTTTCCATTTAATATCATTTAATGAAGGCCTACTAGATGATTATGGAACTAATTCTATTACATAATCGCATGATTGTACCCCATATGTTTAAAGAGAAAATACATTTAAAGAAGAGATGTTCAGAGGTTTCTAGTTCTAGGTTACAAAGCACACAAGTGTTAGCTAAGTTCATAATTAAATATCTTCTCATATTTTGTTGCTAGCCATAATATGAAGGAAGCTTCAGGGCATACTAGATGGAAGCAAACCACTTTGTGCTATGCAACTTTAAGTGTATAAATTCTTAAGTAATTCCTATAAGATTCATTATTGAAGCTCTATAAATGATTACTTTTCCATTTGATAGTGTTCTTCTAACCTAAAATTAGTTGTTAATTAATGCTTAGGTTTATAAGGAGCAAGGAGTTAGAGATCAATGATATATTTGTCGTTAAAGCCTCTTTTATTGTGGCATTATCAGCTATCATACTTCAAAGAGAAGAAAGCTCCTTAGTTTCACTTAGAGGGCCTATCATTTACCAATTATCATGCTAAGAAGATGTAGAAGTTCCATCACCTAGCTATGAGAGACCTCCACCATTATCTTCTCGCTAAGTTTGAGCATGTGGATTATTATGCATAGAGCATTATTATTTGGACTTAAACACTAGAAGTTCTAGTCTTATATATATATCCACTTTACCCAAAGAAAGCTTTTATCATTAAAAATTATCTAAATTCTTTTTAAATTGCATTTGATTAGTGGTTTATATAGATAAGATGCTAAGTCCTTGTTATCTTTGGGTAAACATGGATCATTATACTCAAATTTATCCAAAAAGTTATTTGTGGTATTATTGAACCAAATAAATATCCTTATGAGTTGTATGCTATTAAGGAACCAAATATAAGAAGACCATAATAAATGGATACTATTTAACGCATTACACTCTCCCTGCTATGGATAGACTTTTATTATACCAATTTGTGATTCTTATTTTGATTTTATCAATAAGAGGTTTAAATTCATTAAATGTTGGTCTCTTAGTGAAAATTGAAATACTGAGATAAGTAAAAGGGTGTTTTGAGACTCTCAAACTTTAATGCATTTTAACCAATTGGCATTTGCATTAACTCTAAAGGAATTGAAAACTTGACTTTTTTCTTTATTGATGGAGAGCTCTAAAAGAACTTTAAATGTATTTAGGGTAGTCATAAATGCACTTACTAACTTGGGATCAACCTTGGAGAAAAGGATTGGATCATTTACAAAGGATAGGTTTATTATACGTATATTCCAATATTTGGAGTGAAATTTGGAGTTCTTTTCTTAGAAAATCACATTCTTAACAAGCTTGAAGAAATGAGAAAGAGGGTACCATTACCTAAAACCTCTAGCTTTTTTGAAGAGTTTAGTGGCCTCTCCGTTGACCAAAATGTCATAGGAGATAGTGGTGATACATTGAGCTATCCGATCTATATAAATAAAGGTGAATCCAAAGCCTTGTGGAAGTACACTTTAATGGAATAATTTTTGCTAGATTGTTTCCTATTATATTTCTTAAAAAGTTCTTGAATTAATAATATGTTATTAATTTGCCTTTTATGAAAGCTTTTTTTGATTGGTTAGCTAAATGATCAAGAATAGGTTTTCATTCTATCTATATTGAGCTTGGAAATGACTTTATATAGATCGTATTAAAATAGGAAATGGTGTATATTCCTTCATAGAGTTAAAGGATTGTATCTTAGGAATGAAGCAAATAAATTTCTTATTCATTTTCCTCAACATTCTCCCTTTGTTGAAGAATTCTAACACTGCCTCTATCATTAATGTGCTTATGTGTTGTCATGTTTTATGGAAGAAATAAGCATTAAGATCATTAGGTATTTGTAATTTATTAAGGTTTAAAGCAAATGTGGCAACTTCCACATCATTAGTAGTGAATGGCTTGACCAAAAACTCAGCTTATTGAGTAGGAATTTACTCCTTTATAATTGATTTTAAAAGTTCAACAAAAGATACATCATATATGGGTGAGTCAAAGGAGTTAGAGAAAAAGGAATGAACCTTCTAGAGAATATCATTTTTTAAGGATAACATCATACCACATTGATCTCTTTAATAGAAAATTTTATTTGTGTTTTTCCTTGCTAACACTAATTTGTGAAAAAGAATTCGAGTTCTTGTCTCCCTCCTTCAACCATAAAAATTCCTGATCATTGTTTAATAAGTGAGAAGTTTGCCTCAGAAGCCTAGTTGTAAAGGAGGAAAGTAGATTTTTCCTACTCTTGAACAACTAAATCATTAAGAGAAATATAGAGGGAGCATTAGATCCTCTCTATATTCTCCTTAGCCTTTTTCGTAGCTAGTTGAATGTCATTGCACCTCTTTTTATTGAGCACTTTTAGTTCATTTTTCACTTGTTCCAATTTTGTCACGTTAATGAACAACTTGTGTCTATGGAGTTTAGTATTGAGTCCTTTAAGAAGAGATTCCTCAATCTCATTTACACTCCCCAAAAAGTTATTAGATATAAAAGGAAAGTTCCTTCTTTAAAAGTTAAATATGTTTTGCACAAAAATTGGAGTATGATATAAAAGAATAGGATTATTTTAAGTTGCTCTGATTTTTGGAAAATTATTCATCTACTGAGCATTAACCAATGTCCTATCTAACTTTTTCCTCAAAAGCTAACCTCTTTTTTTTCTTTTTATTCTAAGTGTAAAAGTACCCCTCTGTCTTTAATTCGGTCTCTTAAATATGGCTCACACGTTTGTATTTATCTTGTTTGTAGCTCTTTAAACTTGTATTTTAAAGCCTTTAATAATCATCCATTGCATGTTCATAATGTCTCCAATCTCCATCAATTTGTTCCACAGTAAAATTCTTTTGAAAGAAAAATTAAAATCATAGACAAAAATGACATAGAAGCTTGCATTCAGCTATTTAATTTCATTTTTATATGTAGATGTATCAGCTGATCTTCTATAATTTACTAAGCAACCTCTAATTTACTAGTATCATTTGATATTGTTACTCTTCCATTATAATGACAGTTATGGTTGGTGATATAGATCCAAAGTCTCTTTAAGATCTCGTGCTCTTAAAATTATACTCCTTAATTAAAAAGGGTTAGTATCTTGTATATAATTAAAAAGTATCTATCATTTATTAAGGTTGTTGAGCACTCTAATGTTACAAGATAGGATTGTCATTTAGAGAAGGTAGTTAGAGATTTTTTTTTCTTCTTTTTAGAGTTTCTTCTAATGACTATTTAGAAATTTCCTAATGAGATCACCTTCTTTGGCGTAACCAGATTAAAATAATGATTCGTCTCCATATATTCTACTTATTCTTTGGGTAATAATTAATGCCCCAAGTTCTCCTCCCTCATCTCATTACTCATATTGTCAACCATTCACTACAACAAAGTTGACCTTTGATTAATAAAAAAATCATAGCTAAAGGTGTAAAAAATGTCGCCTATAGTTTTTAACCATGTTTTCATTTTGTTGCCAAAAATATCACCAAACCCTGTAGTTGAAAACTATACGAGACGTTTTTGGAAAATAAAACATAGTAAAAAACTATTAGCGACATTTTGAGGAATTATTGTCAATAGTTTTGGCTATGCTTCTTTTTTGTAGTTAAAAACTATTAGCTATGTTTCCAAAATTGTACCCAAAAGTTTTTAACTATGTTTTTGGAAACATAGCTAAATATAATTAGCTACGTTTCCATAAACATAGCCAAATGTTTTTATGAAAACATAGCTAAAAACTTTTGACTACAATTATGGAACGTAGCTAGTAGTTTTTAGCTATGTTTCCATAAACATAGGCAAATGTTTTTAGCTACATTTTTGAAAACGTAGACAAAAATTTTTAGCTACATTTTATAAAACGTAGATAGATGTTTTTAGCTATGTTTCAACCAAATGTTATACAATTTTGGAATAAATTATTTGTTACATTTTAAATCCATATTACTGTATATAATGCATCGATATATTTTTTATTGTAAATTTATTATAAAAAATTGTACAAAAATAATTGATAGTTAGAAGCAATGTATATAGAAAGTAAAATATCATTAAATTATACCGACAAAATGAAATTCTTCATAGACAAGATTTTAAGTGCAACATTAACAATTATTATAAAATAAATAAATACAGAGACCAATTTACAAATTATAGATGCTGAGATTACAAACAAATTACAACATAACTGGAACGACTAGCTATATTTGTCCATGTTGATGAACTTGTAATAATGTAAAAAGCTTAGTTAAAATATGCTAAAAATATTGTGAGTATTGAAACAATAATTTCTAATTAAAGCAAACATCAAATAATTTTACCATTCATGACATAATCACTCAGCAATTGTGTCTTCATCAATTCTGTAATTTGAGAAAAAAATATTAAATTTAAATTACCATAAAAACAGGAATTGAAAAAAAAGTATAAGAGATGTAATTAATACCATTTGCTTTCATCTTTATTGTTATCATAATCCGGGCCAAGCAATTTTCTAAATAACTTATCATGTTTGGCTAATTTTGCTCGAGTTTGTTGTAATTCAACCTTAAGCGTCTTGTTTTTCTCTTGAAGTTGTTGGATAATTATTTTATTTGATAATTTTGAAACATTTGGCTTAGGGACAAAGCCAATACCTATATAGCCAAAAACGTGTACCAAGTACGGTATTGTAAATGTCTTCTAAATTGACCCCATTCCCATCATACATTGATTTGTCTAACAACTCTTGCATCTTATTCTAAAATTAAAAAACAAAACCAATATTCAGTCTAAATATTATTACTTACTACAAAATTAATAAATGAACAAAAACATTAAACAAATTTTTATACTTACATATTTATTTTATGCTTTTTCTAACACACTTTACCTTTCTTACAGTGACTTTGTATAATGTGATCCTATCACACTCTTATCCATGTAGTTCCTTCTCACTTTGTTTTAGAAAATAAAAATAAAAGAAAAAATAAATAATATAATGTTTATTGATATAATTATAACCTTCAAACAAAGATTTTATATATTCATTTTGAACAACTACAAATAATTTAGACCCTTGATTGTGAGATGTTTTCATTTTTCCTCTACTGACCTTTTCCTTTTCGTAATTTTCCTAAATAAAGAAAAAAAGATTAGGTAGTTGCTAAATCATATAACAAGATTAACGGAAGCAAATGTGAAAGGAAACAAAACAAACTTGAACTTTGGGGTCAGCCTAATAATCACACAAATTATTCCAATTTTCTTGACATATTAGCTCGAGAACATGTCTCTATGCCTCCGTATCAAAAGGAAAAGATTTCTAATATCGATGCAACTTAAAACAACGATCCTTGGTCTTTTGTTTCAGTAATGAAGTCAAGTAGTTGGAAACATCTGGGTTATCGATATTGATAATACTTTGTTTCACTGTAAATAATAAATAAAAGTGTTATTAATCTTAAAATAATTGGAACAATATTGCATATAGTTAAATATATTGAAACATTATTGCAACTTTATCCAAATAAATTTCAAGTAAGTTGCCTTCCTTTAAGTCCTTAACATTTAAGACAAGGTAATTCTGTTCTCTCATTAATCCACAATTGACTTTACAATTTTGCAGATTGGATCTTGTCGATGACATTGCTGAGTATCAATCTGTATTGATAACTTGTTATTCATTGCAACATTCATTCGTTACAATTTATAAACTCCAATTTTACCTCTACATCTTTTTTTAATACTAGCATTGGAATCTGACAATAAATCAATAATGATAAGGAAATATTAGAATATTAGAATATATATTTGTGCATAAGTTTATTTGTAGGTGATAAATATTAACAAACCTAAACTAGTTGATTCATTGTTGTTTAAGGTAGAATGAAGTTATGTATGAATAATTTCATTGGTTCCTGAGGTAGAATGTTGTTTTTTGCTAGGAAATGAATTGATGACACCAACTGATTGACTGGTTGAAGTTACAGATCCCTCTGTGTTATAATTTCCATAGCTGCGATTTTCTTCCCTTTGTTTCCACCAGGTGTTATATATATATATCCAATCATCATTATCAACATACATTCAGTCATTAACATTAATGGAATTAATATAAGTTAATAATCAATAATACGCTTATGTTCAACATAAATGTTACCAACATCACGTTTGAGTCAATATAAGGAGCACTTTACTGACACATCCAATCATCATTATCAACATACATTCAATCAGTAACAATAAGCGGACTAACATAAGTCAATCATCAACAATACACAAAAGTTCAACATAAATGTTATTAACATCACGTTTGAGATAATATATAGAGCACTCTATTGACACATCCAATCATCAGTATTAGTAACATTAAGCGCATTAATATAAGTGAATCATCAACAATAAACACATATTTAAAATAAATGTTGCAAACATTAAAGAGCATTTTGTTGACACCTCCAAATCAACATACATTCAATCATAAACATTAATTGCATTAACATAAGTCATTTAATAACCATACTTACATGTTCAATATAAATGTTACAAACATCACGTTTGAGACAATATAAAGACCACTTTGTTAACACATCCAATCATCATTCTCAACATACATTCAATAATAAACATTAATGGCATTAATGTAAGTCAATCATCAATAATACAAACATGTTCAACATAAATGTTACCAACATCACATTTGAGACAATATAAAGACCACTGTGTTACACATCCAATCATAATTATCAACACACATTCAATCATAAACATTAATCGCATTAACATAAGCCAATCATCAATAATGCATACATTAATACCTTCAATCATCATAATTAAGATCTTGAAAATCATTATCAATAATTTCATTACGATTTGATGACTATTCATAGCTATAATATTCGGCCAAAATATCATCAATTTCATGTAATTCAGCCTCAATATAGTCTTCATCTATCGTATGACTTATACTTCATTTGCTTCTAGTATATAGGGATCAAAATCTCTCCTATGGAATCATGATACATCTGCATCTTCTATTTCTAGGGCTTCATTATTCAGCTCCTATTCAATCTTTTGATATACATCATCACTATCTTCACCCATTGGACCATTTTCCCTTTCACAAAAACATATTTCAGTATTGAATCTTTTGAGCAACTTTCCAATTACTACCTAATATAGTGTCATTAAGGTAGAATACTTGCTTCACTTGACTTGCAAGTACAAATAGTTCATTATCATACCATGTGTTACTAACATTGATGCTAGTAATATTGCCATTCACTTTATATTAATCCCCTTGTCATCAAGATTAAACCATTTTCACTTAAATAGAATAATTATCCTTAATGTAATGCAATTATATTGTTTCTGACATGACCCCATAGAAGTTAATAAAATCATCCTTATATTATCCTTATAATTTTAGCTTCCAAGTCAACTGTCATGATCTTTTACATGAAATTTAACTCCATTAATAATGCAACTTATATTTTTTTTCCATATATACGAGGCCCACAATTCAAAACATATAATGCTATCATCGCCTCTGGCAATTTAAAGTTACGTAATCGTATCATCTATAAAAAAATATAATTAGAATTTAATCTAATACTATTTTCATTTGTTCATACTATCCTATGAATAACTTATTCGAGTCCTAAACTATGATGAGAAGTTAATCTTATTTCTTCCTTCAATATTAACAGTACCTTTGCTTCTAATCTCATTTTTGTTCTCTATATTTAAAAAAGTAAATAGATGTCGGAAAGGACAAGTTGAATGCTAAATTTAAATATGAAATAATGAATGAGAAGTAACATACATACTCCATATATAAATCGACTTCCTTACAATTGTTCAAAATATACTAATGGCCAATTTCGAGTTTGTCTTTAGTTAACTCCATATATTTTTCTATTTTAAGTGACCTTATTTGAGTTTGTCTTTAGTTAACTCCATATATTTTTTTGTTATAAGTGACCTTACTTTTTGGGATAAAATTGACAAGCCCCTATCTTAATCAAAATCAAAGTTACATTCTTCTCTATTAAATCTTGTCTTGAAGTACTTTAAGTACATAAAACAAAATGTCAAGAATTCATTCAATATATAAACCTCTACAATAAAATTTTTATGTCAAGCTTTATTACATACATAGCGCTTAAGTGATTCAAAAACCTAAACAAAATATAAAACGTTAAAAATTGTTAATAACTAAAGAAAAAAACTAGAAGTAGTCGTATGTGTTCAAAAATTTTCACCTTCAATAATATCATAAGTTTCTAATCCAACCTCCCAATGATGTTTTAAATCATAAATTAGTGGTTACATGTTATGCATCGATATCTTTACCAGGAGCAGTAGGTCTTAGAATAAATAAAGATAGCAATAAAAGAGGCTCCTTCATACACTTCCTTAGGGTTAAATTGTATGGCATAAGAATTATCGACCACATATTATAAGAAGTACTCATATTACCAAATGGATTAAATCCATTAGAGGTTAAATCAGGTCGAACATTACAACAATCTTTTGCAAACCGTGGAAACTTTTTATCAAAGTCTTTTCATGCCTTTGAGTCTACTAAATGATGAATAATGTTACGATCAATGTGTTTCTTTTTATGCCAACTCATATCTCTAGGTATTTTTTTGACATAAAAAGCCTTTGTAGTCGTGGTTTAGTAGGAAAGTATATCAATATTTTATAGGGTATCTTTTTCCTTTCCCATCATCCACTTGCTACGTTGTTGTACCAAAAATGGGACATTCTTTAAGATCTTTATTGTCCTTCGAAAATATAGCACAATCATATTTACAAGCATGTATTGATATATATATATCCTAATCCAAGGTCCCTTAACAACATTTTTGCTTTATAGTAAGATTTGAGCAATTTGTGGCCAATTGATAATGCATCATTGAGCAACTCAATCAACATGTCAAAAGATTTGTTACTCCATGTATGATACCTTCAAGTCCAATAACTTGACAATAAAAGATAACCGTGAGAAATTAGAGCACCTTGGATATAATTCTTCTTAAGCAACTTTAAATAACTTCTCAAAATTATCTTCTATAATTCTATCAAATGTATTAGGCAAACCAGTATAATTGATAGTCTCCATATAATTCCCCAAATCCTCTAACATCTCTTCAACCCATCATCACCATCATCATTAATATCACTATCATCTCCATCATTATTGTTACCACCATCATCACCTGTATTAACACTTCTACCATTACTTGCTTCGGAATGTTTTCCATGATAAATCCATGGAGTATAATTTATCTATGCCTCATATTAACAAGTGATTATGTACCATATCTTAACTTTGAATGTTGAAATTTAAGCAATCTATGCATGGACAACGAATTCCACATTCTAAACCTATTTGATCTTTTACATATTTCGTGAAACTCTTCTCTCCTTCTGAGTATTGAGCGGAACATTTTTTATGAGATATCTAACTTTTGTCTATGTAGCTATACAATTAAAAGTAAATTATTGAATTACTAAAAGTAATTTAAGCTATAAATATCATAATGATAAATCAATTTAAGTTGACATACTAAATTTTAATTATACCAAAGAGTGAAATTGAGCATCGCAAAAATCAGAAGCATAAACCCATTTCAATTACTACATGTACAAGTAGTGAGTTTTAAACATACCTTTTAATTATGAAGTAAGAATTGTAAGATTTGATTAAATGTGTGTTTTTGCTATTATGAGCTTTAACACCTCTTTTTCGATTGCATTTGTAAATAAAGTATTGATATCATCATTATTAATAAGCATATCAGAGACCTCCTAACAAAGGATGAATTAAAACATAATTGTTGCAATCCTAGTAAAGCAGTGTGCCTGAGTAGCATGGAAATTCATCACAGCCTACATAAATATGTTACCAAATTATACAACATAGTTTGCATGCTGATTATATAGAATGAAAAAACATTTCACACTTTTACACAATATAATTTACATCTAGATTAAAGGGAACACTTTTAACCTTTTCTTTATTGTCATCGAAACAAGTATTCTAATTTTCCTCTTTAGCCATTATCTCAACCAATTAATT
>JANQBM010000220.1:27478908-27497740 GCA_025594535.1 Erythroxylum domingense
CATTACTTCTCTCATTGGTCTTCTCATAGACCCGTTTCCCTGATCCGACCCGTTAGGTGGGACCGGGATGTTACAACGGGAACTCCGTTCATTGAAGCTGTAAAGGAATTTTTCTCTTTTTTTTAGGCATCTTTTTATGGGCATTTCATTCCCCACTTTAGCAGTATCATGACCCCAATCACACACTGTATAAAGGGAGGCAAACTTACATAGACTGAGGGAGCATTCCTGTTGATAAAGCAATGCCTTACTACAGCACAGATATTAACATTACCCAAAATTTCCCAACCATTCGAATTACGTAATGATGCCTCAAAGCTGGGCATTGTAACAGTTTTGAGCTAGAACAATAGACCACTGACATGTTACAGTGAGAAGTTGTTCGAAACCAAGCTTAAGTATAGTACCTATGATATGGAGGTATACGCTATCGTACAAACTATTAAACATTAGAAGCATTACCTGTTTCACAGAGAGTTCATCCTCTACATTGATCACGAAGCCTTGAAGCACCTCCATAGGCAGTATAAGGAGTCAGTTAGATATGCCTCTTAGGTTGCGTATCTACAGTGGTTCACTTTTGTGGTGAAGCATAAAACGGGGGTGACAAGCTTGCGTGGCAGATGCTTTGATCATCGAAGGGCATTGTTAACTAAAATAAATGTAGAGGTATTTGGTTTTGATACTTTTCATGATTGGCTTGGTATTGACCCATATTTTCTAGCATTTTAAGTGTTGTGTGGACAAGATAAAAGATGGACTTTGTATTACAGGATGGGTTTCTATTCAAAGGGAATCAACTATATATTCCAATTGTAGCCAGCGGTTGAAGATTATTCAGGAGCTGCACAATGAGGGGAATATTGGGCATGATCATATTCTACAGCTAGTTTAGGCCTCCTACTTCTGGCCCACAATTTGAAAAGAGGTAGAGAAGTATGTTCAACGTTGTCGAGTATGCCAAGTCTTGAAAGGGTCGCAACCAATGCAAGGTTATACAAATCATTACCCATTCCAACAAAGTCGTGGGTTGATATTAGTATAGATTTTATGCTAAGATTACCTCGTACACAGCGGGGTAATGATTCCATCTTCATTGTGGTTGATTGGTTTTCTAAGATGGTTCATTTCATCCCCTGTAAGAAGACAATTGATGTTATTAGTGTAACACCCCTATATGGAACCTATAACCATCTACACACATAGAAACCAAATTCTTGTGCACACATTCAAAGTATACAATTCTATTTAATGCTATACATATACACACTACAAAACTCCTCAATGCTTAGCAGTAGTAACACAACTTTACATTTACACGGAAATCTAAAAGAAAACATACAATTTTCTTTAACCATTATATGTACAATCATCTTTAACTAAAAAAACATTCAAAAAGTACTTTTTCTTCTATCTGTTGGCCTCGGTCCCTGTAGATGACTTAGACCTACACGAATTAACACCCGTGCTAAGCTTGAAAGCTTAGTGGGGAAAACACTTAATTTGGATGATTACTCATAGCAATCATCTGTCAAGCACACACATTCAGAAATATCACAACTCATATATCATAAATTCACATTCACAAACCCAAAATTGATATTCAATGATCATGTAAACAATGATGGCATACTTAAGCAAAGTATATAATGCCAATATGCTCTGACATATTATCCATATATAGAAAATGCACATTTATAAGCCAAATATTGATATTCAACGGTCATTGATACAAATTATTAATATAATTGCACATCATTACAACCAATACAAATGATCATTAATACCAATTATTCATACTGTCATGCCATATTTCTTATTTATGACTGTTAAATTTCCTTTCTGTGTTAAGTCTGCACATTTTCTATGGGTGTTGATAACAGGTGCTGTGGATATCTGAAGATATCAAACTGTGCATACCCAAAGGTAATGAACTGTGGATACCTGACGGTATCAAACTATGGACATCGGTGGTATCAAATTGTAGCAGCTGCGCTGTAACCCTATAGGCATGCCCATCTATCCACCACTTATATAATAAAGCAGGCATTGTAGCATTTCCTTTAACCATTTGCCAATTTCATATATTGACAAATCATATGACACATATTTCAATTCATAAAATTTATATCTATGTTCATACATGCAATTCATAACTTACCACCATTATAAGGTGTCAAAATCACACATGTATAATCATACTATACACATATAAGTAATGAATATGCATACAATTCATTTATGTACATGTAAATTTTCTTTGGAATGCATTATGCTCAATCTTATATTCCAAGGTTTAGTCTCCCACTTCACATGTGGTCAGTCCTATTTTATTTATTTCTAGCTGTTTGAAAAGTTTCATAAACATTCAAAAAGGTTTAAATAAGATTAGGTAAAAAAATCAGAAACAAAAGCAATGCCACTGTCGTGACAGACACTCTCTCCATGCATACCACTCCTTGTTCCTTAATATGCATAAAGAAAAATCAGAACTGGGTTTCTTGGTCTTCTAGACATTCTTTCCTCTATGTCTACAGTTTCTATAGCACTAGCAATCAGACCATTTAGACTTCTAAATCATGATATATAAGCAAAATATCACAAGCTGGTCCAAAACAGAGGCAACATTAGATCACTTTTTTCGACCTCAATTTCCAAGGTGATAGAGCCAGAATTAAGTTAGAGTCCCTGCTAGATATATTTAGCTATATGTCTTAAGTTTCATATGAAACTACAATCACATAATATGGAGGTTTATAGTCCGAGTTATGACTCAAACAATGTGACTAACTCTAGCAAACCTATATATAATTCCACTACACATTACTCTTTTGTCATATTCAACCAATTTTATCTAAGATAACACCAAAATAATAAAGCAACATCCCAAAAACAATTACACATCCAAATTATTCTTTATATCCATTAAATTATACACAAGTACAGAAATCAACTAACTAAATTCACAAACCTTAAAATTGGCAAAGTAGTTCTTCTAATGCTTTCCCTTCCTTTCCTTTTTGGCTTTTGCTTGAATCACCAAGTGAAAAATGATGGGATGAAGAAGGTGAAATGGAAAGGAAAAAATGGTGACTCTTTTGATGATGTCTAAGCAACCAATTTGAGGGTGAATTTTCTTGTTCCTGGGGGAGAATGATGTAGATCGGAAAGCATTGCAATACTTGGAGCAATGGGATAAAAATTACACCTAGTGGCAATTTTGTAATAATGGGCCCAATTCGAGCCTTCAATTTGACAATTTTATTATTTTTGGTAATTTTTGATTTCACAATTACTTTTTATTGGGAATTAATTTTGACATATCATTTTGGACTTCATTCTAGGTAAATTTCGAGTTTTTGGGAATATTTCATAATTTTGGGCATAATCAAGGTTTTCATTGTATCTTTGGGATTTCTGCCTATATAAAGGCATTGTATATGAAAGTCAAGATAATTTTTAATTAATGACGTAAGAATTCCCTTTCTCATAATTCTCTTCTCTTTTCTGTATTTTTTATGAATCAATAAAATTTAAAGAGTCCTATATTCCTAGCAATCATGAGCGATTTAACAAGTCTATAAAAGGCATCCACTACGTCACCTTGTTAAGGAAGGATCATTCTATATGCATTTCTTGTAACATCATAGTACTATAGGTTACTTATTTACACCTATAATAACACCTATAATAGAAGTACAAATTTACTTATTTCAAAACTTGTCTTTATTATTTTTAATACATAACACAATACATTAAGAGAATATTTTATAATTTTATAAAATTCTAAAATTATTTTATAATTTTAAAAAATTACCAGAAACGGTACTTGATATTGATCGGTATCAATATTATACCATACCAAAATCAAGTCCATTACTGATTTCAGTACGGCATTCATAATATTACTCACCAGTACTCTCCTTTTACGTCTCATGTTTTATGGAAGATGTCATTGATAACAGTCAGCTTGTTACCACAAACACTCTCCTTTTAGTTGGTTATGTTAAGTGAAAATTTAGTTATCAGTCTTATTTTATGAGGAACCATTTGGTGGTATATGTATGACTTATCATGGGGTATGTATCGCCATTTGTAGTAAAGTTGTTGACTGTATTAGCAACTTTGTTTATTGGACTGCTCTCTAATTTTTCATATTTGTCAGTAATTACTTTGTAGCTGTAGCACCTTGCCCTTATTTGCTTTTGTTACTCAGTTACTCCTCACATCTTATACTTGAATTTGGAATATCAATAGTTCACTAATACAAATTTGAGTTATTAACAAACTAGATTCTTAGAACTTATATTACTATTACAATTTTAGTGCTTTACGATGGATCTTATTCATTACCTCATATTTTACTAAAGAGATGTTCTCTTTATTAGACACCACTTAGCCACTCTCTTTATGTTTTTGACTTCTTAAACATCTTCCATATACATAAGAGGACATATTTTTTCTTTTACAAATCTTAGCACATGGTATATAGTAGTTTAAGTTATTAGTATTTGTATTGATTTTCTAGATTCAGTTACTACCAGTTAGAATTAGTTAGTGATTGATTTGTTAGTCAATTATAACAATACATGTTTTTTTTCTTAGCTTTAAGTAGTTGTTGTCCATGTATATTGGTTTTAGTTTTAATAAAGAAGTAGAGAAAATTTTTCTCTAGTATTTGAAAATCTATTCTAGTTCATAGTATCAAACCAGTTATTGATCCAATAATTCCAATTCTAGATTGAGAATTGTCATTAATTTTGCATTTAAAGAAGGGAGTTGAAGGATTTGATTCATGGAAAAATGAGAGATATGTAAGAGCTGATGGATTGAGGATAGAATAGTAGTGATCCTCTATTGTTGCAAGGTTTTAATCACCCTAGAATGGTGTTAGTGATAACTTCATTAACAGGTAATAACTATTTGTCATAGAGCAGAGCTATGAAACTAGCACTTAAAGAGAAGACGAAATTGAGAATGAGCTTTATAAATGGAAGATTAAGATGCCTAATGAGGATTCTCCAGATTATGATGAATGGGGCAGAGTGGATAGCATGATTATTTCTTAGACATTGAATCTGATGTCTAAAGACTTTAGAAGGAGCTTGAAAGGTCTTGTATTGTGTGTAATGGTTCTCTTTTTTATCAATTCAAAAGAGATATCAACACAATAACCTAAGATAAGACGTCTATTGTAAAATATTTCACTTATCTAAAAAAAATGGGATGAATTAGGATGGTTAAAGCCAGTTCCTAGATGTAATTGTTGAAGACGTATACATGGTATTAGAAATGCTATGGAGGATTTGAATTCAAATAACTAGTTGATGAAATTTTTAATGGGTTAAATTAAAGTTATGAGTATGTTAAAAATTAGATACTGATGATGGATCCTCTCTCGAGGATAGACATAGCATAATCTATGATTTTAATAATAGAGAGACAAAGAGAAGTACATATAAACTTCTCTGAAAATGGGAAAAGTGCAACCATGGTTGTAACACACCACTACCATAGAGCGTATACCCAAATATCTAGAGGACATTCAAGAACATACCATATGAAAATAACATGTTAGAGCAATCACATTCACTTATTATAGCATCATACAAAACATAAATAACAAAAGATCAACTTTTTCCATTTCATTTACAAAAATAATAATTTACACTGTAGCATTACACTTAATAATACATATATTTACACTAACAAAAACATCTGAGATTTCACTACTCTTTTACAAGATGTTCAACATGAAATGAGAAACTATACAAAAAAATTCTAGCTAAACTTCTCAGTATTAACTGACCAGATCTTTGAGCCATTCTTGTTTCCAAAATCGCAAATACTAGACTTCAACTAGTTTACCTAGAAGCTAGGTCTCCCTTGTACCTAAAAATCAACATTTACAATTTTGATGAGTTTTGCGAACTTAGTGAGTGAACCATCTTCGATGTGCTCACTTATATCAAACATAAGGACAATTTACAATCAAATTCACAAGCGATTCATGTCATCCAATTTTGAACAAATCGTCAGATTTAATCAGGCTTAGACAAATACGATTTTCATCTCACTATATTCAGAACAATTTAATAATTCAATTCAATCATGCATATGATATATATTAAGTTGTATATGCAAATGCACATGTGACTTCATTAACTTTTTCTTTGTTATGACTGAGCTATTTTTTTGCTGTCCCATGTTTGTTGTGGATACCAAGTTCATTTCATAAACTGTCCCTTACCCTTTCCATATACCGGGCTCATTAATAACTGAGCCTGTGGCTCTTCATGCACATTTATAAGCTTTAAGCTCATTTTCACTGGTCACTCCAATCATAACTCTTTTATCTGATCATGCATCATAATATGATGGAATGCATCAATTGTCATCATATGCAATCAATATCTTTCATTCATCGTGCACAGTCATTTTCACATATTCATCGGATCTAAGCTCGACATTCGACATTTAGTTGAGTACATATAATTTTCTCGATTCACATTCAATTAGGAAACACTCCCATTACAATCTCAATAATTAAACTCCTCAGACCATAAATGTCTGAAATTATCTCAATCACGTCAATAACAGTTTAATAACTGAAATTTAAACACAAACAAATCAATCCTAGTGAAAAAACATCTAAGTTGACTCACAATACGCTCCATATTAGCTATTTCCTTGACGAGTCGGCAATGTCTGGATGCCGACATTCTATTTGCATTTCTTTAGTCATGTAATACGCACATTTATACACATTACTAAGTTACTCAATTATATAAATATTCAATCATGCACATGTATATGTGTCATGTTCAATGCATGCTCAATTGATTTTCCTAGGTATGTATCCTTAATTACAAGTCACGATCATTCAAATATTATAACTTGTATATGTCTAGTTTGCACTTAGGCTTATACCTTAAGTATACTTGATTATTCTAAAATTCATCAATCATAAATTCACCATTCCTTTTATAACCTTATATAATCACACAAAATCCAAACTTCCATTCATTTACACCTGATACACCTTACTCATATCCTTTAGATCATAATTGCATTCCTAATAACACCTTCATTCCTATATGACTCATAAATTTCCAAATTTTAGATACATTGATATCCACCATCCTTTCCTTAAAGTATAACGTCAATTAACAACCTAAACATATAAAACACTTTAACCAACTGATCCAATATCAAACTACGTTCACTTCAAGCCTCAATCAAGTCTAAATGAACCAAAGTAAAGTAACTTATCCTTAGTTAGTTCAATCACAAATAAGAGAAAAGTTCACTTTCAATGCATTTCCTATGATCGTGGGATGTGTTATCTGAAAATATTTTTATCCATCTCCTTCAAATTTTTCCAAATTTTAACCCCTACATACTAAATCCAAAACATCTTCTTCATAGTTCATGTAGCGCCCCACTCCTACCCAACGTATGCATGTACACCCATTAGACGTCCGTGCACGAGCCTGACGAAAATGACGCGCTAACTATATCACGTTCACATATCGCATGGCATCATAAATTAAAACATAAATATCACAATTATAGAACATGCTACATAAAAAAGGAAAATTTACAAAAATTTAACTAAATCCTTCAATCCTAGTTGACCGACCTTTAATAAACAAACAATTATAGTGAGACCATCTTATGTTACTCAAAGTTTGCTCCAGATAGTTTATTACCTCAACGTCCCGGAAATGTCTGGATGCACACGATCTATTTGCTCCTCTATATCATACAACACACATTTACACACATTACACCTTTACACAATTGTATAAGTACTCATTTATGCACATATGCATATGGATTATATACAATGCATGTTCAATGACAATCCTGAGTACATTTCCTTAATACACATCTCAAAATCAATTAACATCATCCTTTTATCATTCTTTAATACCTAATACACTTTCCTTACTTTAATCTCTTCTTTCATCATCCACTGGGCTCATTTAAGATCCCATTCAAGCCTAATTACATCATAGGAAAGCATGGATAAGTCAATAATTTATCTATGTACATGATTTGGGACAATAAGAATAACTTTCATTATGAATATCAAATTAAGTTCATTTAAGTATGGTTTCAAAAAAGACTTCGAGTTCTACAACTTCTAAGAAGACCCCAAAGAGAGATTTTTCCGTCTAAAGGGTCAAAATTGCAAATTTCTCTAGGTATCTCGAGAATGTCCGCCTAGTGCACATCTATATCCCTTCAAACGGACATGAGCAGAGCTGGAACACTGAAATTTCCTATAAGGTCTGCCTAATGGACCTGTATGTCTACCCAACGGACATTTACTGGAAAATTTCCATATCTCTAGCTCCTACAATCACCTCTAACACATCCTATGCATATCCTATCATTCCTACTTTAATTTCTCTTCATTCTTACCTCCATTCTAATTCAAATCATCCATAAAACACATCATCCAAAATTTTTTATGTAATCAAATAAACATAACATCAACCATGTCTATGCATTCTTCAATATTTCAACACACTTCATCATCATTTTCATCCTAGTTCATCTCTTTTGTTTATTCGATCTTTTTCTAGCTTAATACACCATCATTTCCTCTTCTTCATAACTCCATTTCAGCTCAATATTATACACACAAATCAAAATCCATGATTGATCAAAAACACAAAAATAGAACATATTCTTATACACTTTCAACTCCAAATTTTTGCAAATTTTCAACTTAGATATCATCTTCATTTCACTTCTAGTTGATCAACCTAACTTACCTCATTTCAGGACATCATAATACTCCTTCTTATAAGCTCTAAACTCATGTTAATTCATCTCTAAAGCAATCAAAGCAATCCATGTTAATATAAGAAAAACATAGCATAAAAATATCCATTCACTAATCAATTTTCGACACTTCTTTATACACCATTTCCATAATCAATTTAACCTAAAAGCATCATTACATCAATTTATGAATCATTACTAATTATTTGTGAAAAAATAATACATTTACATGATCATTTAACCACTCATGATTTAAACAAATAATTTCATGATCATCAATCTCAAATTACTCATCAAATTAGTTACGTTTAACATTACCCATGATGATCAAAGCATAAGTTACTTGATTTAGCTCCAAAATCGTCAAGATTTCATTTAGCCCTTGCTCTCCACATAAGCCACGTTAATCATCATCTAAGAGTGATAAGGTTGGGTCTTTAGTGAGAATGAAAGACAGAGCAAGTTAAGAGTAGTAAATGAAAGATGGGAGGGTTAGGTTCAACGTGTATGTAAGTAGGAGAAGCAAAATCATGAAGAAAAAGCGAAGAAGAAGAAGGTGATGAAGCCTAGGAAGAGAGGGAGAGAAAAGCAAGAGGAAAACACTTAAATTGGTCTTTCAATTAAAGAGTGAATAATAAGTGAAAGACCAATTAACAATAAAGTAGTCTTTCATTTGGTGAATAACGTGAATAAAGACATGGGTGTCACTTGCCACATGTCCAATTTATATGTGTCTCACATGGTCCTCTTATTTAACTAGTCCATTTAACTTCAATTTCTACTCCAATTGTCTCCCAATTTTCAATGAAATATGTCATTAAATCCAATTGGCATTCATAAAACTTTACACTTCCATTTGATGTTTAATTCTACTACCATTTATTAATTGTCTTGCCACTCGGCATTTTTCCTAGTCCCAAAATACCCAAAATTTCTAAATCAATACTGATACTCACCAATTCAATTTTTAATACATATAAACCCCAATTCACACCAAAAATCAAATTTATAAATCAATTATACCCGTAAAATGTCAATGAATGCATGTACAATAATTTTAATGCGTGAAAAAATTAATATTCACGTATGTGTGTATGCTATATGATGCATGAGCAGGAAATGCACTTTCTAACTTCTCAATAATCTCTCTTGTACATAATTCTAGAGTCCTAACCCTTAACATAGGATAATGGGATTTTATAGTTCATCAATTTTACCTCAATTCCTCGTTAGTTTCACCTCAATTCCAACTCAAAATCATCTATACAACAATTCATAAACTATTGTTTATAATCTACATAGAAATAGAACACAAGTGTATCCATTTCTTCATCAATGTCCAGCACTCATTAAACACCAGTATCACCATCAATCTATCGCTAAACACTCATCTTAAATTCTTCTATTTAAAACAAGCCATGAAGAACATTATTTTACTTACTTGTTAAACTCCAAATCTTTCTCAAATCGTGAGTTAACCTAGCCCCTCTACACTTACACGATCATCACCATTTTAAGATGGAATAGGTTGGGTTCTTCATTAAGAAGAAAATAATGAAATTTTTAGAGTGCAAGGTGAAGGATTTTGGTAAGACTCAAGGTTATGCAGGTTAGGTGAGAGTGTCGTGAATGAGAAAAGGAGAAGAAGAGAATAGAAAGCATGTACCAAAAAGTAGAAATGAAAGATGGTCTTTCAAGTGTGTATAACATAAGGTAGGTGTGTGGCAAGTGTTGTGACACTTGTCACTTGCAACATCTCTTCTTCTTATGGGTCCAAATGTCTTTTAATAACTGGTTCATTTATCTCTTAATCTCCAAGCCATTTGTCACTAAATCCTAATGCCACTTGTCACTTATTTCTACTACTATGTGTTACTTTGTCTTACCACTTGGTATTTTTTCTCCTCGTCCAAAAATACATATTAATTCATCAATCTCCCAATCATAACAATTAAATTCCAAATTAATAATTGAAAACTATCATACCAAAATTCAAAATATAATAATTCATAATTCACATCATAATCATTTTAAATCTTTCATACCCCGGAATATGTCAATTGAGTGCAAAAACAATCTTTGAAACATTTACAAAAATCAAATTCATATGTGTATGTTAATGATATGCATGTGAATAAAGTGCACATCATAATTTCTCAATGCTATTTCTCATGTGTAATGGTCTAGGATCCTATGTCCTAACCCTTAGTATAGAAAATGGGCTATTACAATGGTAGTTAAAGATGTGAATAATAAACAACAATTTTAACAAAAAATAGCAATAAAAGAGGAGATGGAAATAAGAAAGTCAAAAAGCAATTGTTGAAGTGTGATCATTGCTGTATGAGGGGACATTTGAAGGAATCTTATTTTAAGATTGTTGGTTATCCAAATTGGTACAAAGAATTACAGATGAAGAAGGGAAAAGGAAAGGTTATTGGAGCTTTAAGCATGGTTGAAACACCATTTGATGAAACATTTGAACATAATAATAAGGAGACTAGTAACTAGAACTTAACTGTTACAAACATGATATAGCGGGAAGTGGTAAAGTTCTTGAACAGAAAAGCAGCTATGGAAAATAATCACATGAATTTTACTCATCTCCAAGATTATACTGGTACAAAACTTGATTATGCTTTAATTAGTACACTTGATTTTTTAGATAAAGGTATTTGGATAATTGATATAGGGGCTTCAAATTATACGTGCAATAAATCTTCAACTTTTAACACATATAAAGCCTATCAAACCAATAACACCAATATACTTACCTTATGGAATGTTAAGACTTGTGCATCACATAAAAAAAATGAAATTCACTTTTTTCTACCCATTGTGAAATGTAAGACCTATAGACTAAAGAAGTATTGGTAGAGAAAAAATTGATATCTAGATTGTATATATTCTAGACAAATTTTATTTCAATACTCAGACGTACGTTAGCAATGAATTAAGCTATGTTGCTCCTGAATCTTAATACTTCATGATTTATGTGTAAAAACTTTGAAGAATTTGCCTCAATTTGGCATCAAAGATTAGGTCAAGCATCATATGAGGTTTTGGATCACTTGAATTTCATTAACAAAGAATTTTATAAGCTAAAAGCATGTGATATTTGTCCACTTTCAAAACAACTCATACTTATGTTTAATCAAAGTGATTCGTGTATAGAAAATGCTTTTGAAGTCATACACTTCTCTCCCAAAATATCCATTAATCTCATGGCTTCTGTAACTAATTAAGTATCCATTTTTTTTAAAAAATTAAAGAATAATTAATTTCATAGCTATGAAAGGCATCAATAAGTTACATTACGAGGCAGTAAAGCAGTACATTTACAAAAGTCAACTAAATTAGGAACATATAAAGTAATTTGATTAGCCTGTAAAAATGAAGGAGATTATAAATTCCATTGTCTTCTTGAGTGTGCACTCAATTTCTCCACCATTTGATAAACCACAAATGTTCCTCTAACCTAGCAAACTAATCTGTGAGCTAATACATGTTTGTCTATTTTGTTGTTTTTGAAAATTCTTTGATTTCTCTCCAACCAAATTAAGTAAACTATATAATTCAGATTGAGGCTAAGACAAATCTTATATTATTCCATGGAAAGATATTTATCTTCAGCCCATCTTAATATATTTTACCAATCATTCTCAAAGAATACAAGATTTAGAATGTGTTGAATATTAGCCCATAAAAAGTTGTATAATGGCACTCGAAGAAAAGATGAACAATACTTTCCAGTTCTAAATTACAAAATTCGCATAAGAAATCGTTCAAACCAAAAATCCAATCCTTTGTTCTCAATCTATTCTTTTCTGCTAGCCAAGTGATGAATGAAGCCTTAGGCTTTAGGAAGCTCTTCCAAACAATGTTAAACCATGGAATAAGAGGAAAACTTAGTTTAAGAGCTTCGAGCCATGTAGCATTAGAGAACTCCCCTTTATTGCAAAAGGAATAAATACGTTGATCACTAACATAATCATCAGGCAAGTAGTTGAGAAAGTACCCCAGTATTCTATCTACACCTATTCTCAAAAAGCTCCAAAAGTTTAAATTAATCACCCTATTCACTCTAGCTTGAGAAGGGATTCTGTTGATGAGATAAGAAATATCATCCCTTAGGATTAATGGACTATAGGAGGTCCAATTGTCATAACAAAACTAGGTGTTATACCCCTTCCCCATTTTGGTTTCAATGTATGGATATACCACTTTTCTTATCCTTAGCAATTGTATAAAAGGCCACGAGTATTAACCCTTTTCAGATAATTTTCATAAGCTAACATTCTTGATATAAAATTCATTAATCCACTTACACCAAGGAATTATTTTTCTTTGTAAAGTCTCCAATCCTTTTAATTATTTACATATTTTTTTATTGTTTGTGTAGCTTTGAATCCTAGACCCCCTACTGCTTTTCTTGCACAATTGATCATATTTGATCTTGGCCTCGCTAGAGTTGTCACTCCTTCCAAACCAAAGGAAGTTTTTGATACATTTTTCAATTTCCTTAATTAATCTCCTAGGAAGAAGTAAGTGTGAATTCCTATGTGTATGCAAGTTGCTTAGCACAGTTATGATAAGTTGAGCCCTTCCTACAAGAGAGAGAGTTCTATTATGCCATGCATTGATCTTTCTTTAGATCTTTCTACTAACACTAGGCAATTTTGGTATTTCAATCTCATTGAAGAGATGGGGACCCCAAGATAATTGAAAGGAAGGTTTTGATTCCTCAATCTGAAGATTTGTGACTTGTTTTCACATAACTCCATATCAGATAAGAAATACGAGCAACTCTTAATGTAGTTAATTGATAAACCAGATAGATTGTATAACGCCAAAAGGGATTGATTCAATATAGAGATTAAAGAATAGTCAGCAGCCCTAAGAAGTAATAGATCATTTGTAAAATAAAGATCTGTAATAGAGAGAAAGAAGTAGTAGATCATTTATAAAACAAAGATGTGTAAAACGCCAAAAGGGATTGTTTCCTTGCATTTATGGTGAAATTTAAAATTAGAGTTACTAGCCACCAGACATGAGGTAATTTTATTGATCACTTCCATTGAAACAACAAAAAGGTAAGGAGAAATAGGATATTCTTACCTTATACCATTAGTGTAACACCCCACCTACATAAGGCACACTCCCGAATATCCGGAGAATATTCCAGAGCATATCCTGTGAAAGAGGCATATTAGAGCAATCACATTAACTTATTTTTTCATCATACATATAACACAAATTAATTAAAAGATCAACTCCTAATTCCATTTATAAAATATATTTACACTATAGCATTTCAGCACATAATCCATATATATACACAATATCAAAAGCATATGAGAGTTTACTACTCTTTACAACAGTTCTACATGAAATGAGGACTGTACAAAAGTACTCTAACTAAACTCCTCAGTATCAACTGACCGACCTTTTGAGTCATTCTTGACTTCTAAAATGGACAGAATTAGACTTCTACTAGTTTTCCTTGGGAACTATGTCTCCCTCGTACCTGAAAATTAACATTGCAATTTTGATGAGTTTTGCGAACTCATTGAGTGAACCATCATCTATTTGCTCACTAATATCAAACCACATATATCACATATCAAAACCAATTTCACAATATACCTCATCTCAAATATACATCATGAACATCACACATTTTATATACTCATTTCATAATAATCCGATCATTTTCTCAATCATTCATAACAACATAATTCAGTAAATTCATGTAATCTTTCACATAATATATGTATCTGTATAAATACAAATGCACATGTGACTCACTTTTATTGTTACTTTGTTGTGACCGAGTATCTTTTTAACTGTCCCATATCTGTTGTATATACTGGGCTCATTAATAATTGTCTTGTATCAATTGGAGATACTGGGCTCATTTTATATATTAAGCCTATGGCTCTTTATGTGCATTTATGAGTTTTAAGCTCTTTTTCACTTATCAGTCCGGTCACAACTACCTTTATCTGATCATACATATCAATGTGATGCATAAAATCACAAAATATGCAATCAATCACTTTCATTCATCATGTACAATCACTTTCACATATTCATCAGATCTAAGTTTGGCATTCAACATTTTTGTTAAGTACACTTATTTCTTTCAGATTCATATTCAATTATGAAACACTTCCAATGCAATCATAATTATCGAACTCGTCAGACTATTAATGTCCGAAATTATCATATTCACATAAATATCAATTCAATAATTAAAATTTAAGCCCATACAATCAATCCTAGTGAGAAACATTTTGGTTGACTCACAGTAAGCTCCAAATAGCTATTGCCTCGATAGACCGGTAATGTTTGGATGCTCGCGTTTGACTTGAGCGCCTAAATCATGCAATACACACAATTGTACACATTACTAAGTTGCTCAATCACACACACACACACACACACACACACAGAGTTTTATTAGAGTTACTAACCACCAAACATGAGGTAATTTTATTGATCACTTCCATTGAAACAACAAAAAGGTAAGAAGAAATAGGATATTCTTACCTTACAACATTAGTGTAACACCCCACTTACACAGGGCACACTCCCGAATATCCGGAGGATATTCTAGAGCATATCCTATAAAAGCAGCATATTAGAGCAATCACATTCACTTATTTTTTCATCATACATATAACACAAATTAATCAAAAGATCAACTCCTCATTCCATTTATAAAACATATTTACACTGTAGCATTTCAGTACATAATCCATATATATACACAATATCAAAAACATATGAGAGTTTACTACTCTTTACAACAGTTCTACATGAAATAAGGACTATACAAAAGTACTCTAAATAAACTTCTCGGTATCAACTGACCGACCTTTTGAGTCATTCTTGACTTCTAAAATGGACAAAACTAGACTTCTACTAGTTTTCCTTGTGAACTATGTCTCCCTCGTACCTGAAAATTAACATTGCAATTTTGATGAGTTTTGCGAACTCATTGAGTGAACCATTATCTATGTGCTCACTAATATCAAACCATATATATCACATATCAAAATCAATTTCACAATATACCTCATCTCAAATATACATCATGAACATCACACATTTTATATACTTATTTCTTAATAATCTGATCATTTTCTCAATCATTCATAACATCATAATTCAGTAAATTCATGTAATCTTTCACATAATATACGTATCTGTACAAATACAAATGCACATGTGACTCACTTTCATTGTTATTTTGTTGTGACCGAGTATCGTTTTAACTGTCCCGTATCTGTTGTGGATACTAGGCTTATTAATAACTGTCCTATATCTATTGGAGATACTGGGCTCATTTTATATACTAAGCCTATGGCTCTTTATATGCATTTCTGAGCTTTAAGCTCTTTTTGACTTATCACTCCGGTCACAACTACCTTTATCTGATCATACATATCAATGTGATGCATAAAATCACAAAATATGCAATCAATCACTTTCATTCATCATGTACAATCACTTTCACATATTCATCAGATCTAAGTTTGGCATTCAACATTTTTGTTAAGTACACTTATTTCTTTCAGATTCATATTCAATTATGAAACACTTCCAATGCAATCATAATTATCGAACTCGTCAGACTATTAATGTCCGAAATTATCATATTCACATAAATATCAATTCAATAATTAAAATTTAAGCCCATACAATCAATCCTAGTGAGAAACATTTAGGTTAACTTACAGTACGCTCCAAATAGCTATTGCCTCGATAGACCGGCAATGTCTGGATGCTCACGTTTGACTTGAGCGCGTAAATCATGCAATACACACAATTGTACACATTACTAAGTTGCTTAATCACACACACACACACACACTATATATATATATATATATATATATATATCTGTGTGTGTGTGTGTGTGTGTGTGTGTGTGTGTGTGTGTGTGTGAATGTGTGTCTGTGTCTGTGTCTGTGTGTCATGTGCAATGCATGCTCAATTAACTATTCCCAAGTATGTATCCTTAATCATAAGTCATGATCATTCAAACATTATCACTTGTATATGTCTAGTTTTCACTTAGGCTTATACCTCAAGTAACTTGATTATTCTAATCAATCATACATTCATCAATCACATATTCTCCAATCCTTTTTCTAGCATTTTATAATCACACAATATCCAATTTCTCATTTATGCATACTTAGTACACCTTACTCATATCCTTTGGATCACATTTACAATCATCAAAACACTTCCATTCTTATATCATTCATAAATTTCTAGATTTTGGTACATTAATCAAACAATTGGTTCTTTAATTATAACCTTAATTAATAATCTAAAGATATCAAACACTTTAGCCAATTATTCAAGCTCTAAACTAGGTTCATTTCAAGCCTTAATTAAGTCCAAATACACCAATGTAGAGTGTTTTTTTTTCTCAATTGGTTTAACATGTACACAAAACAGAAATTATCAGTCCTGAACTAGGTCTACGATAGTGATAGAAGCTAGTGCAACAAGCCACAGTCGTGGGATGAGTGCCACGATCGTGCACTATCTTTCTTCCTCAATTCTCTACGAATTTCATATATTTAAAAACATCATTAACACTTGAAATTTTCCAGAATTCATATCCTATAAAGCTATTTCATTTCATACTAGTCTAGCTTCCATATTGGTTATATTAAATCTCACAAAAATCTACTCATTTGTTTCATTACCATTCATTTTATACCATCATATATATAGTCCTAATTTTTCCAGATTTGAAAACATTTCATTAACACCTATTTTTAGTATGAATTCATCATCAACTATACTTGAAATCCCAATTCAAATCATCCATATAACAACTCATAGCTATTATTGATCATTTATACATAAACGTAAAATAAAACTATAGATTTCTTCATTAACGTTCATCAACTTTCAACACACATTAAGCACCATTAACTGATCAATCTATCCCTAAACTATCATCATTTATGCTTCTATTTATAACAAGCCATGAAGATTAATAATATACTTACTTGTTAAGCTCTAAAGCTCTTTAAATCGTGGGTTAATCTAGCTTTGTAAGCATTACATGATCATCAATCTTCCAAGGTAAAATACTTTATGTTTTTATTAAAAAGATAAAGATAATCGAACTCTTGGGGTGGCTAGATGAAAGATGTTAACAAAACTCACGTTGATAGTTGGGTTGTGAGATTTGAGTATCGTGAATGGAGAGAAGAAGAAGACGAGAGAATGAAGCAAAAAGTAACAAATGAAAGACAAATGAAGATGTTCTTTCAAAGGCAAGTGTCATGAGTGGTGAGTGGCAAGTGTTGTGACACTTGTCACTTGCCACATGTCATTTTCTTGTGGTCCCCATTTGACTCTTAATAACTAGTCCATTTGTCTCACAATCTCCAAATCATTTGTCATCCAATTTTCTATGCCACTTGTCAATTAATCCTATTTCCACTTTTAATTTATTTTTATTACCATATTTCACTTATTTCTACTAACACGATTTAATTTATCCTAACACTTGGCATTTTTTCTAGTCCAAAAATACATAAAATTTCGTAAATCTCCCTATTTTAACAATGAATTTTAAATTAATAATCAAAATCATTGGACTAAAATTTCAGACATAAAAATTCACAATTCACAACATAATCATTTTAAATCTTTTATACCCCGAAATATGTCAATTGAGTGCATATACAATATTTGCAATGTGTAAAATCAATATTCACGTGTGTATACTAATGAAATGCATGTGAATGCAATGCATTTCATATATTCTCTATGATATCTCTTATATACAGTGGTCTAGGGTTCTAATCCTAAGTATAGAAAAATAGGATATTACAATTCTCTCCCTTAAGAAATTTCGTCCTCAAAATTCTTAGTTAATTGATCAAACAGATAGGGTACTGATTCCTCATGTTCTCCTTCATTTCTTGTAACACCCCAACTCCCGCCGAACCCGAACCCGATATCGATGGTGATACCCGGATCCGTGTCCCGCGAGGGT
>JANQBM010000220.1:27513178-27526051 GCA_025594535.1 Erythroxylum domingense
AATAATTTTGGAAATTTGAAATGGTTTGTAATGTGTAATTGGCCCAAATGGTTATTGAAAATTTTATTGATTATATTATTATGTTTGAAAATGGTTATAAAATAAAATGGGCCAATTTAGTTATCAACTTTCTATACCTTATGTTTGTGGCTTCAAAAAAAAAGAGAGAGAGGGTTTTGCAAAAGAAATTGATTAAAATATAATATGTTTCGTTTTCAGTTTAAGCTAATCGAAATTCTGATATAAATCAAAATCTTGGTGATTCTTGTAAACAAAATGTTTTTGAATAAAAGTGGGCCCAAATTTTGTGCTTATTAAAAAAATATACCAACTTTTGATTATTTAGTGATGTGGCACACCACCCTCACGGGACACGGACTCGGATATCACCATCGATATCGGGTTCGAGTCTAACGGGAGTGGGGTGTTACAATGGATCTTCTTGATGGACTCCTCTAAGTTCATGACTATACAATACCCTTCTGGGAATTGTGTAGTACGTTATGTTTTGGATCCACCCAAACCATTCTGATGTGTTTATGTGCTCATGATATGTTTGACAAGAAGGATGCATACATGATTTGTACTATTGAGAATTGTTTGACAAATTGAGAATTTCATGAAATAAGTGTTTTTATGATTTTTAAATGCAGAACTACTATGGTTATGAAAAGGGTCAATAAAAATGAGTTTTAAAAAAGGGTTTTTTCTTGTTTCTCGATTATAAACTTGTTACCCATGAGCTTTAAGCTCACCCACTTTATCTGTCCCATCTTTAGGTAAAGAATATGAGATCGAGTGAAAGAGGGTCAAGGCATCGTTTTAAGTTGCATACTTTTGTATTTTAAGCTAGATTTTGTAACAATGAGGCTTTTAGTTACATTTTAAGTATTATTAGTTCAAGTATCTTATGTATTTTGGGATTATGAGATATGGATGTATTGTGGTTTGGAATGCCGTTACGGCTTTGTAAAAACTCTTATCTCTTGATGTTAATAAATTATGAATTATGTATGGATGCCATTGAGTGCATGTGAATTTGCGTATGGATAAGGTTGAGTTGAAATTAGGGATACTTAAGGAAGTAATTAATTTGAGATGATGAATTTTTGAACAGGAATTGTGGTTACATATAAGTAAGATGTGTTATGGTATAAAAGCATGAAGATGAATAAATAATGGTTAAACTGTTTTTATTGGATTAAGCTCACGTTTTATGATATTCTGAAAATGTTGGGCTTCGGAAATTTTGAGGTCTAACAGTTGTGGTATCAGAGCACGAGTTAGACTCCGAAAACAGGGTCTAACAACTAGATTCTTTGTAAAAGAATTGATGATATGTGAGTGTTTTTTAAATTGAGTTTATGTAAAGGGTTTTCATTTGATCATAAAATAAATATTTATCCTAAGTTTTATGCAAATGATATTTTACAAGTGAATGTTGCTAGCATAAGATTATGCTTGAGCAATATATGAGTTTTAACTTGAAAGTTAAATTTTGTATGATTGGAAGTTACATTGAATGATTATGAATCCTCCCATAATTGATTTCAAAAATAAATTGATTTGAAAAAGTATGAGCTGCTTTTGCCTATAGTACATTGTTAGGCTTTATAGATGTTATTATATCAGGTTATAGTGGTTAACCTATTACCGGTAAGCAATGAGGAACCAGCTCTGTAAATAATGGTTAACTAGTCACAGGTAAGTAATGTAGAACCAACTTCTTGATTTGTTACGGGTAAGTGATGCAGAACCAGCTCTGTAACTATCGGTCTATAGCAGTTAACCTGTTATGGGTAAGCAATGTAGAACTAACTCTGTAACTAGTGGTTAACCAATTGCAGGTAAACGATGCAAAACCAACTCCATGATTTTAGGCCTAGTATACACTATGGTTAAGAAATTGGCGGTGGGCTATGTTGAGTAAGGAAAGTCATGAAAATAGTAATTCCATCACTATTTATGTTAAAATTGATTTAAGAGGTACTGTATGGTACCAATTCTAGTGGTTGGCTTTGTAACAGCCCGGACCACTTGCTTACAAATATTGTCCACTTTGGGCTTTGACCCAGCCAAACCCTCACGGTTTTGCTCTTCCCACCTTTGGAAAAACACAACTATGAGGGAGAGATTTCCATAGTCTTATAAGGCCTACTTCGTTCCCCTCTTCAATCTATATGGGAATCTAACATTCCACCCCCTTGGAGGCCCGCTGACATACCGATCCGGGTACTAGCTCTGATACTATTTGTAACATCCCAGATCATTAGATTCGGTATGTCAGCAAGGATGCTGGGCCTCCAAGGGGGTGGAATGTTAGATTCCCATATCGATTAGAAAGGGGAACGAAGTAGGCCTTATAAGACTATTGAAACCTCTCCCTCATAAACGCATTTTTCCAAGGGTGAGAAGGGCAAAATCTTAAGGGCTTGGCTGGGCCAAGGCCCAAAGTGGACAATATCTGTGAGCTGGTGGTCCGGGCTATTATAAATAGTATTAGAGCTAGAACTCGGATCGGTATGCTAGCAAGGACGCTGGGCTTCCAAGGGGGTGGATCCAGGCCTGTGTGCCAGTAAGGACGCTGAGCCTCCAAGTGGGTGGATCCAGACCTGTTAGCTAGCGAGAATTTTGGGCCTCCAAAGGGGTGGAATGTTAGATTTCCATATCGATTTTAGAGGGGAACGAAATAGGCCTTATAAGGCTATAAAAACATCTTCCTCATAGACGCATTTTCCCAGGAGTGGGAAGAGCAAAACCGTGAGGGCTTGGTTGGGCTAAGGCCCAAAACGGACAATATTTGTGAGCGGGTGATCCGGGCTATTGCAAGATTATTTTTCAGTATTAAAGTTTTTAGAAAACTTATTGTCACCACTGTTTATTGATTAAGGAAAATGGAAAATGGAAAATATAAACTTTTATATGATGAGTTTAATTTTGAAAATCATTTCGAAATGATTTTTCAAAAAAATTGAAATTATGTTTTACTAAATGTTATGTTATTACCATATTTGATGATACATGAATAAATTGTTATACAAATGCTTTAGCATGAGTTTTATGATTGTATGAGAATATTTTAGTTATATTGTTATAAAAGTTAAATTATTTTAGTAAACTGATTACACTCATTGAACTCGTTTAGTTCACCCTTATTTTTATATTTTTAAACAAACCACCCCAAGTAAATGTATAGATGTTGCAATAATTGGGACTCCACCTCAAGATTAGTTGTATCGTCGGGTGCTACTATGTTTGTGTTATTTTTGCTATGTATGTGTTATGTTTTAAGTTATTTTGGAAAGAGTTCAAAAGTGTGATCTTGTGAATGTTACTGGACTTGTAAATTTCTTTTTCTTAATAAACTACAAGGGCTTTGATCCTCAATGATTTTTTAAAATATTAAGATTTGTATGTTTGTGATTGCTTATGATGTGGACCTGAGGTCTCAATCTAGAAGTTGAGATGATATATGAAATATTAGAAGTGTTTTAAAATGTGTTATGCAGGTATTTTTTTGAAAATTTTAGGAAGGTCAAAATACAGTCACTGTGCTGCCGAAATTTTTAATAAATGATTAAAAAAGGATTTTCCACTATTTTCCACATTTTATATTTTTAAATTATATAAAGTTTTTAATAGATGAACAGCTTGACTTTGCGGGAATCTTTCGGTTGAGTTAGATATCAATTGGAGGGCTACCATGGGGTCACCGGGAGAGCTTCACTCGAGTTCCTGAATGGGAACTCCAGGATGGGTCCTTTCATTTATGTTTCATTAAATATATCAAAGTTCATCTACCAAAATCATGAATTAATCTAAGAAAATAGTGTGCTCCAAAAAAGAATGGAACGTTATAGTTTCCTCATATCATGTAATGTATTAAATCAAAACAAGAAACTAATTTATTTCGCTCACAAAAGATGGCAATATAGTTTACTTAGCTCACATACAAGGATAAAAATATGACACACCTTTAAAATTAAAATTATTTAAATCAAAATGGATATTTCAATATTTTTCAATGGATACACGACCCATTCTCCTATGCCATAAGTCTAGTCCTTGAGTTTTATTGACTAACATTGCCACACCACCACTCTAAATTTGTTCAAGGTGATAATGACCATCTTAATGCTTACCCACTTCAATCAAGACAATTCTTACCCATTTCAATCAAGCTCCTCAAATGTAAGTCATGCATCATACAAATTTTTGAAAAGAAGTTTAATAAATATTTATATTACCTTATTATTTTCCTAACTAAAAGCAAATTGCACTTGAAATCTAGGATATGTAAAACATTGTCAAGCATCATCCCATTGGGAAGTCTTAATTTTTCAATTCCTTTCACAATAATACTATCTCCATTTAGTATTTTTATAGGAGGACTCTAATAATCATGTTATTTTCCTTCAAGAAAATCATTATTGCATTTGATTTATTTTGTTTCACCTAAATCTATCATCCATAGTTGTTTAAAATTGATCTTACTAGCCATATTTACTGTCAAAATAGCTAATTCATTTGTTATATTTCCCAATTCTAGTTTAAGATTTAAAAACTACACAAGACAATTATATTGAGTTATTATAAGTCCTAAAATATGACTTGTTTCATATCCTACTTATGTTGCCTTTGGTATATTGTTCTTCTTTGTTGAAGATGTATTCTTCTACTTCATGTTGTTTCCTTTACTTACATTATTCTTACGCCATCCAAATGGGTACCTAATAATTTTAAAACATTTATTTTCTATATGTCCCATATTTTAACTGTGCCTACATTTAAGCATATTCCTTCAGGTAAACTTTTAATCACTAGTCTCCTTATTGGTTTGAATTTAAAAGGTTGTTACTTCCACTATTGATTTTCGACCTGCTGAGAAATTCTTTATTGTTCAGCTTTTAATACTAGGTGATATGTATGTTCAACTGTTGAGTTATCTTGATGACGTTTAAGATCTGTGTTTTGAACTTCCCAAACATTTCATCGAAGCACATTAAGAAATAAAATTGTTCATTCTCCCTCATTGCATTTAATTGCTTCTCTATGTCACATGTACAACTACTGCAAATATATTTGGAAAAAGATGAAATTGATTTAATTTCATCCCTCAAGCTTTTCAGTCTTGTGCAGTATGAGGATACAGACATTCTCTCTTATTGTAGAAAATTCTTAGTTTGCTTGAGTTTGTAGGCTCTGGACGTGCTCCCTTTTTCCAAATATTTCTCTCAATTGCCCAGATTGTTTAAGCATTTTTTTCATATTTAACACTGCTTCAGATGTCTTTGTCCATGGAACTCTTCAATTATCCTTTAACCATCATGTACATCACATCCAATTCGTCAAGTCTTGTGAATTTTGTAGAGGCATGGGTATGGTTCTGTTAACAACGCTAATCTTGTTTTTGGCGAGCAATATGTTGCTTATGTCGTTTATCCACTCTCCATAATTTGTTTTATGAAGTATTTCATTTGCATAACCTTGCTCAAAATTATCAAATGCGTGTAAATAATATGGTGACGCATATCCACATTGCTTTGTTGGCTGACAACTGATTCAATTTCCTTTAATCCTTTTCTTAAAAATTAAAGAAAATTTCATTAGCTATAATAAAACTATTTACAACATTACAATGAGGTCTTTAAAGAGGACATCTAAACTACATTACACAATCAAAACCTAAAAGTTCACTACTAGCATGTCAAGTATATAACTTTATAAGTTCCATCCATATTTCATTATAGGTTATAAGGTTTGTGCAACCTCCTTGGTTATGACTAAGGCTTGAATTTCATTGATGATGTTTTGAGCGGGTTGATATTTACTTGTTTCTTATCCTCTGTATAGTCTTTGATTTCTCTCCTTCCAAAGGTTGTAAGTTGCGATTGTGTAGGCTACTTGAAACAAGATGACGTCATTCTTTTATGTTTGGAAATATAGATAATCCAGTTCAACATATCAGTCCAATCGTAGGAGTTGCAATAGGTTTCAAGCTTGTGAAGTAAATGGCTCTATACAGTTTTGGAATAGATGCAGCTGAAGAAAAGATGATTTATATTTTCAGCTGATATCTTGCATAACACATATATAGTATGATAGCTACCATGCCATTAATCTTTTGTATTTAAGCGATTTTTTATCATTAGCCAAGTAATCATAAAGGCTCTAGGGCTGAGATTCTTCTTCCAGAGTAAATTGAACTATGGAACTAGTTGGTAACCAATTTGAAGAATGTTATAACAGGTTTGGTTAGTGAAGATGCCTATGATGTTTGACTTCCAGATAAGTTGGTCTTTATTATTCCCTCTGAAGGTACCAGACCAATTCACATCAGATATAAGGGATACAACTTTAGCATTGAGAGGGATTTTGTTATGAAGGTGGGTAAGATCAGGTCTCTATATCAATAGACTGAAATCAGTTTAATTGTTATACTATAGCCAAATGTTGCTGCCATTTCCTACTTTGTGTATGATTCACAGGTAGATGAGGCCTCTAATTTTCAGCATGTGATTGAACATCCAATAACATCTTGTAGTCACTGGTATTTGCTAGAAATTCTAAGAATGTAGGTAAGTTTCATAGATCCATTTGATCCATATGGCTTGTTTATCAATATGTAATCTCCATATCTTCTTATAAAGTTGAACCTTCTGTATGAGGTTTGTAGAGATAATATCCAGACCACCATATTTTTTCGGAATTGTCACCTCCTTCCATTTAACGTTTACTTTCTTACCATTCTCCATAGAGTTAGACCAGAGGAAGGCTTTTATAGTTCTATTCAACTCCTTGATCGTTCTTTTTGGAAGAATCAAGAGGTTTAACCAGTGTGTATGTAAGTTACTAAGAATCGATATTAATAATGTGACTCGATTAAACATCGATAAAAACCTATTTTCCAAGCTAGAATTCTAGATTGGTATTTCTCTAGAAGAGGGAGACAGTCACGATAAGTGAGTTTTGCATGTGAAATAGGTACTCATGATTATTTAAAGGAGGGGTATGAAGCTCCATTCCAGTTACACTAGCAAGATTAGATAAGTTAAGTATGTCGGATGAGTAATAGAAGTCACTTTTTTGTGAATGAACTTGGAGTCTAGACATGGAGGAGAATCGGCTTAGGATGTCCTTGATAATGTTAATTGCGAACAAATCAGCTCTAGAGAGTAGCAGAAGGTCATCGACAAACATTAAGTGGGTAACATGTAGTTATCGGCAATTACGATGATAAGAGAATCTGCCATTAGGATGCATCAGCTTGGTAAGCAGTCTTGACAGACCTTCCCTAACCAATATGAAAATGTAGGGGGATAGATGATCCGCTATCTAATCCCTCTAGCATATGACATAGGTTTGGTGGGTATTACATTGACAAGTATACTCACCGAAGAGGTCTGCAAGCACATCATAACCCAAGCTGAGAATTAGGTAGGGAATTCCAGAGCATCCATGCAAGCTTGAATAAAGTACTATCTAATTGTATCAAAGGCCTTATATAAGTCGATTTTCCAAACACAACTCTTTAAGTTTTTTCCAGATTAATAATCTTTAAGGAGCTCTTGCATGAGCATAACGTTATGCTTAATTCAAAGGATTTCTTTCATACATATAAGTATGACAATTAAGTAACATGTTAATTCTTATGTTTTGGGTTTTATAATTTCAAGACCTATTACTATGATATCGAGAAAATATTTTGTTGTAAGTTGAATCCTTTCATTCACTAAGTGCGAATATATATACAATGAAAAATGCAGTAATTACAAATGATTACTTATATGCATGACATGGTATCTTTTATCTTTTATCTAAAAAAATATCTTATATTTGCATAATATATATTATCTCTTTCTATTTATAAATTATATGTTATCTTCTCATTCTAATAATAATATTACGAGTTGCGGATAATAATCAATTACGAATTGGTATCTTGACTATTTCCATCAGGAGGAGCCAAAGTAAGAAAACAATTATCATACAGGATTCCATTTGTTTAATTAAATTTTATTTTTCACCTATTAACTTTTTAAGATGTTATGATTAAGGAAGAGAAGAGGGAGCAATAAGCCAATAAGTATTCTTAGCAGCAATGATGGTTGGAAGTTCGAGTTAATTGAGCTGAACTTCAAAACAAGCAAGACAAACTTGATTAGATTTTGACCTAAGTTCACACTCAAAAAATAATTTAACTCAGACTCGAGTCATAAGTAGTTTGAACCTAACCAGATCTATGTCACCCTTAAGACCCTATAATATTTTAATATAATCTATCCATAACAATATCTACATCTTTCATTAATTATAATGTGTACAATATGATTTTATGATATTTGAAAGTAAACATGTTTTAATATTACTTTTAAAATTGTATTACTAAATGGAAGATAGAAGTCATAATTTAAAAACGACAACAACATTATTTCAATTAGAAAATATTAATTATCGTTACCATAAACTAGATCACCAATTATCATGAGGTCATATGATAATTGTTATACCATTTAAAATCAAACCTTAAATACAATTTAATGATAATATCAATATCAAATTAAACTGATATGTACTTACCAAAACAAATAAAAAACATTCGTTGCCATAATGAATGGCAACTTCATTATTATTGGTATAAGTAAAGTGATGTAATAAGTAGTAGCTCTCATAAATGATCTCATACGCGTACCACTACTTATCGCTTCTAATGCATTATTCATTAGTAACACTTACGTTTCAACAATGAGTTACTCCACGAAAAAATTTATTTTAACAATAATAATCTCTCCTTTCTACATATGAGATGATTGGTAACTATTTTGTTTATGAGACAATCTCTGACAATATAAATGAAACAATGTATGTTTTATGTAAATATATAGATCTCATCTAGTTTTGAGAGCAGCATATCTAAACATAATTTCTATACTACAATTGATCTTTTATACCTAATAATCAGCTCTTAATCAGACCCAAAGTTCGAATACACAATTTGAGTTCGACCAAGCTCAATTACTTTTTATTTAATTTAATGTTGTTATTTCAATAAAATACATTTGACATAAAAATTTATAACCTGTTCCTAACTTAAATTTCAATGAATTCAAATTAAGTCTATTGATTTTAAGTAGAGTTAACTTACACAAATATCATACATATTTGTTTGTAAATCCAACTTATATAAGTTCAACAAACTTGATATTGTCATCACCTACGGTCCGTTGTAGGCGGTGACACAGGGAAACTATGACCTTTTTCTGGTTAACCCTCTCTCAAGGCTAACTCACCTCTCAAACCACCACACTGGTTGACAACATTGACTAACCAAAGTCAGATTGGAAGTGTGTTCACAACACAGGTGTTCTAGTTATCGCAGTCTCATTTCCCTCAACGCCTTCCCCTCGGCTTACACGGGACTTATTGCTGTCACCTCTTAGAAACCCTACTTCACTTACACACTCTTACTCGTCATTCCCCGTTAATGCTTCTGACAAACAAACAGGTAGCAGAAATAGAAGCAATAGTTTTCCAGACTATCATAGACTTTCTGATACACAAGATCCTTATACAAGGCGAGTATAAAGCATACTCATCTCTGCAATCCTTAACAAGGAATAGGAATTGATTTTAGGATAGAGAAGTGTTTAAAAGAGATATGTGAAGAAAGAATTCTTCATTTTCTGATAAGATGTACAAACTCAACTTCTAATCGAAAAGCTTACTTACAATGAGACTCAAACATTGCTTATATAGAAAAGGCTAAGGTTAAAACCGTAAACTAACCTAGAGACATCATAATGTAGCTTTATCAAAAGCATACCTAACCTTATCTCTAAGGAAGCTACTTTTACAAAAGTAAAGCATCTACTTTAGGAAAAGTAAACAACTTTAACAAAAGTCCTAAAGTAAACAGTAAAAAGCAAACTACTTTTTACAAAATTCTTAAAGCAAACAGTTGCCACGACAAAAGAGGAATCTTGGTACAGTGGTTGTAGGAACCACAAAGAAACCTTTAATGCCAAAGTCTGTTTTAATGACAAAACCTCCTCAAAAGTAGTATCTCCTAATGGAAAAAGGATCCAAGGCTCATCCATAGATTACTTGTTACGAATTGATTCGTGCCATGATTGGAGATTTGATGGAGAATATGGATCACTTGAGCTGGTAGATTTATGGATTTTAGATTTAAGCTCAAATTGATGGAGTTGATGCAGGAATTGATCTAACTCTTCTTTAGTAGGATTAGGGTCTTGAGCCTCCTAGAAGACAGAGTAGTCTAGATGAGAAGGGGCTGCAATATTGGAGACTGTATCTTCTGTGTCATACTGAGGACTATTTGGAACAGGCATACAACTTCTGGTGCTTCTGGTTCACCAGGCATGAATTTTCTAGGGTATGGTCCAATAGATGTAGTCAATACTAGTGTGTCAGGACAATGATTAATCTCTTTGAGAAAATCTCGAAGAGCTAAGAACACACTATTCTGACGTCTTGGCCAATAAAGTGATGTATGATAATGTTGTACATTTGGCTCTGTATAGAGTTCACCAGTTGCATGTTCACGGTATGGACGATGGATAATGAAGAAACAACGTGACTGTTGTCTTCGTTCAGAAGAAGTCCTGAGACGATGTTGAATAATAATAATCTCACACTGTCGTTTCCACTGGTCCAATGGTTGAAACCATTCAAGAAATGTCCATAACAGAGAACTTCCATTATTGATGTCACAGAGATTCTGATAAAGATCAAGAGGAGAAAAACAAATGGCACAGGCATAGAGAGAAGATAATGCCCATAAATACCATAATGTGCTTTCTATGAAAGGCTCAGAAGGAGTTAACACATGAAGGTATGGTGCCTTAAAATTAAACATGGCAGGAGTACCTACAAGGTTATGTTCAACAAGAGAACGATGTAGATAATAGAACAAACTCATACGACAAAGAGAAAACACTTGTTCTACAGTTCTAGGTCACCGAAGAATAGGAGGAAAAGACTTCTTTATGAAAGCAAAGAGAGAAGGGTTAGATGAACTAGCCATTCTGCAAAATTGAGTAGATTTCAAAGAAGTAGTGAAAATATTTTTGTGATTTTTGAGTAGAGAGGAGAGATACTTATAGTGAGAAAAAGTATCGGGAGGCCATGATGGATGTTGTCGAAGAAGTGTAGATAGGTCGGAAATATCTACATTGGCCTGACTAACATCTGTCTGATAAAGTTGATTCTGATCAGAAAACTTTATTGGTGAAAGATTCTGACAGAGCATTTTTAGATGGTAGACAGCTGTAGTATGTTCTTTTCCCCATTGTAGTGGATTCTTGCATAAGAGCTTAGATAAGCTTGATGTATAGGCTGCCACATGTGGTATGAAATCTCTGACATAATTGACAATCCCGAGGAATTGTTGAATTTTTTTAATAGTGAGATTTTCGTTTGGAAATTGTAGTAACTCTTCTGCAATATGTGGGCCTGGCTGATAGAATCCATCCTTGAAATGCATTCCCAGAAATTCAATTTCTGTTGTACCAATAGTACTCTTCTTGGCTGAGAGCATGATACCATACTGTTGTAGAAGGTCCAAAAACTGTTGTAACAGGGCCTGATGTTCCTCACTGGTTTTTGAGAATAGTAAGATATCATCGATATAGATCAATGCACTGTTAAGGATAGGCTTATAGATTTTAGTGATGGCCTTCTGGAACAGTGATGGAGCGACTTTAAACCCAAATGACATAACAGTCCATTGGTACTGAGCATTTGGAATGCAAAATGCAGTCTTGTGTCGTTCTTCAGGGCGAATACCCAATTGCCAAAATCCTGCTTTCAGGTCAAACTTTGAAAAGATAACAGCTTCCTAAAGAAATAATATCTAAGTAGATATCTTAGGCAGAGGAAACTTATCATCTTGCAGGAAAGCATTCAGAGGTTTATAGTCTATCACTAGACGTTTCTTTCCACGTTTCTGCTCTAAACATTTATTGACATAGAACGCTTGGCAAACCCAATCCAACTTTGTGGGCTCGATCAATCTTTGGTGCAGTAGAACAGCGCACTCATCTTGTGCTAACTTCAAATCATCAGGATTCATTCCTGGATGTGTGGCTTTCTTAGGATTGATATCCTCATTCTTCTTAAATGGTAGACTTATGAAAAAGTCACAGTTCTTCCATAGAGGATTAGGATGAGTAAACTGTGCATGAGACTCTGGACAGTAGCTCAACAGTTTATCTCTTAGTCCAGTGTAACATGTAGGAACTTGTGAAAGTTCAAACACGTTTTTTATGTCAGTGTATGGACTCATAATGTTTTGATACCTGAGGCCTGTGGGTAATATCTGTAGATGTTTGGCTTTGCAGTAAACATCCATGCCAATCAGAAGATCTAGGCCTGGTAACTTGCTTCCAAGAACTTTAGTCCAAACTGTACACTGAGGAAAGAAGCAGATGCCAATTATGCTTCTTTTCTGTAACCCAATTTTAAAAGAATTCCCATCAACTGCAGTAAAATATTCTTCATGAGAAGTCCATGCATCTACTGGTAGGATATTGGGCTTCATGATCGTATGGTTAGAACCAGCATCCATAAACCTAATGACTTTAATGGGCCTATCATATTTATCCTGTTGGAATATCTGGATCTGGACATAAGGTCGAATTGGAGTACGATCTATTTTCATATAGATCTACTGTTGTAACATATAGAGAGAATCATCACTGATAGAGACAGAGGATTGTGATGATACGTCTTCATCTGTTGAAACAGAAACAGCAAATTGAGTTTCACTGTCCTTGCTAGATTGTTCCTCAAGTAATTCTTCAATGTGACTCTGAGGATGAATAGGCAAAAGCTTTTCAAGTTTCTCCAAGA
>JANQBM010000220.1:27526151-27546064 GCA_025594535.1 Erythroxylum domingense
TATTGTACTGGTTTGTATTCAATTATTACAGTTGATTTTGAGAAATTGAAAAAAAAACAATTGTATTGTGAAATTTTCAAACGGGCCCAAGTGGCTAATAATTGTTTCTGTTGCTTTGTTTGTGTTGTATCAAATGATTATGAAATAAAATGGGTCAATTTGTGTTATGACTTTCTGTACTTTATGTTTCATTGCTATGATGTAAAATGTTTTGTATAAAAGAAAAAGAGGACCCACATTTATGATCTTTGATAAGAGTTTTAAACTCAAAAAAAAATTTATACCGAGTTTTTAAATGGTAAGTGATGTAACGTGTCATTCTCACAGGGCACGGATTCGGGTATCACCATCGATATCGGGTTCGGGTCCGGCGGAAGTGGGGTGTTACATTTGTTCCCAAAATGATCTAGGCTTCCACAGACAAAACATCGCGGCTTTCCCTTGCGGGGATGGGAAGACTTTTTGAAGAACCTCATACGTCTATACTTTTTGCTTATATTCTTCTGTTTGAAGTTTTGCTTCCATGGGTTCTTGCCATCCTTCTTCTGTCTGCGAAGTTTTCTCCTTTTATAGTAAACTTGAGAACGATGAGCTTCCTTGCTGCTATGGTACTTGTAAGTCTGTTTATCTTTGCACTTTATTTGGAGATAAGGCTGCTTACATGCCTTCTTCAGAACTGGACCCCCTTTTAAGATATTCTTGAACAACATATGCTGGTCACATAGTTTGTCAAGAGAAGCTATAGCAAGCTGGTAAATTTCTCCAAGAGAAATAGTTGACATATCTCTTTGTAGAGAAGTGATGGTCCTTTATAGTTCTAGTTGTATTTCATCTGGAAGGGATGATATACATGTATAACAAAGATTAACATCATTCCATCCATTCAACAGATAATACCTTTCCGTCATACGCTTATAATGCCGTTGAAGATCTTCCTTCTTAAGAGAACAGCATTTCATCTTGAAATATTCTTGACGGATCTACTTATCAAACAACTGGAAGTCACCAATGAATTCTTTATGAATGACACCAAGTAGTGCTCCAGCTGTAGTAACTTGTATGTACTAAAGTCATTGATACTCACTCACACTTTGCCACCATTCTCACAAAGTACCAGTGAATCTGGATGTAAATTTAGACAAAATATCCTGGAGTGGATGATTTGGTCTGGTCATCTGTAAATCAATCCAAGCACCGAACTCATGAAGTCTATCTCGCCATTTCTTTGGAGGTAGATCATCAAAAGTAAACCAAGGTCCTGAAGTAGGCTTGGTGGTATTCGTCTGTGCAGCTGACGTAGCTGGTGTTTCTTGAGGTGCTAGTTCAGGTCTGATTTGTTCAGTACCTATGGATTCAGCTTCATTGATTTTTGGTTCTACTTCATTATATTGAGGTATAGTCATCAAAACATTGGATAATTCTGACAGGTCAGCAAAGTTTGCTGAAGAATCAGTAGATGATGAACTGACTAGTTCATGTGATGACTCTGAAGGTTGTTCTTTTGACGTGATGAAACTCTGTTCATCTGAACAACTTGATGGTGTTGCAGAGACTTCAGATATAGGATTTTCCGAATCAGTTTTCTCTAGTGAGAACTGGAAATATCTGCAAGAGGTTGAGTTATTAGAGTAGCTATACTCTCTATCTGCTTAGCTTTATCCTTCCCATGTGAATGAGTGGAAGGTTGTACTGGTGCTGGTGGAGATTCTGGAGGAGTTTGAATCCTTAAAGCCTTTATCCACTGTTCTTCTTGAGGCTCAAAAGGTGTATAAAAAGATGATGCTTCTGAAACCTTTGAAGAATGTTCAGAAACTCTTTGTTTAGATATACGATCAGAGGTTGGCCTTTCCTTTGAACGTCTTGGTTTCTCCTGAGTTTTCTGAGGATGAATATACTGTCTAATCAAAGGATAATTGAATTTGAATAACTTTGAATATTCAACTTCTTCTGAATACCGTTGATACATAGGTGTTGGATATGATGGCTGAAGAGTAGAGAACTCTGAAGATGAAGAGCCATATATCTACTGAGATTGAGAAGCTTGCATGTTTGCTTCCATTTATTGTATAGTCCTTTGTATCTCTTGTATCTTTCTAACTTTTAAGTCAAATTATGGCCCAATATATCGAGCAAAGATGTATTGTTTGAGTTCAGCATCAAGTTACTAAATCTGAGCTTTGTAAGAATGATAAATCTTTTGTATCTGTTCCGAAACAGAATTGACTTTACGATGAGTAGCAATGTTTTGTTGACTAATTCCATCCAGCTTGGAATCAATCCTTCTCATAACTTTGCTCTGTGCTACTGCATTAGATGTTTGCCAGTTGAGAAATTCATCACTAGGATTTGACATTAGAGTTCCTTGTGAAGTGATTCCTGATGCTCTAATATAAGGGTTGAAGATAACCCGCTGTGATTCATCAGTACTCCTAGATAATTGAGGAAAGTTATCCTCGTCTGGTAGTACCATCATGCAGGGTACAAGAGTAGGAGTTGTAATAGGAATAGCTGGTTGAGGTCTGCATAATCCACGAGTAGATCTGCAGGTAGTAGACATTGAACTTGGAGACGACCGGAGCATCTCTCTAAGATACTTTGGTCTGGATCTTTCTATTATAGCAAGAAGACCATTATGATCGTCTAGATTTGGATCCTCATAGTGAGGATAGTCACGAGAAGGCAAGCACCTAGATTTGGGCTTGGATTTCTTCTTCCTTCTCCTTTGATATCTTGGATCATCGTCATCTGAGTCTGACTCAGGATTGAGACAGATCTCACAGTGTGGTTCGCATATGGATGGATCGACATCCCATACAAAGTGTCCACGATAATGACTTACATAGACTGGATCTCCATTAGATTTGAAATAATGAATAGGAGGACCGTCTTTACCTTCCGTATGTGAGAATACGGGCTGGATATTAAGGCTTGTTGCCCCTGTTGATAGATCTGGTAGATCTTGTACTGCAGTGTGCTAGATCATCAGGATTGAGCCAGATGTAGATGGACCAGGCGTGTCGTCGCTAGGTCTAGTGTAGATGGATTTGACTGAGCCATCTCTCAGTGTCTTCAGAATTGGAGGAGTTGTTGTATGAAAAGAATGTCAATGAGGCGCATGGAATACCTTCTGGTAGTTGGTAAACCATTCTGTAGGTATTAACTTTTCAAGCTCCTGTGTAGGCAACTGCTTCGGGATTTGAATGATAGTTGTCTGATTATTGGCAATATCAGCAATCATGTAAAGAGCATCAAAAGTGGAGTTGGGAAAGTTTAAGTCCAATGCATGATTCTGTAGAAGATAGATCATCTGGTGATGTAAGGTAGCCAAGATGACTGTAGGATCTTGATCTGCGCCAGTGATCTGGATCTGAACTTGCAGGCGTTCAGATAATGTGGGATCATCCAACCTGATGTTGAAATCAGATGCTATGGTCAAGATGACACTTCCCTTGTCAAGAGTTGTCAACAAGGTACCAATAAGAGCATTCTGGTACGTTGTGTAGGCTGTGTCAAGGAGAGATATCCTGGCTGTTGCTGGGATACTTTTTCTTCCATGCAAGGTAAGAACAAGGCGCATAGCTCTAACATGAAAAAGGTCATAGTTTCCCTGTGTCACCGCCAACAACGGACCGTAGGTGAGTAAAAGTGGTATCAGAGCCATAAATAGTGTTTTGCTGATACCAAAGTGGTATCAGAGCTATAAACATAGAGTTTGTGGTCAGGTAGAGTCGGACAGTTCCGAGTAAACCTGCGTACCCTTTGAAGTAATTTTACTTCTCGCTTAGTATCTTAATACTACTCGTAAGGTACTTGGAAACAACCTTCGCATCTTTGCCAGGGGGAAATATTTCAGGAAAAAAGAAGTAAAAGAGAAGAAGAGAGTTGCATAAGGCATAGAATTCATATAAAATTCTGATCCAGTACATTTATCTTCTAGTTTGTCTTTAGCTAGTTTGCCTAGAAGTGTAAAGCGTGTTTTATCAAACAAAATAGAAAATCTTGTTGAAATTACTCGTGTGCTTGTAGAAAATCGTGTTTGTGAGTCTTCTTTACCTTTGTTGAGTCCTTACAGCATATATTTTCATGACCGTTCTTGGACGAGAAGTATTAGGAGTGTGCTATCTACTACTAGACCTAGAGTAAAGGAAATCATCTAAAGTTCCAGATTGGAACAGTATGGTCTCAGATCTACAACAACAGAACAATACGTAAAGCTTGAAATCCCTAAGGAGCTTATCGCCTTATAGAGCGAGCAAAACCATACACATCTTCATGTTGGAGCCATACGCCTTGTTCTTACCTTGCATGGAAGAAAAGGTATCCCAACAACAGCAAGGATATCTCTCCTTGACATAGCCTACATAACCAGAATGCTCTTATTGGTATCTTGTTGACAACTCTTGACAAGGGAAGTGTCATCTTGACAACATCAGGTTGGATGATCCCACATTATCTGAACGCCTGCAAGTTCAGATCCAGATCACTAGCGCAGATCAAGATCCTACAGCCATCATGGCTACCTTATATCACCAGATGATCTATTGTCTACAGAATCATGCATTGGACTTAAAATTTCCCAACTCCACTTTGGATGCTCTTTGCATGGTTGCTGATATTGCCAATAATCAGACAACTATCATTCAAATCCCGAAGCAGTTGCCTACACATGAGCTTGAAAAGTTAATGCCTACAAAATAGTTTACCAACTACCAGAAGGTATTCCATGCGCCTTACTAACATTCTTTTCATACAACAACTCCTCTAATTCTAAAGACACTGAGAGATGGCTCAGTCAAATCCATCTACACTAGACCTAGCAACGACACGCCTGGTCCATCTACATTTAGCTCAATCCTGATGATCTAGCCCACTGCAGTACAAGATCTACCAGATCTATCAACAGGGGCAACAAGCCTTAAGATCCAGCCCGTATTCTCACATACGGAAGGTAAAAACGGTCCTCCTATTCATTATTTCAAATCTAATGGAGATCCAGTCTATGTAAGTCATCATCGTGGATACTTTGTGTGGGATGTCGACCCATCCATGTGCGAACCAGATTGTGAGATCTGTTTCAACCCTGAGTCAGACTCAGATAATGATGATCCAAGATATCAAAGGAGAAGGAAGAAGAAATCCAAGCCCAGATCTAGGTGCTTGCCTTCTCGTGAATATCCACACAATGAGGATCCAGATCCAGACGATCATAATGGTCTTCTTGCTATAATAGAAAGATCCAGACCAAAGTCTCTTAGAGAGATGCTCCGGTCGTCTCCAAGTTCAATGTCTACTACCTGCAAATCTATTGGTGGTTTATCCAGAACTCAGCCAGCTATTCCTATTACAACTTCTACTCTTGTACCCTGCATGATGGTACTACCAGACGAGGATAACTTTCCTCAATTATCCAGGAGTACTGATGAATCACAGCGGGTTATCTTCAAGCCTTATGTTAGAGCATCAGGAATCATTTCACAAGGAACTCCAATGTCAAATCCTAGTGATGAAGTTCTCAACAGGCAAACATCTAATGCAGTAGCACAGAAAAAAGTTCTGAGAAGGATTTATTCCAAGCTGGATGGAATTAGTCAACAAAACATTGCTACTCATCGTAAAGTCAATTCTGATTCGGAACAGATACAAAAGATGTATCATTCTTACAAAGCTCAGATTTAACAACTTGATGCTGAATTCAAACAATACATCTCTACCCGATATATGGGGCCAGAATTTGACTTGAAAGTCAGAAAGATACAAGAGATACAAAGGACTGTACAACAAATGGAAGCAGACATGCATGCTTCTCAATCTCAGTAGATATATGGATCTTCATCTATAGAGTTCTCTACTCTTCAGCCGTCATATCCAACATCTATGTATCAACGGTATCCAGAAGAAGTTGACTATTCAAAGGTATTCAAATTCAATTATCATTTGATTAGACAGTATATTCATCCTCAGAAAACTCAGGAGAAACCAAGACGTTCAAAGGAAAGGCCAACCTCTGATCATATATCTAAACAAAGAGTTTCTGATCATTCTTTAAAGGCTCCAGAAGCATCATCTTCTTATACACCTTTTGAGCCTCAAGAAGAACAGTGGAGAAAGCCTTTAAGGATTCATACTCCTCCAGAATCTCCACTACCATCACCAGTACAACCTTCCACCTCATCACATGGGAAGGATAAAGCTAAGCAGACAGAGTATATAGCTACTCTGACAACTCAACCTCTTGCAGATATTTTCAGTTCTCACTCAGAGAAAACTGATTCGGAAAATCATATATCTAAAGTCTCTGCAATACCATCAAGTTGTTCAGATGAGCAAAGTTTCATCATGTCAGAAGAACAACCTTCAGAGTCATCACATGAACTAGTCAGTTCATCATCTACTGATTCTTCAGCAAACTTTGCTGAACTGTCAGAATTATCCAATATTCTGATGATTATACCTCAATATATTGAAGTAGAACCATAAATTAGTGAAGTTGAATCCACAGGTACTGAACAGCTTAGACCTAAACCAGCACCTCAAGAAACACCAGCTACGGCAGCTGCACAGCCGAATACCACCAAGCCTACTTCAGGACCTTGGTTTACTTTTGATGATCTACCTCCAAAGAAATGGCGAGATAGACTTCATGAGTTCGGTGCTTGGATTGATTTACAGATGACCAGACCTAATCATCCACTCCAGGATATTTTGTCTGAATTTACATCCAGATTCACTGGTACTTTACGAGAATGGTGGCAAAGTGTGAGTGAATATCAACGACTTCAGTACATACAAGTTAGTACAGCTGGAGCACTACTTGGTGTCATTCATAAAGAATTCATTGGTGACTTCCAGTTGATTGACAAGCAGATCCGTCAAGAATATTTCAAGATGAAATGTTGTTCTCTTAAGAAGGAAGATCTTCAACGGCATTATAAGCGTATGATGGAAAGGTATTATCTGTTGAATGGATGGAATGATGTTAATCTTCGTTATACATTTATATCATCCCTTCCAGATGAAATACAACCAGAACTACAAAGGACCATAACTTCTCTACAAAGAGATATGTCAACTATTTCTCTTGGAGAAATTTACCAGCTTGCTATAGCTTCTCTTGACAAACTATGTGATCAGTATATGTTGTTCAAGAATATCCTAAAAGGGGGTCCAGTTCTGAAGAAGGCATGTAAGCAGCCTCATCTCCAAAGTTGCAAGTGCCATACCAGCAAGGAAGCTCATCGTTCTCAAGTCTACTATGAAAGGAGAAACTTCGCAGACAGAAGAAGGATGGCAAGAAGCCATAGAAGCAAAACTTCAAACAGAAGAATATAAGCAAAAAGTATAGACATATGAGGTTCTTCAAAAAGTCTTCACATCGACGCAAGGGAAAGCCTCGGTGTTTTGTCTGTGGAAGCCTAGATCATTTTGCGAACAACTGTCCAAAAGCTACCAAGAAAGATGCCAAGTTCTTGGAGAAACTTGAAAAGCTTTTGCCTATTCATCCTCAGAGTCACATTGAAGAATTACTTGAGGAACAATCTAGCGAGGACAGTGAAACTCAGTTTGTTGTTTCTGTTTCAGTAGATGAAGACGTATCATCACAATCCTCTATCTCTATCAGTGATGATTCTCTTTATATGTTACAACAACAGATCTGTATGAAAATATATCATACTCCAATTTGACCTTATGTCCAGATCCAGATATTCCAACAGGATAAATATGATCAACTCATTAAAGTCATTGGGTTTATGGATACTAGTTCCAGCTGTACGATCATGAAGCCCAATATCCTACCAGCAAATGCATGGACTTCACATGAAGAATATTTTGCTGCAGCTGATGGGAATTCTTATAAAATTGGGTTACAGACAAGAAGCAGAATTGGCATCCGCTTCTTTCCTCAGTGTACAGTTTGGACTAAAGTTCTTAGAAGCAAGTTACCAGGCCCAGATCTTCTGATTGGCATGGATGTTTACTGCAAGGCCAAACCTCTATAGATATTACTCACAGGCCTCAGGTATCGAAACCTTATGAGTCCATACACTGACATAAAAAACGTGTTTGAACTTTCACAAGTTCCTACATGTTACACTGGACTAAGAGATAAACTGTTGAGCTACTGTCCAGAGTCTCATGCACAGTTTACTCATCCTAATCCTCTATGGAAGAACTGTGACTTTTTCATAAGTCTACCATTTAAGAAGAATGAGGATATCAATCCTAAGAAAGCCACACATCCAGGAATGAATCCTGATGATTTGAAGTTAGCACAAGATGAGTGCGCTGTTCTACTGCAGCAAAGATTGATCGAGCCCACAAAGTTGGATTGGGTTTGCCAAGCGTTCTATGTCAATAAACGTTCAGAGCAGAAATGTGGAAAGAAACGTCTAGTGATAGACTATAAACCTCTGAATGCTTTCCTTGAAGATGATAAGTTTCCTCTGCTTAAGATATCTACTCAGATATTATTTCTTAAGGAAGCTGTTATCTTTTCAAAGTTTGATCTGAAAGCAAGATTTTGGCAATTGGGTATTCGTCCTGAAGAACGATACAAGACTGCATTTTGCATTCCAAATGATCAATACCAATGGACTGTTATGCCATTTAGGCTTAAAGTCGCTCCATCACTGTTCCAAAAGGCCATCACTAAAATCTACAAGCCTATCCTCAACAGTGCATTGATCTATATCGATGATATCTTACTATTCTCAAAAACTAATGAGGAATATCAGACCCTCTTACAACAGTTTTTGGACCTTACACAACAGTATGGAATCATGCTTTCAGCCAAGAAGAGTACTATTGGTACAACAGAAATTGAATTTCTGGGAATGCATTTCAAGGATGGATTCTATCAGCCAGGCCCACATATTGCAGAAGAGTAACTACAATTTTCAGATGAAAATCTCACCATTAAACAAATTCAACAATTCATCGGGATTGTCAATTATGTCAGAGATTTCGTACCACATGTGGCAGCCTATACATCAATCTTATCTAAGATCTTACGTAAGAATCCACCACAATGGGGAAAAGAACAGACTACAGCTGTCTACCATCTGAAAATGCTTTGTCAGAATCTTTCACTAATAAAGTTTTCTGATCAGAATCAACTTTATCAGACAGATGTCAGTCAGGTCAATGTAGATATTTCTGACCTATCTACACTTCTTCGACAACATCCACCATGGCCTCCAGATAATTTTTCTCACTATAAGTATCTTTCATCTCCTTTGAAAAATCACAAAAAGATTTTCCTTATTCCTCTTGATTTTACTCAATTTTGTAGAATGGCTAGTTCATCTAACTCTTCTCTCTTTGTTTTCACAAAGAAGTCTTTTCCTCTTATTCTTCGGTCGGAGACCTAGAACTGTAGAACAAGTGTTTTCTCTTTGTCGTATGAGTTTGTTCTATTATCTACATCGTTCTCTTGTTGAACATAACCTTGTAGGTACTCCTGCCATGTTTAATTTTAAGGCACCATACCTTCATGTGTTAACTCCTTCTGAGCCTTTCATAGAAAGCACATTATGGTATTTATGGGCATTATCTTCTCTCTATGCCTGTGCCATTTGTTTTTCTCCTCTTGATCTTTATCAGAATCTCTATGACATCAATAATGGAAGTTCTTTGTTATGGATATTTCTTGAATGGTTTCAACCGTTAGACCAATGGAAACGACAATGTGATATTATTATTAATCAACATCGTCTCAGAAATTCTTCTAAACGAAGACAACAGTCACGTTGTTTCTTCATCATCCATCGTCCATACCGTGAACATGCAATTGGTGAACTCTATACAGAGCCAAATGTACAACATTATCATACATCACTTTATTGGCCAAGACGTCAGAATAGTGTGTTCTTAGCTCTTCAAGATTTTCTCAAAGAGATTAATCATTGTCCTGACACACCAGTATTGACTACATCTATTGGACCATACTCTGGAAAATTCATGCCTGGTGAACCAGAAGCACCAGAAGTTGATATGCCTGGTCCAAATAGTCCTCAGTATGACACAGAAGATACAGTCTCCAATATTGCAGGCCCTTCTCATCTAGACTACTCTGTCTTCCAGGATTCTCAAGATCCTAATCCTACTGAAGAAGAGTTAGATCAATTCCTGCATCAACTCCATCAATGTGAGCTTAAATCTAAAAGACATAAATCTACCAGCTCAAGTGATCCAGATTCTCCATCAAATCTTCAATCATGTCACGAATCAATTCGTAACAAGTAATCTATGGATGAACCTTGGATCCTCTTTCCATCAGGAGACACTACTTTTGAGGAGGTTTTGTCATTAAAGCAGACTTTGGCATTAAAGGTTTCTTTGTGGTTCCCATAACTATTGTACCAAGATTTTTCTTTTGTCGTGGCAACTGTTTGCTTTAAGTCTTTTGTAAAAAATAGTTTGCTTTTTACTGTTTACTTTAGGACTTTTGTTAAAATTATTTACTTTTCCTAAAGTAGATGCTTTATTTTGTAAAAGTAGATTCCTTAGAGATAAGGTTAGGGATGCTTTTGATAAAGCTACATTATTATGTCTCTAGGTTAGTTTACGGTTTTAGCCTTAGCCTTTTCTATATAAGCAATGTTTGAGTCTCATTGTAAGTAAGCTTTTCGATTAGAAGTTGAGTTTGTACATCTTATCAGAAAATGAAGAATTCTTTCTTCACATATCTCTTCTAAACACTTCTCTATCTTAAAATCAATTCTTATTTCTTATTAAGAATTGCAGAGATGAATATGCTCTACACTAACTTGCATAAGGATCTTATGTATAAGAAAGAAGAAACATAAAGGACTGTAGGTGAGTAAAAGTGATAACCCAACCCAAGAGACATAAAGAAGAAAAGAAATAATCGAAAATATAATTACTGTCATAATTATAGTTAGTACGATTAGTAATTTAAGATTCTAGATATTCTGACCTTTTTAGCTAAGCTTAAGTGGCTTATAATCATTTATAGTATCCACAAAACTTGGATAGGCACGTAGCAATTCAGAATTCAGATACCGCCAAATTCTCTCTACCCAGCTTGCTGTTTCAATCCTATTTTACGCATGAAAAGGCGTTGATTTGTGTCAATTTATACTCATTTTTGGTGTAGAAAAAGAATAGAACAAAATGTTGATACAGAGGATGTGAACCAAACATTGGGCGACAGCTGCAAACCTTAAACTTCGTTAACGTCTTACACGACATTTTCTTTGTGGAAGAAAAAGTCGTGGCGTAGGTTTAGGTGAGTCGACGAAAGCTCAGTTTGCATTTGTCTGAGCCCATGCTCACGTCACTACCTACTTGTTGGCCCAAAAATGATGTCTGTTAATGTCGTGATGGACTTGGGTATCCGGCAACGCACTTGATTTGGAACCAGCCCAACTCACTGGAGTTGGCGTTTATGCGTGAGGCAATTAGGCAGAAGTCAACGTTAATTGGGATCAGAAACAGGAAGGGTGGAAGCCATTTTCAAAGAAGTGAATCCCACGTTGCGATCTTGTATTTGTACACTCTTCACCGGTCAAATGATGAGTTCAGCTTAAAGCTCCCTTCAGCGCAAAGAGAAAAAAGATGCAGAAAGATTTGCCATCGAAGAGAAGATTCCTCCTTGGGCATCGAGAACTATTTTCTTAGTATAATGACAGTTTCAATGTTATCCAAGCTATTCCAACCAAGCTAGAGAGAGTACATGCTACTGTTTGAGCTCAAGCTTGTCTTTTCGTCTTTTCTATCTGGAAACGTAATTTATCCGTCAGTAGTGTGTTTTATACAAGTAAAATATTGTGATTCCTGAGGAGTCATAAGTGTCAGAAATTAGAAAACGCAAGTTGGGGGTCTGAGATCCGCCATAGACGCATTTTTATTCATTGCTCTTCCGTTATCGTACGATGGGCGAGAATCTCAATTGATGGCCCATATACGAAACCGTTTAGGATTTGGTAGTTCTTCTCAATCCAACACAACGTTTCCCAGAAAACTGGAAGCCATGAAGTAAGTGGTCTCTTTCGCACATGTTTTATGTTTTGTACTTTTAACTCGAGTGTAAGGAGTGTTTGATAGATTTTGGGATGGAAGATTTGATAGGTTAAGGAAGTGGAGCAGATTTTGTTCGTCTTCCATGTTCTGTCTTAATATTTGGTAGTTTTCCGTAACTGGTGTGAAGTTCCTTTCAAGCCCATGTTAATGAGAAAACCGTTATCTAATGATGTTTTGTTGGAGGTTATGTGTGCTTACAATTATTGGCGTCTCTCTCTTATTGAGGCACAGCTGACAGCACTTCTATTATAGAAACTTTACGCTTTTATTCGTCTTACTTAGATTTACTGCATTCTAACAACATTGTACTTAAAACAGAGCAAGAACACTTTTTGGAGTCTCAATTTCTCTCATTCTCATAAACATGGCTGCTATAATGGAACGCGCCGACGAAAATCTACTTCCTTCTGTTTACAAAGAAGTCAGTGAAGCTTTCAGCGCTGGCCCCTCAGATTTGGGTTACCTTACTTTCATAAGGAACTTTGTCCAGGGAATGTCATCACCCCTAGCAGGCGTACTAGTTCTAATCCATGACCGGCCTACTGTTCTTGCTATTGGTACTTTGTGTTGGGCCCTGTCAACTGCTGCAGTTGGTGCAAGTCAGCATTTCTTACAAGTTGCCATCTGGAGAGCAGTAAATGGCTTTGGACTAGCTATTGTAATACCAGCCCTACAGTCTTTTATTGCAGATAGCTACACGGATAGTGTGAGGGGTACTGGATTTGGGATGTTAAATCTTATTGGTAGCTTGGGTGGCATAGGAGGTGGGGTTATTGCGACAATTATGGCTGGTCAGCGGTATGGTGCTCTTCCAGGATGGCGCTTAGCCTTCATCATGATGGCAACTTTAAGCTCACTGATCGGGCTTCTTGTTTACTTATTCGTGGTTGACCCAAGGAAAACAATGAGTAAAACCCGTGACCCTGAAGAGAGCGTCGAGAGGTGCTAATCCTTTGTTACTTCTTTTGGTCTTCCATGTTTTTTGGCAACATATAATAGAACACAAAAAAGGTTGTTGTGAAAGATACAATTTCTTTTGTCTTCTTTCTTTTGCTGGAATAGGTGATCAAGAAGTCGTTTTATGTGTCTGTGGTGTGCATTTATGAATTGACTGCCTTTGGCTGCAGGGATGAGTTGATACAAAATGGAAATTCGAGTTTAAGCGCGTCATTCATTTGGAAAGAATCATGGATGGCCACAAAAGTTGTCATAAAGGTGAAAACGTTTCAGATAATTGTCTTGCAAGGCATTGTTGGTTCACTACCATGGACTGCCATGGTGTTTTTTACTATGTGGTTTGAACTAATAGGTGAGAGCAACTTCAATTTTATTGATATTACATATTGCATTCCTTAGATTGAATTGAAGTTCCGCTGCTGTTACTATCCCATCAATTGGAATGAATGTCCTTTGCAAAATTCCATGCACCAATAATGCTCAAGATCAACTTCAATTATTTAAGCAAAATTTCCATTATTAGTTTCACAAGGGAATTTACACAGAAGGATCTGCATTTGCTTTTATTTGACAAATTCAGTGTTAGCATTTATTGCATGTACCTTTTGATTAGGCTCTGATATTGTTCATATTTCAGGCTTTGATCATAATTACACTGCAGCGCTTCTAAGTCTCTTTGCTGCTGGATGCGCTTTGGGAAGTCTTCTTGGTGGAGTGATTGCAGATAGAATGGCTCGTATCTATCCCCACTCCGGACGCATCATGTGTGCACAGTTCAGCGCCTTCATGGGCATCCCATTCTCTTGGTTCCTCCTCAAAATGATACCCCAGTCAGTAGGCAGCTACTCAGCGTTTGCTGTTACCCTTTTCATGATGGGCCTAACTATAAGCTGGAATGGCTCTGCTGTCAATGCCCCAATATTTGCTGAAGTGGTTCCTGTGAAGCATCGAACAATGATTTATGCATTCGACCGTGCTTTCGAAGGATCATTCTCGTCCTTTGCTGCTCCGTTAGTTGGAATTCTTTCAGAGAGGATGTTTGGGTATGATTCAAAGTCCATTGATCCAGTAAAAGGTTCTGCGAGGGAGGCTCTCGCACTGTCTAGGGGGCTTCTCGCAATGATGGCACTTCCTTTTGGTTTATGTAGTTTGTTTTACTCTCCACTTTATAAATATTTTAAAGAAGATCGGGAAAATGCTAGAATGGCAAGTTCAAAAGAAGAAGGGGTCAAATGAGCAGCTCCTTCTAAGAGTGCATGACTGCAACCTTTTTCACTGAACTGGACAACAAATGGGCTTCTACTGCAGCTATAGCTTCATGTATACTGATTGTCGTTCAAGCAAATTTTAATGGAAAAAAAAAACAATTTTCTTTGGCTTAGATGAGTAAGTGTAGTAGATGAATATGGAAGATTGGAAGTTCATCAGAGCTGTTGATTTCATTTTAGTGCTACTTTTTGAGGCACCTTGTTGTCCAAAGTAAAACTTTTTAACCGTGTAGGAAATTCAGAGTACATGGAGAGAACCACCGGGATGATTTTTCATGCGCAGCGTACAGAGCCTGTCAGGCGATTGAAAGATTTCCACTGTTTATGACTACAGATATCTTTTATTTTTAGCGTATTTTTAGGTAGACTTATACCTGTTTAACTATTATTTAAGAAAGAGCTTTTTTAAAAAATCTACAAATAGTAAACTGTTTGGCCACGTAAAAATAAAAAAGTATCTTTAATTTTAACTATATTTTATTTTGTAATAAAAATTATTTATGTATATAAATATTATTTAAAGTATATTAAATAATATGTAAAGCGCAATATATTAATTATTATATAATTTTAAACCATATGAAACATAAATAAAAATATATCTACCAAATCTTTTATATGGATTATAAGATAATTAAAACTAATATCAAAAATAAATATTAAAATATATTAAAAAGATAAATAATATTGTATAATTCTCAAAATAAATGTGAAAATGAGTTTGTGGATATTGTGGAAATTATGTGAAAAACATAAGGACAAAATAGACTAAAAAATAGATTCATTAATTAATCTAAAAAATTTACTAAAAAAGTACTTTTTTTAAAAGCTCTAAATTTAAGTTTATTAAAAAACTGTATTTTAACTGTCAAAAAAATTATATATACTAAAAAAGTGCTTTTTTATTTCACAGCCAAATAATTATTTTTTTATTAAAAATTGCGATAAAAAAAATACTTATTCACCCTCCAAAAATTCAACTAAACAAACTTTTAAACAATCAAGCTACGTGCATTAAGAAACCAAGCCAGGAAGGAATCAAATCTTCCGTACCGTTTGCCCGGTTCCAATCCTATGCCTAATAACTTTGTCTCCACAAGCTTTGCAATAAATAAATAAATTTTGGGGATGAAAATGCTTGGCACTGGTTTGGAACTGGGAAAAGGACACAAGTGACTTCATTCCAGCCAGGAAGCCCCTGGAAACCTAAAACTTGACTAGCTTTTACACTTGGATCATTTAGGGTTTTTCAATTATTTCTTAAAGCAATACTGTACGTTTGGTAATTCAACTGATCACCACTTCTGTATTGACATTTTGGTACTTTCCCTGTTTTTAACTGGATTGTTCATGAACTCAAATCATCAAAGATTGTCCATGATCTTTTGGCTTTGGCTTCTTCAGCAACTTCTACAAAAATGCTTTGCCAACTTGACATTAATAGATGTTTCAATGCACTGCTCGCGCAGAGTGAGTCCGTGGTCTGCGGTTTTTCCCATTTGAAGTTGGTTCAGTAGACGCGACGTGCAAACGTGCAGTTCTCAAGAATAGAAGTGTTTTTGGATGACTTTCTCAGTTGCATGCTCTATGATATACCTTCCAAGTCTCAAGCAAAAGGTTCTGCCCCGTCATATGCAGCAGTTTCCCAATTCAAGAATGAACCAGAAAACAAATGCTGCCATAGGAAGACATAGCAAACAGAGGCAAACTAGCGCCTAAACTCAATTTCTTTAGGTAAGAAGAGGGGAGAGGCAAAAATGTTCACGCTGCAAAATTATATAAACTCACAAGCAAGGGGGGAGAGGGAGAAATGATGATGAGTGCATCCATGCCACGCCAAAGCCCATCGACCCTTGTTCCACATTAGATAATAAATGATGTCAACATACAAATTGCATCTGTTGCAACAAATACGTACTGTTCCTTTCAGGAACTGATGCCCAGGTCCACCAACAACACAATAAGGATAACTGAATGAAATTTGCGGGCTAGTTTACAACCATTTGCTTGGAAGCATTGGTAACATATGGCGAGTTTGCACTTCTTGCACCAAGAGGAGCTACACGCATCGAGGGAAAAAAGTCTGCCCCACGTACCCTCCAGCCATTGCTCTTCTAACATTGGACTCGAACATCTTTGGATTATCCCTCAACACTGCAGCAGCGTCATGGTTGAGAGGATCCTCATAATTTGGTTCCTGCATGCAGAATTTGAAACTAGTACTGTCAAAGCCAGATTTTCCGATGGATACATATTCACATAGATGAACCAGAAAACAAAGCAAAGAATACCGTGAAAAGATGAAACAATCCATAAATGATGGTGTTTATGTTAAGAACAGGTTTCCAATCTTCTCGCAAGATGTTGAGGCAGACATTTCCTTCCAGGTCAATGTTTGGATGGTAAACCTGCAAGTAAAAGATAGAATATATACTCAGACATCCAAATACCCAAATAGTAACAAGGCTGCAAAAGAAAAACTAAAATCTAGTAACATCAATTTGCATGCTTACCTTAGTCTTACATTTAACCTTTGGTGCTTCATGGGGATAAATGGGTGAAACCTGGAAAGTGAAAGTGAATACGCCACCTCTAAAATGAAAATTTCAAGTCTGGTTAAATAACTGTGTTTAAATGAGCAATCAAACAAATATCGGAGATCCAAAAGCTAAGGAAATTATGTCCCCATGCAGGGATAAGATGCTTCAGAAAAAGATCCTTACAAGTAATACCCTTCATCTGGTCGGATTGAAACCTCAAAATTCATGAGATCATCCTTGCCATTCGGGAATGATATGGTACACGATTTTGGTAGGTTGAGCTCAGAAATATCTGCAAAACGACATTAAGGACATAATATAAAGAACATGACATCAAGTTTCCATTGGCTATGAAGATACGTATCAGGTTCAACGATTTTGTGCACTATATATTGACGAGAATGATGAGAGAAAATTGAAATGTCAATGATTGACTTTTCTTTAATCAAAGGAAAACCATTTAATGCTAGAACTCTCCAGCCTTTGACAACAACACTAAGAAAATGATGAGAAAAATTCAGATTTACAGGTAACATTTAATCAAACCCAATAAGTGACATTGACATGATCTTGATCCCCCTACATAATATTCATTTCATTCTGAGTCATAACACCAGCATCACGAGTATCCAAATAGAAAGAGAACAACTTGAATTCTTTCTACATCTCCACGATATGTTTAACTTCATTTTAGAGACAAAGTCCCAAACCATCCATAATATAACTATATATCTTTACCATCAAAAGCTTATACTTCTGCCAAAGATGGATGATGCCGCTAAAACTAAGCCTAATTGCTAAACTGTTCAACGAGAAGAAGCACCACAATCCCAAACCTTTAAACTAAGCCTAATTGCTCAAATGTTCAATGAGAAGAAGCATCACAGTCCCAAACCTAATAAAGAACAAGTAGGTCGCAAATTCATACTATAGTTTCTAGGGATTCCAAGGGATTAACATAAACAAAAAAGTGCAGAAGTTCTTCACATTTCACTAATAAGTACAAGGCAAGCTAATCGATCAGTTTTTTAAAGAAGTTTCAAAGAATATGCTGGAGCTGTGATATCAGTATATTACAAATAAAACAAGCCTACGAATTTCATATTTACTAAGATCAGATCATAGCTGTTAACAACTGAGCTTCAATAACCGATTTGCTTGAACATTCCCCTCCAGAAGCACATTAATGTACTATCCATACAGTGGAAAACCATCTGAGCAAAGATTTTCAACAATAAACGATAAAAACATTTAAACTGAAACCCTGGCAAACGTATGAAAGTAAGAAACAAACCCTTATGCAGACGCAACTCTCCCGCTGATTGCTTTTTCATTGGTGCCCCTCCATTAGCATTCTCTGCAAGTTCCTTCTGCTTCTCCTTTACTTTAAATAGCCGAATCATTATTCCTACAATAAAAGACCCACTATTTAACCAAGTATAAGTAAAGCAATTCTAAACAGAGATCAGATGCATCAACTTCAACGATACCATCTAATGCTGACAGGTAATCAATCAATATTAAAAGGACACTTACTTTACATATTCAGTCAAAATTTATGTAATTCAGTATCGCGAAAGAAGGTTTTTTTTTCGCCCTCTTCAGTCCACAAATTGGGTCAAGTAATCAACGAAACAACACAAATTTCTCTTAATATATCGTATAAAAGAACCTCTCTTCAGCTTCTAAGTATACTTGATGTTACTTTGCAATCAAAATTCAACCTCACAAAACCAAAGTTGAATACCAAAACACCCTCATGACAACATATTATAATCGAAGCACGGCGTTCAAACGATGATATCATATGAAATCAGCATGAAAACCCCTAAAAATAGATCCCAACTTACTTAAATTGCCTAAATTCCACAGAATCGAATGAAAATATAGAAAAGAGGAGATTAAATTTGAGGATCAAAATGAAGAAAGCAAGATAAGTAGAAAATAACGGGATACGAAAAACCGAAAGCAATCTGTTGAATGAAAAGCTAAAGATAAGATACGACGGAGGTATTTGGCAAATAGTTTATCCGCTCATTTTTACTTTATTTACTACAAGTTTTTTTTACCGTTTTAATAAGTTATTGATATATTCGATGAATTATTTATTGGTTAGATTATTTAATTTCAATAAGTTAGTTTTTAAAAGTTTCTTAAGATGAGATTTCGGAGTTACTTGTTTATTTAATGGCATTATTGTTTTCTATTTTATTTTTTGCTATTTTGTTTTGAGTGTTTTTAAAGTTAACTTTTTTTATTGTATAATTGTATTGTGAAATTTGGAAGAATATAATAAAGGAGTTAATTAAAATTTTTAATCTTTATTTAATTTTATAATATTAATTTATATTTAAAAATATCATAATATTAAATTTTATATATAAAGAGTCACATCAAATTAATATTTTTAGTTCGTAACTATTATATATTGTATATGTGTTATGATATTTTTAATTTATTAAATAATAAAATTTATATATATTATATAACAAATATTAATATGATGTAGTTCGCTGCATTATTCACATTAATAGAGAATTTAACGTTGAATTATTATTATTATTATTATTAAACTTATAAACTTAATTTTTGTAAAATTAAATATCTAAATTTAAATTCTTATAAAAATATTCAACGAAACATTTAAAATATAATATTCGTACTTTTATAATTTTTAAAAAAATAACATTCTCATAAGTCATTTTATATATTAACAATTAATATTAAATAATTAATTTTACCAAAAAAATTTAATAACAGTTAATATTATCTACTGAAGAAGTGATTCTATCAACTAATTACTTATAAAATCAGTGAATAATTAAAGCAATCTCTAGACAGGTAACGTGTTACGTTAACAGAGACGTAATGGAATTGGAGGTTTACAGGAAAGAAGAAATAGGCAGATACAGAAAACAAGAGCGAGTGGACCCCTGGGTTATGCTCTTCCTGCAATTCTATGGGCTGCTTAAGTAGACTGATAGACTTTGGCCCTGTTTGACAATCAGCTGATTGTATTAGCTGGTAGTTGATAGCTGATTATATTAGCTGATTTGACCAGCGGATTGTATTGGCTGTTTGTTAGAGATGTTTGGTAAAATGAGCT
>JANQBM010000220.1:27625300-27637647 GCA_025594535.1 Erythroxylum domingense
AGAACAACGGAACATTCTCCCTAATTACTTTAGGGTGATGAATCCTATCTTGATCACTCAACTACCTTCATATAGTTTATGCTACATTCAATGACTATCGATATGACCCATGATTAAATAGATCATAAGTAGTATCAAAACATAACAATCCCTATACAAAATAACTTCGATGACCTTAAGTCAAAGGATCACTTATACAATTATCACAATGAGAATTCTATAGATATACAAGTAATGTTCCAAATGAATTTCTCATATCGGGTCTGTTCAGTTAACTTGTTCTCTAATAAGCACCCACACGTTTGTTTAAGTATCTCTATACTCTAGCTTATGAGATTGACTACTTCCTTCATAAGAAAAAATATAACGTATGTTCAACATAAATGCAATAAATGCAATATGAATCTCATAATTATAATCTCATTATAATTTCATTTGCAATTTACAATTATTTCATGGAATTTATCATATACATCTAAACATGTACAAGATAAATAATGCCTTTAAATAATTTGTCATTAAACTACAATCAAAGCAGTTGGTTGTAGGACATAAATCAACAGTAACAACCAAACATAACCAATAAGAAAATGTATTAATGATAAAGATTAACAATACATAAAATTTAGATTAACAATACATAAAATTTAGATTAACAACACTTAAATTTAGATTAACAATACTTAAAATTTAAAGCCACAAACCGAAATTCATACCATAAACAAGTTTCGGTTGGTGCAGGTCATTTACATTAAAAATACAACAAGTTCAAATGGGACGTTCAAACCACAAACAGATACCCAAATTAAACCAAGTACACAAAAACTCAATAAATAACAAAACTCACTTACCTCAATCGACACGCAGAAGAATCATTGAAGCACGTGAAGGAAGAAGATGATGGAGCTAAAGTGTCCAACAACCAAAGAAGATAACTAAAACAAAGAAAAGAAGATGATGACAATCAAAGCAGTACACAAAACACAGTAACAAACAAAACTCATCGATGTCGTAAAAAACAATCAAAGAACAAAATGTTACGTCAACCTACGATTAAAGGAAGACAACGACAATGACACGCGATGAGTGACTGGCGATGAGGAGAAAAGGACGAGCAACGACGATGACCCACGAAGATGAGCGACAGCGAGGAGAAAAGGTGCCGAAAACACAGAGGAGAAAGTGAGGGGGGAAGGTTCGGGATGGGTTTAACGAACTAAACAATGTCATTTTTTATTTATTTAAAATGATTAAGCTAAAGCCATCGACGAAGTCGTTAGAAGTTTATCGACAGAATTCATTACTGTCAGTAAACCCCAATGCTTGATTATTAAACCAAGCATTTTCGTGTAAATTTATCGACGGAGCAGTTATATCGTCGGAAATTCACCGATGGAACATCGATCCATCTGTAAATCTCCAACGCTAGTTTATTGTGGCAAGTGTTCCTGCCTAATTTATCGATGGTTATGGTTTTTTCGTCGCTATATTCCATTGGAAAATTTGCTGGGATATTTTCCCTCCACCTTTACAGACGGAAATTTTGTTCATCGCAAAATAAAAATTTTCACGACAGTGTTACCGATGGATATTAATTTTTCATCTCTAATTAGCTATGGTATTTTTTCTATCGGTAATTTTCTTGTAATGTTTGTTTATGTAGGGAGAAGGGAATTTGGTTGACCTAAAAGCTTGATTTCTGGTTTGTGAAGTAACGCAATAGAGCATTGAGAAAATGGGAGCACATAGTAGGGTTAGAAAGTCCAAAGGGAAAGAATGGGAATGGTTAAACCACGAAGTAGACGAAACCAAATGAGAATTGAGCAAAAGATAAAAAGAAATGATTGGTTAGGGTCAATAAAATGTATTCGACTCAGAAGATATACGCCCATTTTCTTTCCTTTTTAGCTCTTTCAGTTGTTCACTACATAGATTACTTGGGAAACATAGCAAACCAAGATAAGTGGTATATTGTATAGACAGAATACGCCTTTCATGATCATTTAACCATGAAAACAAAAGCTTATACTCCTACAGTCCTACGTTGGCACACCAATTCTTGTGATGGAATATTACTGATTCGTGGAAAGTTGGCAATTGCCAAGTCTAACGAAGGAAATTGGAAGGGAAAGTCCTTTCCACTGATCCTGGAAAGGATCTATAACTGTGAGTTCATGCAAGTATTTGTTTTTTGTGTATAAAGGGAAAACACTAAATCAATCTAATGCAGACTTCGCTCGAGGGGTCTCCTGTATGTCTTGGAAGAGAAGATCTGAACATTGCCTTGGTAGATCTTGAAGTACATGAATGCCTGGTCCGGAAGACAACGCTAAAGAAGCCAACATATCCGCACACCAATTCCTTTCTCGATAGACATGCTGATATGTGATGCTCCAATCCCGACCCTGGAGCTTGCGGATGCCTCGAACTATAGAGGAACCTGCAAAAACAGGTAATTCAGACAATGAGAGTATATTAATAACCTATAAAGTCCGAGGTCCCATGCCAGCTAAAGACCAGTAAGGACGCCTCAAAGTTTCGCATACAAAGGTGAACCCACGCCAATATTCTGCAGAAACCCCCCACACCAATTACCGGAACTATTCCTAATCAAGCCTCCGGCTGACGTAAGGCCTATTCCAAGCAAAACGGCTTCATCTGTATTAACTTTTACCTAACCCTCCCTTAGTTTGGTCCAGCCAACTGGGGTACCCAGTGGGATCCCCATATCTGGAAGCGCGCGGTTCTCAACCGATCTAGCCTGCTTTATCCATTCAACATGGCGTAGCACCTCTTAGACCCCTGAATCGGGCCATCGAAAAGGAGCCTCAAATATACTTTTGTTCTGCCATTGGCATAATAACTAGTAGGAGACCCAAAGATCATATTCCACGTAAACCTTTGTACGCGATGCTGTTTACCAAGCTTATTATTAAGCCATCGCTCTACATCCTATTGGAAGAACGCATTATCGATGATCGTGGAAGAGAATTGATGCCAATATTTTTTCGCTTTGCTACAATCCTTAAGGGCATGCAATATAGTTTCTTCCTGAGTACAAAACTGACAGTGGGATTCTGTGGTAATATGTCGAGCGACGCACTGTCAATTGGTGAGGAGTTTGTCTTTTGCCAGGAGCCAAAGAAACGACCCAATTCGCTGAGGCCTGGGCCAATTTCATATCTTAGCCCAATTCCTCCGATTATCATCCATTGAATTATTCGCCATAAGATCATAAGCAGAATATCGAGAGGAGCCCTGTTGAATCATGAACCCCAGCAGATCTTGACTGCATTTATTAGTCTCTCCTCTATCATTTTCTTTACCACATTTATTAAAATATTAGGTAGTTTAATAATCGTAATTTAACTATTCATAGAATATAGGTACTGGTAACCCCTTATTAAAATTTGGAATATACTAGGATGATATGCTGATGGAAACAAACCTTGATAAAGAAATTTCTTTGTTTGTTCAAACGTTGATTATCTGATAGAAGTACCTTTAGCCCTTTTCGCCGCCAAGGATAAAAGTTTCAATAATGGGATGAAACCTGGATCCTTGATTAGGACTTTGGGAAGGAGTTAAGACTTTGGAAAGGGGTTAACTGCTCAAGCCATGGAAAACACTAAACAGTGGACACGTTTATTTCTTTATTGATTATACTCGAAACCATCTCCAGGGTATATAAAATGGTAAAATTGAACTCGGAATTCAATAATAGGACGTAAAGTAGATGTGACTATAAGATTGATTCATGTTCGTTTCCTACCCCACACCCCACAATTTGAAGTTGCTTATTACCTAATTTTCTATCTAGTTTAATCAACCTATTTCTCATTTCTTGATCAAGGGTTTGATAAAGTATTGATCATTGCAAGTAGTAAAATAGTAACACGTCTTTCCTGCTCTGTTATGGCATTATGGTTTGGGGTAATTGACTGGATTAGAATTGATCTATTATTCTCCATTATACACAAATTATTCACCAGTTAGTGGAGGACTGTTTGCCAATATCAGGGTATCTTTAACTCCTGCAAATTGGAACTTGTAATGGCAGAATTCGACTTCCCAACACCTGAGCCTGGAGAAGTTGATAATAATGCCAAAATTGGATTCTTCAGAGGCTAGATCACATATTTACATGTAGGTGCGAAGTGGCGAGATATTCCTTCTTGATGCCAAAACAATCAACCTTGTTTTCTCTTTTGCTTAGAATATACTTGATGGGAGTAACAAAGATACTATATGTTCATATAACCCTAGTTGGACAAACTTCTTACTATTGCTCATGTAAGAAGATAAAAACAGAAAATCTACCTCAACACTTGAAAGTTCCGACAAGGGATTTCAACGCATTTATAATATAACATACGTAAGAGCTATTGTAAGCTATAAGAAGTCAATTAATTATTTGGCTGATTGAGTATTCCTTAAATTAATGAATGAATTAGGTAGGCAACCTAACATCTCCATCATCAAGTTAAAACGACAAATTAACAAAACACAGGTATCTTTGCATGCCTTGATTTGGTTCCTATAATCTGGAATTGATCTGACAATAGTAATCATAATGAACTAAGCTGTTATGTGCACTAGAAGAAGATTAAGTACTAATGTTCGCGTATTCATCATATAAACATCTTGAAACTAATCACATAAAGTTCTAACTTAAACTAGAATTTGCTGCTGTCTTATGCAATATAAATCCGTGCTTAATTGTACAACTACCGTACACTCTACAGTCTCTTCTCCGACTTGCTTGTTAGTTGATCACCCTTTGCCACCGCCATTGATAAGCTCCCCTGTTTTCTCTTGCCCAAATGCCTTCTCACGTAGAAACTCAAGAACAGCAGTAGAATAGCTCCATTGAGCACAAAATCGAAAACCCACGCACCAATTCCATTACATCCACCTTTGTTAATGTGTAGCAGAAGAACACCGATGTGGCAAGCCAAGTTGCAACCGAGCAGAAGAATCTGGCAGTTGTCAACGAACGGGAAACAAGCTCCTGGCCATCCGATCGCCGTCCAAAACCTGTAACCGTACACGACGGAGTACACCAGAGTTGCGATGAGGATTGCAAGGACTTGAAAAGATTGTGAGAATTCAAGCCACAGAAAGGACGTGAAGGTCATGATTGAGGAGTTCAAGAGCTGGAAAAAAACCAGCTTTCGATGACGTAATATGGTGAAGAAACTGCGCCACATATGTAGGAAGCGAGAGAGATAATACATGTATGACCAGAAGAAGACACGACCCGAGGGACGCGTACCGAGGGGAAAACACAGGAGCCATTGAAACGGGGATTTGGAGCGACGCCAAAACCAGCGAGTTTCCCGGATCTCGACGGCGGCGGAAAGGAGGATGCCAGTGAAAATGGTGGCGTTGATCAAGGCCATAGAGAGGCTGTGAAGGGCTGGGATTGGACCTAAAATAATAGGACGGTCACGTGTGATGAGAAGGACGAGTAAAAGATGAACGAATATTGAGAAACCGAGGTAAAAAGCTATGGAGGTGATGAGAAATGACCAAGTGGAGCCCCATGAATTGGCGTGGCTCCACCGGAATGAGACGACGGAGGGATGGTCTGTAAGGTAGTTCGTCAGGGTCTGGAAGAGGGTGGCCATCGTCGTCATCGGAGGTGGGGTTTAGAGGAGGAGGAGAACCACGGCCGCGTTCGTGTGGCGGTTGTTTATGTTTATGGTCTAGTCATGCCATGTTTTACCGTCTTCTTCTCTTCTTTTTTCATGTTTTTGTTTAGCAGAACTTTTGATTTTCTGGTTCGGAGAAGGAAGTAGATAGAAAATGGAAGATTAAAATAGGGGAACCTCCACTTAGGACCGAACACTACGCTGGAGATTTATTATCGTATTTCACACGTGTGAACATCTATGTAAAAGAAGATTATCACACGGGTGAGATTGTTCTGTCGTTCTGATATAGTTTGGGACACATCGAACGTACAAAAACCGGTTGGACTGCCTCACCATTTTCTTCTCATGGAATTTAATAATGGAAACTCGGAAGAAATTTTTGTTGCATGAACGTGAAGTGTGAACTGTTATCTTTTTGAGCTAAAGGCATAGGAAGATCACTTTTACATGCACAAGCACTGTTAATCAAGTGTTTGACTGGTTACGGGATGGGGCATTATTAGGGATGTCAATCTCGGCCCGGTCCGTTCGGCCTGGCTTATTTTTGGCCCGAATTTGGCGGGTTATGAGCGAGTCACGGGCTGACCTTGCCCGACCTGCGGCTAGACAAAACAGCGTCGTTTTATCTAAAACGACGCCGCTTTGTAATTTTTTATATTAAAAAAATATAGACAGGCCGGATTTGACCCGACCCGCTCTTGGCCCGCCGAGCCACGGGCCGACCCTGAGTCGGGCTATCCCGGCCTATGCGGGTCATGAGCCGGTCCAAGGCCCGCTGTTTTTTGCCCAGACCGGACTCGGGTCACTCTTGACCCGGGTCCTAGCCCGACTCATTGACATCCCTAGACATTACCTCTGTTTCTAAGATAAAGTTTTGTTTAATCTTTCACCTTTATTTAAGAAAATTATAAAAGGATTTGTATCCATCTTAACCTAATTTAAAATTAACAAAGTTAATTTAATTTAATTAAAATTTGAATTTAATTTATTTTTTAAAATTTAGATGAATGTTAAAAACAAAATATATTTCTCTAAAATTTAAAAACTCGAATCAAATTTAAAAATTAAATTCCTTTTACATATATTTGTAAGTGTATCAAAATTCAAATTAATTTTATATATTAATAAATAATTATTTTCACGTCTATTAAAGTTTGATCTTTTTCCGACCAATATGTATTGACTAGTTTCATTGGCTCGTTGTTATTATCTATGAACATTTTGAAAATATTTAAAGTTCAAAGTAAAGCTAACGAGAACAATAAAAAGACTTCAACAATTGCTCTTTATGCCTTATTATTCACCCCATGCAATAAATGGCCTCTCAAAGTAAGGGGCGTTTGGTTCACTTTTCATGATATGCGCCGTTTTGATGCATTTATCATTTCATCATTATTTCATTATATAATAAAAATTAGGGTGAAAGGAACACCGTATGCGCCGTTTTGATCCATTCATTTCATCATTATTTCATTATATAATAAAAATTAGGGTGAAAGATATAGATTTTTTTGTAGTTTAAACAATTTTTGAAAAATTCCTCAATTTGTAAAAATTCTCAAAAGAACTCTTTTTATTTTTCAACTTTTTTAAAAAATCTCTTCCTTTTTACTTTAGTTAAAAAAAGCTACGAAACATACGTAATATAAACATCAAATATGGACTAATCAAATATTACTAATATGATAACCCAATTTAGCTTTTAAATACAATCAAAATGAATTATATTAGACTTAAATTAATAATTAAAGATATTTATAATAAATTATTTATTTGTGTCTAATTTAATTATTTTAGTTCGAGTTTAAGTATTGTGTTGAATTATCATATAAATTGTATTTGATTAAAAAAATATCTTGTGTTTATATTATATGTATTTTGTCGTTATTTTTATCAAAAATTTTAAAAAGGAGATTTTTATTAAAAATTGAATGTTCAAAATGTATATTTTTTAATTTTAAAAATTAAGAAAATTTTCTTAAATTGCAAAAGAGATTTATGCCTTTTATTCTAAAAATTATTATTGATACATTAATGTTGGATTAATGGATTTGTATGGCGAAACTGCAAAGCCTTCTTGGTGCACCCCTTATTGCTTAAAACCTGCAAAGGACGCAAAAGGAAATATTAAATGCTTAAAAAAAAGGTGATATATATTTTTTGTTAAACGTGGGAAGATATGAAAAATCAATTAAATTTTTATTATAAATGAAAGGAAAATTAGAAGAAAAAGACAAAAAAGAAAAAAAAACAAAAGGTGATATCAAATGCAAAAAAAAAAAAAAAGAAGTGATATAACTATATTTGTTAAACGTGACTTAATAGTTAATAACTATATTTATTACGTCAACCGCTCTTGGTACCTATTTTTAGAAATAGAATATGTGTACAAATTATTAATAATGGCCATTTTAACTTTCACGGGTACCATGTTCGTCACAGGAGCATTCCATATCACCAATAAGAAACCTTTGAGCTAGATTAACAAGGCATCTAACCAAGAATATCTAAAAAGTAGCCATTTATGTGACAATTAGTATTATGAAAACTTATATATATTAAGGAAATTCTATTTATACATCTATTTTAAAAAATACAAATTTTGTTTGGATAATAAAACTGATGTAGTTACATTTTTATTACTAAAATAAATAAGAAACTATAAATAAGAGTTCAAAAGTAAATTAGTTTTAATTCTATCATCTTATATAGTGTTTATTAATAATTATTAACAATATATTCATTATAATTTTACTAAAAATGTATAATTACACAAATAAAAATTTAAAATAATTTAAAATCATATTTATTAAATAAATAGAAGATTTTTAATTTTTAAAAATAAATTTATTTAAAAATGTTATATTTAGAAAAATTATTTGAATAAATACTCTTAATTTTTAACTTTTATATTTAATAAATAATATAATATTTAAAATATATCTATAATTAAAATAGTTTTCAATTTTCAAAACAATTTTTAAAAATAATTTTAAATATAAAAGAAATAAAAACTCAATTAAAAAATAAAAAAAATAAAATGTACCCTGAAAAAGTAATAGTAGCCTTGATTTCACTAAATAGATGTAATGACAGCAAGGAGCCCGCTCAGGCCTGGTCTGAATCGATTTATTATTATTTTTTGAGAATTTCAAAACAATGTTATTTTTTTTGTTACACGAAGCCTAGTTCGGTTTAAAATTGCCAAACTTAAATAGATATAGGGATGACAATAAATTATGTCGATTTCCAGGTCCAAACCTTAGCCCATGTCTGAACCAGGGCCTAACCTGCCCAAGTAACCTGATCGACCTAGCCCCAGTTTTTTTAAAAAAGCAAAACAACATTATTTTATGTTGCTTGTAGGGCCTCGAGCCGGGCCAGGTGGGGCGTTCTGTCATTCTTAAATACATGGACTTTTTGATGGGCTCTTCTTTCTCTTTTATTCAGGCCTATGACCCATCATCATAAATGAAATGGGCTAGCGCTTTGCGTCGTAAATTCGATGTGCTGGAAACCAATCTTATTTGAAAGCGTACAAACAAAAGCCGTGTCATCTCCACGAACTGCTCGGTCTATTTCCTTGAACTTGGAGAACTCAAATCAAACATATAAAGTCTTTGACAATGCTCGCTTCTTTGGAGCTTAAGGATCTGGGACAGCAACAAGCATTCTCGCGAATATTCCTGGACTTGGCTCATATTTAGGCCACTTGCGACGACTTCGTTTTCTCTTTGTTCTTCAGCTACCAGCAAGAGAAAGGTCGGCACTTTTCTCTTTATATCTCTTTCTTTCTCTATATCATTTTGTCGTTGTTGTTCCTCTTTGCGTTTTGGGGTGAGTATCCGTTTTTGGGGATATGGGGAGTGGAAGAAGCGACTTGAAAATTGACTGGGTTGGATCTTTTTTCTTCATTTGCTTTCAGTGGGTTTTGTGTAGGGATTTTGATGTTCTATTTCCTCGTTGATTGGTGCTTGTTTATGATATCTAATTTAAAGAGGTTTCTAGGGTTTTAATAATGTCGATTCTCGGATTGATTTATCGTGATTTACTGTGTTAATCGATATACACGAGGAATATAGATTTGGTTTCTCTCTCGTCTTTTCTCAATTTGCTGTACGGTTGTTCTTCCATTTAAGCTCCAAATTATGAAATCGTTGTTTTATATGCCATGTTTGACTGTGATATCAGTTCAACCGTGATGGTTAAGCGATGCTGATATTAACCTAGCTTGTTTTTTGTTACAGATTTTGGCAATTGAGATTTAAAGAAATGGCAAGTGGATTTGGGGAATCAACTAGCATGTCACCTGAAAGCTCATGTTTCTGGGGCACCAACGTTGATGAAGCAGGTGATTTTGAATGCAATATTTGCTTCGAATTAGCTCAAGACCCAATTGTGACCCTTTGTGGTCATCTCTACTGTTGGCCTTGCCTGTATAGATGGTTAAATCATCACTCGCAATCACATGAGTGCCCAGTTTGTAAGGCTCTCATTCAAGAGGAGAAGTTGGTTCCTCTTTATGGAAGAGGCAAAACACAGGCTGACCCTCGCTCCAAATCGTATCCTGGTATTGATATTCCTAATCGCCCAGCGGGGCAAAGGCCTGAAACTGCTCCTCTGCCTCAATCAAATTATTTTCCGTACCATGGGTTTGGGTTGATGGGTGGATTTGGACCATCGGCCACTGCTATGATTAGCAATCTTACATTGTTTGGTAGTTTATCACTTTTATCACAGTTCAACACTCAGCTTTATAGGTTGCCCGGTGCTACCATGTATGGCACAACATCTGGTTTTCCTAATGTCTTTCGTTCGTTCCATGGTGGCATTGCTCATGAGTACCATCAGTCAACAAGCCAGGGGCAGCACGTGGACAAAATTCTAAAGAATGTTCTTTTAATAATTGGTTTCTTTGTGGTCTTTGCATTAGTTTGGTGGTGAATCAATCACTCGCCATCTGAACTCTTGGTGTGGTGTTTTTAACCCGTACTGTTTTTGTATATAGATTTTTGTTGTTTTGTTTTTGCGGTCGTCAACCTGAAGCTGATATCCAATCTTAATTTGTTCATGCTTACACAAATTGAAATGCAAGTTCACCTCTCTCTCTCTCTCTGTTAGGATGAAGTTTTATAATTTCTATAATGATCGTTTCAACTTTAGTGGTACTTGTTCCAGTTCTTGTTTCTTTCCATGGCCTTTTGAGTTTCTTCTTGTATCTGGAGCAACAATACAACAAAGTCGGTTGGGGAAGGTCTATTTTTTTTAATTACCGGACCTTTTACCTCTAAACTTCGCTTTATATTTTGAGCTAATAGCTTCGTGTCTTTAATTTGAGGATGAATGTGCCAGTAGACTATATCTTGCTACATTCAGTGAGATGCTTCAAGGTGGAGGAAGTACATGAGGAGAGGAGGTGAATTGTGTACCTCAAATTTGCATAAAAGTGGGGGCTTGTTAAAATTTAAAACAATAAGAACTTGTCAAACGATAAAAGCTTGTTAGACGATCAGAGTTTGTTAGACGTTCGGAGTCTGCTAAATGATAAATTCTATTAAAACAGTTTAAAATAGAAGGTGCCTGTTAAAACTGAAAGGAACCTCTTATAGGTTGAAAAATAAAAGGAGCTTATTATAAAAGTGGAGTCTTTAGCAAAAATGAAAGCACAAATAATATGCTGTAGAAATTTAAAAGTTAGAGAGAGGAATGAAAAAGTTGATTTATATTGGTTCGTCTTATAACTTAAGCTTACATTCAGTTCCTAAGTATCCAATTTGAGTGTTTTACTAAAATCTCAAGTGATAATTTAACGAGTCTCTTTAAGCTCACGAGTACATATTTTTCAAGGTTCTTCAACCTTTCAAATTAGTAATATTTAGCTAGCCTTACAAGCTCTCAACAAATGAAAATATAATTTGCTAGATATGAGTTTCAATGATCTGTCTCAAAAAGAATTTTCATTTTCTAAAACACAAGAGGTTTGATAAAAATATGACTTTCAAGAGTATTGATGTTGTTGATGTAATGCAAGAGTCTAACATGTTTTCGAAAAAATAATGGCTCTTCCTTAAGTAGGCATTTCCTTCAACTAGCTATTGCTTCACTTGCATCCTTAGTCAACTTGACGGATTTAAATCTGAATAATTTTGATGTCATCTTTGCCAAAAATCTTCCAGTAATCATGGAGCTAATATATGACCTTCATAACTAGTTGAATCATTTCAGATAAACAATTTCAAATAAGGTAAGTTCATAAAGAAGGTTTCTGTAAGAAAGGAAGCGTATTTCTTATAACTTTATTTTCTTTTAAGAATTAATCTGTTAACAATAAAAGGAAATAAGTCCAATGATAACAAGATTATTCCAAATATTGTGAAATAAATAAGATAAGTTCATTGGGAAGGTTCCTATAAGAAATGAAGCATTTCTCTTATGATTTTACTTCCTTTTAAGAATTAGACCGTTAATTGTACAAGAAAATAAATCAAATTTGAATTTTGAAATATTATATGGCTATCATCAAAATCATTAATAATAAACCTTGAGCTAATAATCTCTCTCTTTTTGATGATGAAACATAATAACAGATATATTTTCAAAATTCAACTAATATTGAAGGGTTTCAAAAAAATACCTGAAGACTTTTATAAATTCTTAGTGCTTAGAAGGAGACTTTTCTTTCTTAGTAAG
>JANQBM010000220.1:27681924-27692543 GCA_025594535.1 Erythroxylum domingense
CTTATTAATACCATTACATACATCTCAATAATTTTATTATATCATAATTAATTAATTATATGTTGTTATAATTTAAAATTGTCATATAATACATATATTAAAAAAATGTGAATTTTTTATTAATTTTATGAAATATGAATATATTATATCATTGACATCCTTATAACACTCTAAGGATGACTGATGAGAATAATTAAAGTATACTTATATCTTACTTTAAGGCTTACAATAAGGATCTAAAGAATTACTCTTAACAAAATTTTAATTAGAGTGACTTGGGTAGAAATGAAAGAATTTACATAGGAGAAAAAAATTATGAATGTAATTTGTATTAATTAAAATATATGGATTTTAGAAACAAAGTAAAAGAACTATTTTTTACTTAATGAAATAAATAATTTATAAAAATAAATCCAAAATATATATAAATACATATTTGTTTTTATAACCAAATTACTTATATATTATTTTGGAATTCATACATTATGATTAATAAAGTGAATAAGTGATTAATTCATTTTTAAGATTAATATAAATATACATATGCATAATGTATATATTACGTAAATAGGAAAAATAAAATAAAAAGATAAAATGGACTTGTTTACATGGAATAATTATGAAAACATTATCATTGCTATATATTTTTAATAAATATAAATTGGTTCATATTTTATATAAATATTTTTGTATAATTTTACAAAATACTATAAATGATTATGTTATAATTTATGGATTTTAAAAAATATTACTACAATTTTTAAAATTGTTTTCAAAAATTTTAAAAATATAGTAAACGTCCGGGCCGACTCAGGCCCGACGGGTAGCCTGTGGCCCGGGTGGGCTGGGTTGGCCAGACCACGGACTTGACCACGGGTTTGGGGGTCTTGGCCCACCATGGCCCAATGGCCATTTTCGGACCTCGCAGGCCGGGCCACGGCCCAAACCATTTTGACCAGCTTGCAAAATTTTTTCAACAGGCCAGGCAGGCCATTGTCGACCCAGACCCAGCCCGACCCATTGACATGCCATTATTTCACAACAGAAATTATTCTTATCAAAACTTGTTTCTAACGTTCTTTCTGCTTTGCAATTTCTTGTTGCAAATCTTTATCAACTGTTTGATTTTTGCTCAATCTTACTCTTAATTCATTCCAAGTTTTCATATTAGCCATATGCTCGATGGAATTCTCATGTCCTTTGAATCTCTCAGAAAGATGCTTCCAATATCTAAATTCATTATTTGCTAATTCACTTTGTTTGTTATTAGATTTGAACAACTTACAACAAAAACAATATACTTTATCTACATGTTTAGAATAAACTAATCATTTTTTATCTTTAATCTCTCCATTACTCAAATTTCTATGATAATAAGAATATGGAAAAGGACGAAAGGTATTGTCTAAAAGAAACACAAGATTCAATTATCTTACAAGCCCTTTTTCAACTAAAATATCTCTTGCTTTATTATCAAGATTATCCCAATTTCTATGATCATAAATATCTAATATAGGACTTACTTGCTCATCTGCCTTTAAAATTTCTAAAGTGGATGCATTTGGTACATGATCATACTCGTTCAGATTTCTAATATCCTCGTGAATATGAATCTCTTCACTTAAGTTTTCTTTATGTTGTTCAAAACTACCTTCACCTAATTCATCGGGACTCTCCCTAGAGGAGCCTACTCTTTTAATAAATTTATTAATTGCTCCTATTTGGGATTCTATCAACTATGCTACTTGTTTTCTTTTTTTTTTTTCCTTTTTTCACTTCCAGACAAATATTTTTTACGAAACATAATATAAACAAATGATACCACAGTTGGACTAAAAAAATAAAAAAAGCGCCTGTATAGAACTGGAAGAAGTTTGCAGGCACAACCAAACTCCAATAGCTTCATAATATATCATAAAGATATATCAATGTTATTATATCTGTGATAGAAGAAAAAATAAATAGCAAAATTTAATATCTAATATCAAAAATGAAAAAAAAGAGCAATTTTTAATGATAGAGAAACACTAATTTCTAAAAATACAAGAAATTAACATACTTGGGAAAAAATATAGTAAATAATATTTTAAGTTATTAAATATTCCAAGTTTTTCAAGTCAAATATTATCCTATTCTATAAGCTGTGGAAATGATTGAATATTATTGTTATTATTATATTATTATTATGACATGTTTAATAGAATTATATGTATTTTTATAATAAAGGAAACGATTTATGTAGTCTTTGAATTGAGTAACTTAAATTATTTGATTTAGTCATATTATCATTAAATTTATGTAAATTCTACAAGAATACAAATCCAACAATTATTACATTACTTGTGACAAAGTATAATGAAAATTATAATTACAAAAATTAAATTATTTATTCATATTTAATTATTTTTATAAATAATAAGTAATCTAAAAATAAAAAAGGAGAAACACAAATAAATACAATATCATTTAATATTAATTTTATGATTTAAAAATGCTAATATAATGTCCACGTTAATGAAAAATTAAAAATTAATTACAACATATTCAAATATTTAATAAGCTAAAAATATATTAAAAATCAGAAACTTTACCTTTAAATTATATTCAAAACTCAGAAGCCAGAATCGTGAAAAATTTTTGCTGCTATTTTTTGAGTTAGAGTACCTTAGATACATATGTTGATAAAAATAAAGAAATTAAAAGGTAAAAATATACCTAATTACTTCAAAACTATTTATAGCTAACAAGTTAACGTTAACTTTACTTAATCAATATGAAAGTTTACGTTACTCAGCAACATTCTCTACATTCAATGCTAATTTCGTTGTAAAATGGGGTAATTTCCTTTATTTCCAAGTCAGTGGATGACTATTATGCTAATTCAAGCAACTCAAATTCCATCAAATACGTTGTTGGAATTTGCTACATTACTCACCAATGAATCTACATTCAATGCTACTCAAAGCAGGTTTGGAAATGTTACAGAGATGGGGCCCCTATTCAGTGTATAAATGGTCGTGTCAGTGAAATATTGTTAGAAGGAATGAGGTTGAATGGTACGATTGAGAGTGAACTTCACTTCCAAACAGATGGGGCCCTTTTATTGTGGGCGACTGCAGCCACATACTCTGCCTCAGCCATTGACAAAGCTATTGTTGCTTATTTCTTAGAATTCCGCGTGATGGCACCCAATCCTAGCCCAAACACATTTCCAGACGTGCTTTTCTATCGCCCAATGAGCTTTCCCAGTCACTGTCAGTAAAGCCAACCAATCTGAAATTGGTTACACGAGCTTACTATATTCCATAATTCAATGTCCCTGCAAGATACTTTAGAAATCTTTTTGCTACTTCATGATGTTGCATGGATGGATTACTCATGAACCTTGACACAACTCCAACTGAAAATGAAATATCCGGTCATGTGCGTGTTAAATATATTAATCCACCAACCAAACTTCTAAATTGTCTCTGATTTGCATTTTCAGCTCTATCATTCTGCTGCAGCATCTGATTCACATTCATTGGAGTAGCTACAATTTTGCAATTGGACATATTGTATTTCTTTAACAGATCCACTGCATACTTCTTTTGATGAATGAACATCCCATATTCATCTTGCAAAATTTCTAATCTAAGAAAGTAATGCAGCAATCTTAAATCTGTCATTTCAAATTTGCTCATCATGCTTGACTTGAACTCTTCAAAAAGTGTTGTAGATTATATCATCTACATATAAGAATACTATGATGAAATCAGTGGTGCCTTGCTTCTTTTGATAAAGAGTAGGCTCATTTTCACTTCTTGCAAAGCCATTTTGTTGAAAATTTGCATCAATCTTGCTGTACTATGCCCATGGGGTTTGCTTTAAGCCATAGAGAGCTTTCCTCAGCTTGTAAACTTTATCTTCTTTCCCATTAATCACAAAACCTTCTGGTTGTGCAATGTAGACTTCTTCTTCAAGTTCACCATTGATAAATGCCAATTTTACATCAAATTCGTACACCTTCCATCTGAGTTGTTCCGCCAATGCTAAAAGCAATCTCACAGTTTCAAATCGAACCACCGGCGAGAACGTCTCATCATAATCAATCCCTTGTTGCTGAGAATATCCTTTCGTGACCAATTGAGCCTTGTGTTTTTGAACACTTCTGCATGAACTTTCCCTATTGCATTCTTTCCATTCGGTAAATTTGTCAGCTCCCAAGTTGAGTTATTTTGGACGGACAAGAGTTCTTCTTCCATGGCCTTTCTCCACTCTTCTTTTTTTGCTGCTTCTTCATACGTTATTGGGTTTGATGCTAATACAGCAAATTCATCTAATTCATAAATTTCTCTCAGCAATCTAAATCCTCTTGGTAGCGTCTCCTTTGAATACTCATTTGCCAAACTTGAAGTTGCACTTGGTGTAGTCGCTGGGCTGGGTTCAATTGGAGTAGAAGTAGTTGAATTGACTGAGACTAAGCTTATTTCCCAATTAATGGAATTTGGGACTGATCTCCATTGCTGCCACTGATGTTAATCCAATTCCAACCTACATTTTCATTAAATACTATATTTCTACTGACAATTATCTTGCCAGTTACAGGGTCATGTAATTTATATGCTTTGGATTCATTACAATAGCCAACAAAAATGCATTTTACTGATTTTCCATCTAGTTTTTGGCGATTTTGTGGATTTACAAAGACATAAGCAATGGAACCAAAAACTTTTAAATGACTTACAATTGGGTTGCTCCCTTTCTATGCTTCATATGGGGTGCAATTTTGGACTGCCTTTGTTGGGAAGAGATTCAACAAGTAGACGACTGTTGCAACTGCTTATGCCCAGTACGGATTAGGTTGTCCTTTCCCTTTCAACAGACTCCTTGCCATCTCCACCACTGTTTTGTTTTTATGTTCTGTCACTCCATTCTGCTCCAGAATGTACGGTGATGTTAATTGGCATTGAATTCCAATTTTTTGACAATAGTGATTGAATTCCTTTGAAAGAAATTCGCCGCCTCTGTCCATTTGAAGTGTTTTTATGTTGGTACCACTTTGCTTCTTAGCCATTATTTTGAATATCTTGAAATTCTCAAATGTTTCTGATTTGGTTTGCAAGAAAAGAAGAAAATAACGGCTACCGCTTAATGACTCAGTGTTTATAGGACCACATTGGTTTGCATGAACAAGTTCAAGAATTTATTTCGCTCTTTGTGCCTTTCCAGTTGAAAACAACTTTTTGGATTGCTTGCCGTAGATACATCCTTCACATGTATCTAGTGTTTGAATATTTGGTAAGCTATAACCATTTCTTTTCTCTCTGGCAACTGCAATCCTTTCACATTGAGATGTTCATATCGAAGATGCCACAATTTGGACTCATTTTGCTCACCAACCACCAAGGAAAAATTTTCCACAGTGAAAACTTTTTGTTCTTGGTCATTTGAATATTTACAATCACTTGGCCTGATTGTTTATCTTTGATGACACATTTCTTCATTATCGAACATAATAGAATATCTGCTTGCCATTAACTGCCCAACACTCAACAAATTGTGTGCTAAGTTAGGAACAAATTGAACATTATGCAAAAAAATTGTTTTACCTTGAGTGGTTTTGATGGCCACTGTTCCTTTCCCTTCAACTTGTATTTCTTGATCATCTTCCAATCCGACTTTTCTTTTTTAAGTCTCATCAAGTTACTTAAAGAGTGTCTTTTTGCCCGTATATGATTGGAGCATCCGTTGTCTACAAACTATACTTCACCTTGTACATCAATTGTGTCACAATATGCCATAAATAATCTGTTTTCATCAGAGGCTTCTTTTTCAAAATTTACTTGTTTATCTTTGAATCAACAATCAACTTTCATATGTCCATATTTCTTACGATGATGACATTGAATGATGCCTTTGTTCATATCCTCTCCCTCCACCTCTGCCGCGACTGGAATTCTTTCCTCGAAATCCTCCTCTGCCTCTTCCTCAACCAGCAACTTTTTCTTGCTTCTTTGAGCCTTCTCCTTTTGCTTGGTGTGACATCCCATGTTCGGGGCTAGACCCCAAAATTGTGAATTGAGAGTACAGGGAGAAATTAGAAGTGCATTTCATGCTCATACATAATAGTATATTCACACGCATGTGAATATTTATTTTTGATATATTAAAAGATTTGTACATGCATTCATTGACATTTTCCGAGTATGATTGATTGAATAACATGTGCATTGTGTCTTATTTGCGTTAAATTTTTATTTGGAGACTACTAATATTATTTGAAATTTTTGGTGAAATTTTAGATATTTTAAAAATTTGGAGTATTTTGGACTAAGACAAATGGTGAAATAATGGACCAATCATAGTGTAAAATGTGGAATGCTTAGTTAGTGAAAAGCGGCTCACATGCAAAGGTGAAATGTGGTAGTGAAGTAAGAAAACAAGTTGTATGATTTTAATATAGACAAGTATTGTAGCTGTTCTTCACTAAAAAGCATGCAACGCGAAGCTGTTCTTCGTTCATCCACCGAAACAGCTTGTGAAGTATTTTGTGAAAGTGGTTATTGAATCTTACATCAAAATAGGAATTTCAATCTAGAGAGAGAGAGCTTGCTTGTTGTTAAAATCTCAGTGTTTGGCCATTTACTGAAGTTTGAATTGCTGGAAATTTAGCTAAATCAAGGTGTTTTAATTTTCTGAATCTATGAGAATGATTTTGATGATGTTTTTGTGTTAGAAATGAATTCATGCGTGAAGGGTAGCTTCGGTAATGTTAAAAATACATGATGAAAAAGTGCAGAAAATTCTTGAAAAAGGGTAAATGTATAGTCTGTTTTGTTTTGGAGAACTACATATATGACTGGTTTGTAACGTGTATGCGTGATTTCGTTGAGTGTCGTCATGATGATAAGAGTTGAGGATAGGGTGAGGTCATGATATAGAGAGGCTAAAATGATATGTTTTGATGAAGTGGAATGAAAATGGAAGTGCAAAAAAATGCAAAAATTTTGCAGGAAAAACCGAATGTGAATTTTGAATGTAAAGATTGTGTAATCGAGAATTTTAAGAGATTTTGATAGTGATATGTTTTGATGTTTGTGTTTGATCTTGCATTTGAGTTGGATTATAGTTGAGAGAAAAGGCTTAAAATGAAACACTTAAGATGAAATGAAGTTGTTGATGGAAATAAAAAATGCAGAAAACATATATACAGAATGAAATATTCGTGAATGATTTATGGTTTTTGATGATTGATTGTAAATATAGATTTTGATTTGTTATGAATGATTTGAACTAAATTGGGGATTAAAAAAAAGTAGAAAAGTGTGAATTGAATAAGATAGAAGCGAGAAAATATGGAAAAATGGAAGAAGAAGAAATCTGCATTTTAGAGAGAGAAGAGAAGAGGAGTTGCACCCGAAGGATTTTCCAAAAACGAATTGTGTTGATTCTTTTAATCACAACTTTGTCATCCGATCTCTAAATGATTTGGAACTTAAACCAATAGACTCCTAAGACATTGTTCTTTCCCTCCATAAAAATTTAGAGCCATATGAATTCGTTCAGGAAATATTTGATTAATGGATTTAGGATGTAAGTGAGGAAATGTGTTGAAATGTTATGAACTGGAGAATTTTTATTGAACATGCTTCGGTATTTTGATTATATATTGATCTGTAGATTTTCAAATATGTTGATTCTTAATTCAGATTAAACTTGAGACATATGTATACAACTTTATTAAAAAAGTCAAATTTTAATTCTGTCTCTAATACTCTCAATATTGGCATGAAATTGAGTATTGACTTAAGCTATAACACTACCAGGGACCGAAATCATGCCCTGTAGTTATTGAATAAACTATATTGATGTAGGCCGAATTAGACTAAGATGTCTTCACCAAAGTTGTAGCTTATTCTCTTAATTTTAAATTGGTATAAAGTTTGTAATTTTTGGATATTGGAATTGAGATATATGGGTTGTACAACTTGAATGCATAATCGTGCTCTAGCCAAAATTTCAAATGTACACAGTCTGTGGTAGTATGAGCATAACTCATAGAATAATGAACCAAATTGAATGATTTTAGTGTCATTAGAAACTTAAGGCATAACCATTGTCTATAAGAAAGTGTTACAAAAATATGTCACTTTATTGATCTTACTGATTATGCAAAGTTGACCTGAATGGGATGCTTTCAGCAAAAGCTGGAGTAGTGAATGAGTGTGTGAATAATGAATGAGTGTGTGAATTTTGGCACTATTAGAGTACATCAATTTGTTACAGAAAGATACCCGAGAATTTTTCATTGCACATGCATGATACATGATAAATTTATACCTGTGTTTACTCAATTACATAAGCAGTACAATAATGTGAAATGATGTTAATGTATATAGGAGAGTAAGTAGCGCGACCACATCCTAATATTTCCGGAACATCAAAGAAATAGGCTTAAGGGAGCAATTGTAAGTAACCTAAGATGGTTTCACTTTAATTTGATCTGATATTACTGAATTGAATTTGATACATGATGAATATGTACTGGTTGTGTATTGAATTCCGGACAATACTTGTCCGAGGCATTTGATGCATGTGAATATTATTAGAAGTACTACTTGTATGTGAATGAGACTGCCTAAATGATTCTCGACTAAAAGTGACTGAATGTTATGACTTATTGTATTGACTGAGATAATGTGAGTGAAAGTAATTGATTGTATTTGAATTATTTGTGGCATACATTTCATTTCAATACATGTAACATAAAGGTAGTTGTGACAGGTGATGCTTCTGAATAAGACTGCTACTGAAAAGAGTTTAAAGCTCAAACATATAGAGCCTAAGGCTCACTCTGATCAATGAACCCGGTGATACGGGATACTGAAAAGCACACAGTCACAACAATGTAAAAACGAATGCGAGTCTCATAATATAGTATTTACATATGATTTAAATTCGTTGAATGATTTGCAAAGCTGTAAGAATGTTACATGTTTGAATAAATGGTATTAAACCAAAGATTGTGTTTTATTCAAGTGTAATGAAGTGATAGACTGATTGAATTGTTTGACTGAAATACAATTCGTTTGTGATATAATTTAATGTTAATAAAGTTAATATGAACTATATGATAATATGTTTATGGTTGATTGTGTTTTATTATATAAGAGAACCATCGAGGATTGTTACTCTATTGAGTTCGCAAAACTCATCAAAATTGCATTGTTGACAATTTTAGGTTTGAGAGTGAGGTGACTTAGCTTCTAAGACTCCATAGAAGCTTATTTTGTACAACTTTGAAAGTTAGATATGGCTCAAAGGTCGGTCAGCTATGAATTGAAGACATAGTTTGTTAATAACTTTTGTGCATTCCTAATGTTTGTAGCATACTGTGTAGACTGAGTTATTTATGTTCATAGGACGATGTTATATAATTATGGATGATGTTGAACTTAAAGCTACAATGTATATGATGGTATGATATAAAATGAGGAAATTTTGGATGTTAACAAATGTGTAATTTGTGATTTTAATTATGATGTCATGTTATAAAGTGAAGGTGATATAGGTAACACACCAATTTTATCGGACATGTGCACACGTGACAATTTGACGCTCGTGCATGCATCAGTTGGGATTGGGGTGTTACACTTGGAATGCTTTTTCTTCATTCTTTTTTTCAATTCTATTAATTCTTGCTTCATGTGATTGCAAAGAATCCATCAACTCATCAAAAGAGTAAGTGGCTAGATTCTTCGATTCCTCTATAGCTGTAACCACATAATCAAATTTAGGGGTTAGACTTCTTAATATCGTTGTAACAACAGACCTTTATGAGACCTCTTCTCCATAGGATCACATTTGGTTGACAATTGCTTCAATTTTGGTTAAGAACTCTTACATCGATTCTCCATTCTTCGTGTGTAGATTTTGGAATTCACGATTAAGTGTCTACAAATTGACCCTGCTACTGTGGATGAGCCATGATATGCCAGCTGCAGGGTTGTCCAAGCCTCCTTTGTTGTTGTGGCTGCTGCAATTTTTGAGAAAATTGAGTCATGAACAGCTTGTTGAATGAAGAAAAAGGCCTACGAGTCTTTTTTCTTATTTTCTCTTAATCTAGTCTCCTTATCTTGATCATTGTAGCCATTTTCCACTAAGCCCCACAACTCTTATGACTTAAATAGTGTTCTCATTTTGATATTTCATAACTCGTATTTGTCGCCTTTGAAAATTGGCATGGAAGGTTGGGCTATGCTAAGTGTGTTATTGTTGTTGTTTTCCATGACAAATCGCCCTAATTATGAAAGTAACCAGCTCTAATACCATAGTTAGAGTTGATTTTAAGAGGAGAAAATCTACAACACCAGATTGAAGAGAAATAATTAACAGTGAAAAAAGTGTTTTTTAATTACAAATTGCAGAACAAAGCTTGCTTATTTATAAGCTTACAAATAACTAAACATAGAATAAAAGGGAAAATAGCCTTTCGCTAACAAAATTGAAATATATCTCAAGATTTGCTAACTAATCTTGAGTAGATAGCGCAGCATATTCTTTAGATATTTGCTACAACCAACTTTGAATCATATCTCCAATAAAGAAGACATGTATATTCTTCTCTCCTTTTTAGT
>JANQBM010000220.1:27749805-27762316 GCA_025594535.1 Erythroxylum domingense
ATATAAATAATATTGAATAGATATTAAACAAATAAGATTTTTCAAAAAATTTTATTTAAAAAATAATTATTAAATTAAAATTATTTTTAAAAAAAGAAATAATAATTAAAAGAAAAATGTCGCAGAATGCTTTCTAACGTCACTAAATACTTTCCGCGATGTTTCCAAAAATGTCGCGGAATGTGACTTTCCGCGACATTTTTTGAAACGTCAAATGTGACTTTCCGCGACGTTTTTAAAAACATCACGGAAAGTCCAATCTTTCAGTGACGTTTTTAAAAACGTCACTAAATGTCAGTGTTTTCTATGATGTTTTTTTGAAAAAGTCGCAGAAACCTTTTACCTACACTACATTCTGCGATGTTTTTTGCGACGTTTTTAAAAACGTCGTAGAAGGTATTCTGCAACATTTTTCCAACTTCTATGATGTTTTTAAAACGTCGCAGAAGGGGTTCTTTTCTTGTATTGATATTTATCATATGTGAAGTAATTAGTATAAACCAAAGGAATTAATATTGATATGAAAACAAAAGCTACATTTGTTATTGGATTCATACAACTTAAATGAGATACAATAGTGGTTAACATTAAGCTATATAAGGTATGTGGAGAAAAGTCAGGAATATGGAGCCGTTAGACTATAAATGGCCTAACGAGTATGAATCTGTGATTAAGAGAAAAGAGGAGATAAAATAGATATGTACATAAGGTAGGATTGGTAGGTAGATCAAGTATGATATACGTCAATATACCCCCTCAAGGTGGAGCATGGAGGTTCGTAATGCCTAACTTGGATAGTAGAGAATGGAACTGATCTCGGTCAAATGCTTTAGTGAAGAGGTCAATTGGTTGGTGTTTGGATGATATGTGAGCAATGTGTATGTTGCCAGTTTGAATGTGTTTGCGAATGAAGTGGCAATCGATCTCGATATGTTTGATGAGTTCATAAAAGACGGGGTTGGCAGCTATGTGAATGGCAGATTGATTGTCACAGTAATGTTGAGCTGCAGTGGAAAAGAGACACATAGGTCTTGAAAGAGTTAACGTAACTATAGTAACTCAATGGTTGTGTGAGCCATAGGAGGGTACTCTGCTTCAGCGGATGATCGAGAGACAGTGATCTATTTCTTAGACTTCCAAGAGATTGGAAAGTGACCCAAACATACAAAGTAACCTATAGTTGATCATCTTATGGTTGGACAACTTGCCCAATCGGAATCACAATAGGCGTTCAATTGGAGTGTGCTAAAGCTTGACAATAAAATGCCTTGACCGAGAGAAGCTTTAATATATCAGCATCAAGATGAGGTTGTCTTAGAGCATGAAGGAATTGACTAAGCATTTGGACTGAGTAACTGAGATCAAGTCGTGTGATAGTCAAGTATAGAAGTCTTCCAATAAGGTGACGGTACTAAGAGGGGTCCTCCAATAAAGCACCTTTGTCTTCTGCAAGCAAGTGTTTTTGCTCCATTGGAAAGGCAATAGGATTTGCAGCAAGCATGCCTGTTTCATGTAAGATATCTAAAGCATATTTACGTTGGGAAAGAACAATACCTTATAGAGATCGAGCTACTTCAAGCCCAAGAAATTATTTTAAATGGCCTAGGTTTTTGATACGAAAGTGTCGATGGAGTTGGGTTTTGAGTTCAGTAATCTATTTTGTGTCATCGCCAGTAATAATGACATCATCAACATAAATGAGAACAGTAACAAAACTATGAATACGATGAGAAGTAAAGAGAGAGTGGTCAACTTTAGATTGCTTGAACCCAAGGGCAGTAATTGAAGATGTGAAATTCTCAAACCATTGCCTTGAAGCTTGTTTGAGGCCATAGAGAGATTTGCATAGATGGAAAACTCGAGAATCACCAGGATAACGAAAATCTTGAGGAACTTTCATATATACTTCTTCATGAAGATCACCATGTAAAAAATCTTTATTAACGTCAAGTTGATGTAAACTCTAATTGCGAATGGCAGAAAAAGCTAAGATATAACAGACTATGGTGAGCTTAGCAACAGGGGAAAAGGTTTTGTTATATTACATTACTTCGACTTAGGTGAATCCTTTTGCCACCAATCATGCTTTAAAGCGTTCAATACTACCATCAGCCTTGTATTTAATCTTGTATACCCATTTTGAATTGATGGCTCGTTTTCCTGGGGGAGGGATTCAAGAGTCCATGTGTGATTTGCTTCAAGTGTTGTAATTTTGGCACACATTGCTTCTTGCCAGCGAGGATCTTTAAAAGCCTGTGAAAATGTAGAAGGCTCATCTATAGAGGAGATGGTCGCAAGAAAGGCTTTGTGTGAGGTTGAAAAACTATTATAAGAGATGACCGATGACAGGGGGTAGACAATGCTTGAGTTAGCAGAAGCAGATGGAGCTAACGAAGTTGGAATGTCATATGAAAACCTTTGAAGTTTGGTAGAGAGTTGACGCGTACGTTTAGATCAAGTAAGAGGTGAAGATTAAATAACAGGTGTAGGAGTAGATTAGTTTGAGCTATAGGAAGACTCAGGTTCGTGGAAGTAGGTGTGTTTGTAGAGTCACTATCAAACTCTTGCTCATATAAAGGTATTGGGAAAACAACGTTGGATGCTAGAGATGGAGGTTCATTTTCAAAAGGAAATATATGTTCATGAAAAATGACATTATGAGATATGAAACACTTGTTTATATCTAGATCGTATAGTTTGTAACCTTTTTGGCCATATGGATAACCAATAAAAATGTACCATGATGCTCTAAAAGCAAACTTGTATGTTCATATTGGGGAATCTTACCAATAAGCACTTCGTATGGTGTTTTATTTGATAGCAAAGGTGTGAGTGCGATGTTGATTAAATAAGCTAAAGTAAGAACAGATTCCCCCTAAAAGTAAATTGGAAGATTGGCCTGGAATATTAAGGCCCATGCTACATCAAGGATATGACAATGTTTGCATTCGATGACACCGTTCTGTTGAGGTGTATAAGCACACGAGGTTTGTAATTCAATGCCATTAGCAAAGAAGAATTCTTCAAATTTATTAGAAGTAAATTCACCACCATTATCACTACGTATTCTCTGGACATCTAAGGAAAATTGAGTCCGAACCATAAGACAAAAGAAAGTCAAGTATTTAAAAGTTTCAGATTTATAACACATAAACCCAAGTGCAATGGGAAAAATCATCAACAATTGTAAGGAAATAATGTGAACCACTTAAAGAAGGGGTAGCATAAGGTCCCCAAACATCACAATGTATAAAAGAAAAACAGCGTATGCTTTTATTAATACTAGGAGAAAAAGGAAAGCGTGATTGTTTAGACTTGCGACAAATATCACAAATGAATTGAGATGGAAGAGTAATGTCTAAAGCTAAAATCTGTTTAATTTTAGGAAGAGAAGCATGCCCTAGACGTTGGTACCAAAGGGTGGTACTGGAAACTTTAGAAAAAGCAGCTGAATATTGAAAAGTGCATTGATAAACTCTATCTTGTAATTTACCCAATCTAATCAGCTTCCTCGTTTTGAGATCCTGAAAAATGCAAAAGTCAACAAGAAAAATAACAGCACAATTGAGGTCCTTAGTGATCTTGCTAACTGATAGGAGGCTACATTTAAAATCAGGTATGCGTAATATGTTTGACAGTTTAATGCTGGAAGATAGAGTAATGTCTCCAATATGAGTAATAGGTAAAGAATTACCATTTGGTATGCTAACGATGGCATGATGTTCCATTCGTGTATGATCATCTAGCATATTTTCGGATGCAACCATGTGATCGGAAGCACCACTATCAATGATCCATGTATTAGAGTTAAGGTATTGCTTATCTACACAATTGGTCAAATTCAAGGAGTTACCATCAAGGAGTTGTATCAATTGGTTATATTGATTCACAGAAAGTCCAGTAATAGGTAAAGGATCATTATTACTTATTAAGACAGTGGTTGCGTGTGGCATATGTGTTTGTCCTGAAATATTTCTATTTTTGCTTGTATATGTCTTTCATTTTTGCTTCCAATTAGGAGGATACCCATTCAATTTGAAGCATTCATCCCTTGAATGTCCCGTATTATTACAACGATCGCATCGCTTTTGGCTGCGATATGTGGTCATGACATTAGAAGGATTTACCTTGGCGGCAAGAGCGATAGCTTTCATTGTCGCTGTGTGTGCTCTAATCAAGCCATATTGTTTTTCTTCATGAACCACCATAGCATATACCCTACTAAGAGAAGGAAGGGATTCTGAATTCAATATTTGTGAACGTACCATTTTGAACTCATCATTGAGTCCGAGAACTTCCTGCACCACAGTTGCATCGTGGGATTTTTTCGAACATCTGAAGCTTAGCCCACAAGGCCTTGAATTTGGTATATTAGGAAACCACATATTTGTTGTCTTGTTGTAGCAAGTAAATATCTTTCTTAAGTTGATGGATGCGTGCAGCATTTCCTTGCAAAAATCTTTCTTTAAGATCTAACCACAATTCTTATGCAGTCTCTATATATGTAATGCTGTCATGGAGATCACGTGAGATTGCATTAAAAATCCATGAGATCACCATGGAGTTGCACTTCATCCAGGAAGAGTAATCAGGAGATGTAGAGTTTGGTTTACTCAACGTGCCATCCACAAAGGACATCTTACTTTTGGCATGGAGGGCATTTTGCGTAGCCCTTTTCCAAGTTGGACAGTTATCCTCATTCAGAACGCATATTACAAACATGGTTCCGGGATTGTCAGAAAGATGAAGAAAGTAGGGAGAATCCATGTCAACAGAGACATCTCTTCTCGTTAGCTGTGTTAAAGGAGTGATACTGTTATTGCTATTTTCTTCTGCCATAGTTCTGCTCTGATACCATGTGAAGTAATTGGTATAAATCAAAGGAATTGATAGTGATATGAAAACAGAAGTTACATTTGTTATTGGATTCATATAACTTAAATAGGATACAATAGTGGTTAACATTAAGCTATATAAGGTATATGGAGAAAAGTCAGGGATATGGAGCCGTTAGACTATACATGGGTTAACGAGTATGATTATGTTATTGAGAGAAAGGAGGAGATAAAATATATATGTACATAAGGTAGGATTGGTAGGAAGATCAAGTGTGATATAGGTCAATATCATATTTGTATAGTTCCCAATACTGTCCTTCAAGTTGGAGTACGTAAGTCACAAATGTCCAACTTGAAAAAAAATATTCAAATTTTATTATTTCCCCAATGTTTTAGTAAAAGTATCAACTAGATAATTCCAAGAATGCACATGTTCAGTAACAAAGGTCCAGAGTGAACTTGATCATAAACATAATGGCCATCATTCTCAATGTGTTTAGTATGTTTGTGAATGACAAGAGTAGATGCAATATAGAACACTGCAGTATTTTCACAATATAGATGTATAAGCCTGGAAGGTTCAACTCCCAAAGATTGCAACAGTGCCTTAAGCTAAGAAAGTTCATAACTCGTTGCAATCATAAAGTGATAACCACCTTTAGTGGATGAACGAGACACTGCTGGTTGCTTTTTAGTATTCCAAGAGATGAGTAAGTGCCCCAATAAAATAAAATAGCTTGTCAAAGACCTACAGTAGATAGCTTACCCTATCTGAATCATAATAGGCATAGAGACACAGATTATTATCTATGTGTAACAAGATACCTTGTCTAGGAGGTCCCTTTAAATATTGAACTACACATAATATATCATCCCATTGTTCTTGGTAAGGGTACTGCATAAAATTGTGTCAATATATGCACACAGTAGCTCAATTCCAAACGTGCGATGGTTAAGTAAATAAGGCAACCAACTAGCCTTCTATACCAGTCAGGATCAGAAAGTAACGATCCAGTAGCAAGGGATAAATTATGATTATGCTAAATCAGAAACTTAGTCGATTTGGAGCCAACAAACTTGTTTCTATAATGATCTCAATAGCTCTTTTTTTTTTCACATAAAAAACCCTTTTGATCTTCTTGCCATCTTAATCCCTAAAAAAATTCTTCAAAACATTGAGATATTTCATATGAAAACAAATACTAACATATATTTTAAACAAACTTACAATAACATTATCATTGTTAGCAATAATCAAATCATCAATGTACACCAAAATAAAAAGTGGCATAGCCCCTCTATTATAAGTGAACAATGAATAATTAACATAAGAATGAGTAAAACGAAATGATTTAAGAGCTTTAGTCAACTTAGCGAAACCTATCACCATCCATATAAAGACTTTCAAAGATGACATACCTTACTTGGATAAGAAACTGAGAAACTGGAAGGCAATTTCATATAAAATTCTTCATTTAAATCACCATAAAAAATACACATCCATCTGATAAAGATCCTAATTATTGGCCACTACTATTGATAGAAAAGTTTAAACTATCACCATCTTAGCAGCTAGAGCAAACTTTTCATTATAATCAACACCATCCACTTGATTAATATTAAGAATCACTAAGAGCGTTTCTTCGACTCTCTAATTATTTATTATATTCTCTCTTTTCGTTAACAGTTCAAAATGAGTTCTCTTTCTCCTACACTTGATTCTTTCACAAATGTTTTAGGACTGAATTTGAATTTTTCTTTTTACAAATGTTGTGATAGTTATGATGCACATACAACTAAACATCTTTGAGCAAAATAATAAAGGAATCCCTATTGGAAATTGTAATAAATTGGATAAAAATGAATATTGAATATATATATATATATATATATATATTCTAATTTTTTATTATTAAAAGTTTTGATTTTATTTCTAGTTCTTTACGATTTATTTCAATGGAATGAAAAAAGTACAGAATCTAGAAATGGTATAATCGAGATTTCTTACATCTATAAAATAACTTCCAGATTTGAATTGAGGGCTTATACCTTATACTATAAGACTTATTTGATCTTATCAAGTATTATAATTTTTTCTCAAATAAAAAAATCATGTATTATTTTCGAACAGTAGTAAAGAAGGACAACATTTAAGATCTCATCTAAAACTTATAGCAGCTTACTAAACAAGGCTAATAGAAAAAAGAACACAGGATTACTAGCATAACATCCACTATTAGATTCAAAAAAGTATAGGCTATAATCTATTTTGTAAAGAAAAAATTACTTGAAGAAAAGACAGAATTAAGATAGATACAAATAAAACTAAAAAGATTAAGCATAATAAATATTTTGTTCTTGAAAATAATTGTATTTTGATTGAGTTATAAATAATATATCTATGATCGAAAGTATGGATACAAAATATTAGGAAGTTAGCGCAAAAATCATTCTTTAAACTTAGAAATTCCCCCAATAAAACATCCTTCAATTCTCTCAACTCAGAAAAGAATAAAACATCCTTCAATTCTCTCAACTCAGAAAAGAATAAAAAAATCCGATCTAATTCAACTTATAAAATTTTAGAACAATTAGAAAATTACAAAAATGAAACCATTTATTTTGAACAACAAAAAGTGCTTAATTAAGTCCGATTACGAGTTTTCCAACATAATCAACACAATCCACCTAATTATTATCAAGAATCACTAAAAACGTTTTGAACTGCTCAATACTACCATTAGAATTATATTTGATTTTATACACCCATTATAATATTATAACATGCTTTTTAAGAGAGCAAAGGTTTAACTATCTAGGTCCTATTATTTTCAAGGGCATCTTTCTCTTTTCATATGGCAAGCCTCCATCTAAGATCCCATACTGCAACAGAGAAACTAGTAGGCTCAACCTTAACTATAGTAGTTGTAAGAAAATTTCTATATTTTGCAAAACTTATCACAAGTCACAAAATTAGCTATAGTATAAGGGTATTTAGGGTATATAACAAAGCAGGTGAAACGAAGGAGGGGTCTGCGGATATTATTGTGTTGCAGTCATAATCTTGCAATCTTGTGGAAGGTTTTTTAGTATGATGTCCCCTTCTAAGCACCTCTACCTCATCTAAAACACCTTACTTAATAGCTTGTGATGCTTGTTTCTTGCATCACTCCCCCTATGCTTCTTATGCTCATCCTTAATGTCATACTTAATTCTTCCTCTTTCCTACTCACACCTATTATCTAATATATTAACAACATCATGCCCCTGATTTAGCTTGGCTTCCCCACTAATTTTTTAAATTTCATGTGTTACAACCTTATATTTCTTACGAATAGCTTAAGGTCCATCTAGTGATGAGTTATCATATACTAACGACATATCAAAAAAGGATGCTTCCTCTCTGTTTGTAAGATCTGAAGTATTAGAGGAAAAAGGAAATTTGTTCTCTACATAAACCACATCTCTCAAAACAAAATATTTTCGAGTCTTTAAATCAAAATCTTTTGTCCCTTCTTTCCATGAGAATAACCCACAAAAACACATTTGTAACTTTGTTCTCTAAATTTATCTTTATCACACTCCTTATGATGTGACATACACAAACATTTGAATGTTCTTATATGCTTATATGAGGGCCATTGTCCAAATAAAATATCATAAAGGGTCTTTCCACCATTTAAAGTGGTAAAGGTACGTTTAATCAAATAACCTGCTGTTAATATACACTATGTTATCAATATACACTCTCCATAAAAACTAATCAAAAGGTTCCCTTGAAATCTCAAAGCACAAGCAACATTCAAAATGTTCCTATGCTTACACTCCACTCTCTCATTTTCCTATTGGGTATTAACATAAAAGGTTTAGAAAATAATTCCATTGTCAGAAAAATATTTCTTAAGATGCTAAAATTTAGAGCCATTGTCACTTCACTATTTTTACCAACTTAATAAATTGGGTTTCAGCCATGGAATAATTTTTTTATTATATCAGGCACTTCTATCTTATTTGCCATAAAAAAATCCAAACCGCATGAACAATCATTATCGACAGTTAAAAAATAGTAGGAACCACATGAAGAGAGAACTCTATATGCCGCTCAAATGTTGCACTATGTTAAGGAAAAAGGTTCACTGGCCCTACTATTACTACTAACAAATATATACCTTGTTTGCCTCACTCTAAAGCAAATTTCACAACTTTTGTTTGCTTCACTACTAATATTGCTACTACCTCATAGAATTATGTTAACTACTTTAGGAGACGGATGTCCGATAAGTTATGTTACAAAACAAAAGTGTATGACAAACTCACTCTACATACTTGCGCTTGAGCACCACCAAAGAAGACATAGACCTTATTTCGCAATTCACCCGCTCCAATCAAGTGTTAGGGATATAAAAACTAGTAAAGAAAAAATTATCGAAAAATAAATGTGACATGAATGAGTCACTACACTAAAAGAAAATTTTGACACAACTGAGGTTCAATCAATATGATCATTCGCTCTCCAAAGGTAACACAACTAGCCTTCAACATGTGCATTCACAGCAGAAGCCTTGGAATAGGAACTACAATTGCTCAGAAATTCCAAAAGTCATAAAGAAAACTTTTTTCGGTGTGTCATTTTTAAAATGGAAACAGTAGCTTATATAAGGAAAAGAAAAATAGGTTTTCAATCGTTAAGAAAATCAAGAGTATGTTTTCAATTGTTAAGAAAAAGGAGCTATATTTTGAAAATTAAAACACAAATTTGAAAAATAAAAAAAATCTATAAAGAGTTTGAAAAAATCAAAACTCTTAATAAATATTCAAAGCAAAAGGAATTTTCTCTAAAAAGATATATAGATTTTGGTCCACCCCAGCCAACCTAGATAGACAAGTGGGCGGGCAGTACATATGTGCATGTGGTATTTCTTCACCCACTAGCCACTAATTTAAACTTATAAAATAGCATGTTTATTATAAAATTTAAAAATAAGTTGCAATTTTCTAATATCGGACAAAAAGAAATTACCCACAAGCCATTTCCAAGAATTCCCTATAAATGACTTGTTGGTAAGAAAACAAGTTTTGGGCAAAGGAAAGGAGAAATACCTAAACACAAATGTCATTTGATTAAATTGATGCATAGTAAATTGAGGCAACATCTCAGTTAATGAAGTGAATTACTTTTAAACTTCTAAAAGATAAGTTGAGACCCCCACAACATGTATTATACCCTTAATGTTCGCTATTATACTATTTAAAGGTTATACACACACCTTTGGTTCCTATAAGTGCTCTAGAAAGATAGCCCAAGTCTTTCATAGAAGGCAGCCCACCTTAACACTCAAGTAGGTGATTTCATTTCATAACCATGAGACCATTAAAAGTCACTGAGACTCGACCTCTATAAATGGAATCCATCAAGTCCAATTCTAATGAACCACCACAACAAGCTATAGAACCATTATACACTAACACAAGCCATAGGGATGAGAAAAGTGGTGCATAACAATGACTCACATGGCTTCGTTTGACTAAAGAATGCTATCCACCATGTTGTCTTAATCAATGGGCTTCAGGCCCATCCCCCTCCACCACTCTAAAATAATTTTCCTTACTATTCCTTCAATGAGAGTAACTACTAAATTGCTTTCAAATATAACAAATTTCAATGAAATCACTCCATTTTTAAGAGTTTTTTTTACCGAATTATGTCTAATAAAGTTGTGTCTTCTTTTACCATTGTAGACATTATTTTTAGCAATCCCAATAGTTCTCTGTGAATCACAATATAAGGAGACTGACACTAAAGATCTTACCCACAATGGCATGTCTATCAATATGTCCTCAACCATTCTGCTTCTTGACCTATCAATTCAAAGGCTATAAATTCTAATGGTTGAGTATGCAATACAAGTTTGTTTAGCTAATTTCCATGATATAACATCTCCACCTAAAGTAAAGACATAGCCATTAGTAGAGCTTACTTCATCATTATCAGTTACCCAATTTACTTCATAAAATCTTCTAACACTGCAAGAAATTTACTAAAATGCTGACGTCAATTTATTATACCTTTAAGGTATTTAAGTAAACGATGAAGTGCACTCCAATGTTTATTACTCAAATTACAAGTATAATGACTCAATTTAATAATAAGATAGGTTATGTCAGGTCTAGTATAGTTTCATAAGAAACATTACACTACATATGATCTTAGCGTATTCATCTTCTAAAATAATAGGCCCTTTGTCCTTTTTAAGTGAAAAGCTAGGATCATAAGGTGTTCTTATAGGTAAAAATATCAAACGTTTTCAAAATTTTCTCAATATAATGTGATTGACATAAGGAAAACCCATTTTTAGTTTGATTAATTTTAATAACAAGAATCACATCAACTTCTCCTAGCTCTTTTATATCAAATTAAAAAGATAAAAAAAATTTGGTCTCTTTTATCACATTTATATTAGTACCGAAAATGAGCATATTATCAACATATAAACATATAATCACATAATCTAATCCAAAAAACTTAAAATACACACAAGAATTAGATTCATTACAAGAATTAGATTCATTTGCAATATAATTCTTGCTTACAAATGTATGATCAAATTTTTCATACCACTACTTAAAAGTTTGTTTAAGATCATAAAGAGACTTTTTAATTTTACATACTTTATCCTCCAGGATGTTCCATAGATATTTCTTCTTCAAGATCACCATTTAGAAAGGTCATTTTAACATCCATTTTATGTATTACTAGGTTATGAATAGCAGGAAGTGCAATAAGAGTTCTAATTGTAGCGATTTTAGTCATTGGAGAATAGGTGTCAAAGTAGCCAACGCCTTTCTTTTGAGTGTAACCTATTACTACCAATCTTGCCTTAAGTTTTTCTATAGATATGTCTAGCCTTCTTTTCCTTTTAAATTTCAATTTACACCTAATAATTTTACTATCTTTAGGTAAATCATCTAAGTTTCAAGTGTGGTTTGATATTATAAAGTCTAGTTTAATTTTAATGCATTCTTTTCAAAAGCTAGCATCTATAAAAGTTATTGCCCCTTTAAACATTTTAAGATCTTCAATTAGAAATGTAGACACTATATCCTCATATATTCTATTAGAATTCTCAACCAGAAAAGTAGTAACAAGATTAGGTCTAAAATCATTTTCTATTTTTCTTCTTTTACTTCTCTTAGGTTCATTTACATACTCATTTGAAACATAACTAAAAAGCAAAGAACAAGACATCACAACAACATTAGTTAGACCAACATTATTACTAATGTCATTTTTCTTCACTAGACAAAATATATTAAAAATTTCAACATCTTTAGATTCACAAATAGAATGATCACTTATACACATAAATCGATATGCTACACTATTTGAGCATAAATAATAAAAACACAATCCAAGGTTTTAGGTCTAACAGTAGTTTTCTTAAAGTCTAGTAAGCCTACTTTAGATAAACACCCCAACACTTTAAAAAAATTCAAGTTAGAAGAATTTCCACATTTCATAAGGTGTTTTATGTAACTTTTTATAAGAACCTATTAAGAATATAACTTGCAGATAAAACACCTTCCCCCCCCCACATATTGTCAGATATATTAGAGCTTTGCAATGTTGTATTTATAATTTATTTAAGGGGACAATTTTTTCTTTCTATGATTCC
>JANQBM010000220.1:27807303-27819925 GCA_025594535.1 Erythroxylum domingense
TATGTGGCTTGATATTGCTTTGCATAGTCATATACGCACAAACATTCTAAGTTCAGACTCGTTGCTTTCGTTGGGTCCTGCGTATTCTTTGGTCACTCAAGAGGGGAGATACAAGCAAATTGCTCGACCTAGTGATGAGAGAGTTAACGCTGTGAGCTTTGCAGTACAAGACGGGACACGATCACTTAACGTAGCCCCTACTCTCATGCCGATACCAACTGCAAAAAGGAGGGCTATAAAGTGAAGGATTGCTATAAGATCATTGGATACCCAGACTGGTAGTATACAGGATGAGGTGGAGGTTTGTTGGAACAGAAATAAAAGATCACTGCAGAAAACTAACATAATAAAATAAAGGTTGAAAGTGTTTAAAGATGTTAAGAAAGGCTGATATTATTATTTCATTGAAACTAAAATATTTATAGGCAAGCAATGAACAATGTAAACTGATTTTTCTGCCTAAAATCAGAGTTGTTACATAGGAAAACAATATAATAAAACTTTAACTAATTCCTTAATTTACTGCTAGTCTTCGTGGCAGAGATTTCAGCAACTAACTTCATAGAATAAGTCTTCATTCCTTAAAACCTGGAATGCCAATATCTGAACACTCCTCCTTGGCATTTAGGTGATTAACACCTATTTTTTTCTTCAAAACTTCAAATCTTTCTTTTGGAAATGGTTTAGTAAAGATATCTGCCAATTGATTTTCAGATGAACGATGAACAATGAACAAGTAGCACTTCATTTGATTGTTGAACTTCTCTAATAAAGTGGAGCTTGATCTTTATATGCTTTTTTCTACCATTAAATACTGGATTTTTTAAGATTGAAACTGCAGAATTGTTGTCACACGTAATCTTCCTTGCCTCAGCCTGCTCTTGACCCAAGTCTTTCAACAATTTTCGTAGCCAAATAGCATGATTTACTGCAGCAGCATCAATATATTCTGCTTCTGCTATGGATTGGGCCATGGTTTCTTGTTTCTTTGAGCTCCAAGTAAAAAAACTAGAGCCTAGAGCAAATAAATATCCAGATGTACTTTTTGCGACATCAACACAGCCTCCCCAATCACTGTCGGAGTATCCTATCAACTTCAACCTTGCATCTACATACTTAGAAAAATAGATTCCAAAAGAAACAGTTCCTTTGGTGTGTCTCAATATTCTTTTAGCAGCTAAAAAATGTCTTTCATTTGGTGAATGCACGAATCTGGAAAGTATACTAACAACAAAGATTATATCAGGTCTGGTGGCTGTTAGATAAAAAAGACTGCCAATTAAACTCCTATACAAGCCTTCATCTGTTTTTTTTTAGCCATCATCCTTGCTTAGCTTCTCACTTGTCGTCATTGGAGTAGATACAGGCTTGCCATCCTGCATTTTGAATTTTTTAAGCACATCCATAACATACTTTTTCTAACATATGAAGATACTTGAAAATGACTGCACAACTTCCATTCCCAAAAAATAACTCATGACTCTAAGAGTAGTCATCTCAAAAACTTTCATCATCTCCTCCTTGAACCTTTGAATTAGTTTAGGTTGATGTCTAGTTACAAGGATGTCATCTACAAGATTCAGAACACATTTTCATCCCCTTATTATCTTATTTTTCTCATCTGTCAATATATACTTCTATGCAATTCCAAAAAGACTCGAAACCAACAACACAATCCATACATACAAAACTCCCGGTTTAACCATATGCTGAAGAAAATCTATCCAAAAGCTATCAAACATCTTGCGTTGTATTCCTAATCGAAGTTAACAACTTAGCAGAGAAAAGAATTTGAACATGAACAGAAGAGAAATTCTTTAACTCTTACTTACATTCATTTCTTAAATAAACAGAGTGTGTACATTGCTTCACTTACATATCAAAAGCCACATCAGTAGCATAATACAAAATTACAACATGGATGCTCATGCCTAACATGCTTATAAAGCTATCAAAAATGGTCCAAACTAACTTAGTTACAAATGAAATATTTCTTGGAGATTTGTCGAAATTTTAGCAAGGTTCATTATTGATCTGCTTGTTCTGCATTTAAGGAGTGGAAAGATAATGAGGTGAGCTGGGAAGCTCAGTGGCTAATACGTTTATAGCCATCAGTGATGAGCCACACACACACACACACAACCAAGCATATTTATATACACCAATCCATTTCACAGAACACTTGATTTAAAATTACAATCATATAATCCATATTACATATTTTACAATCATCAAACAAAACATTCATAAATCATGCTCAGCAAATCACAACAAAGTACACAACAATATGGCTCAAGAGAATCTCATAAAACAGAATGGCAAAACCGAAATTTACACTATGAACAGAATGAGTACATTTTTCGAAACTCATGTGCCACAAACGGGCAACCAGAAGAAGGCTATAGGTCAACATGCACGTGACGAACGAAATGGTATCTCTCTTGCCCACACAAGCAAATTTTCGATTTTTACATATTTCATATCATAATCATATTTTCATGCTTCTAAAATTTTCTATTTTTCATTAACATCAAAGTAGCAGAATTCTTACAAAGCAAACATGATTTCAATCACGTATTATTTTTTACAATAAATAAAAGCAAGCATTTAAGTACACATACAAGCAAATAATTCAGCTCATTAACATAACGACTATAAACGTATTACCCACCTATTTACTTGTAACTTCAAACTTAAGTTCGTCTCTCCTCTTGCTCTTTCCTTCAAGTTTCTTGGTTTCCTTCAAACAAACACACTTCCATTTAAACTAATATACAAATAGAAAATCCTTAAAGTTCTAATATCTAAGAATGAGCTTAAAATTAATCTACTCTTAATTTATTTAAGTTAGAAGAACTAAAATCTAGTTAAAAGTTCATGAAAATCTAAGAACGTAAATCTCTTGTTCCTCTTCTTTCTCTTTTCATTTTCAACACATAAAACTTGTTTTCTCTACTTCCTTCTTCTATCAATAAGAAGAAAAGATAAAGGTTACCTAAAACTAAGTTGAACCTTCTTCTTCCACTTCTTATCTCCTTTATCTTTCTTTCCTTCTTCTTCTTTTCTAGTTCAATTTCTGCTTCTCTTCTTCTACTTCTTTCTACATTTTTCTTCTCTCATTCTTTCTTGTTTTTCACGACTCTCTCTCTTTTTCCCTAACCTCTCAAACACGTCTCTCCCTTACACTACTCTCTTCCTCTTTCTCTAGTTTCTTTTAGGTTCTTTTTTTCTTTCTTCTTTACTCTCACAAACACGTCTCTTTCTTTCTTATTATTATTATTTTTCCAACACTTCACTCATGCACCCTTCATTCACTTCTTCTCTTATTAATTCAAGACAACAATTTTTTTTATCTATCCAAGCTTACCCTTTCATATTTGATTTAATATCTTCTAACTCCTTAACTTAATTCTAACACTTCCATTTAATCCATGCAACCATATGTAATTAAAAATATTCATAAATAAACTCCAAAATTTTCTAATTCAAGAATTCTAATTTTTACTCATGACTAAATGCCAACAATTTCTCATTTAATAATTCTAACTTCCAAGAAAGGTTCGGGGTCCAACAGTTTCAACTCCACCCTTTCAAACTTTTCTCCCACTTCACCATTCCTAGACTTGGTACTCTTATTGAAAGTCATGTCATAGTGCCTCAATATTTTTTATTTTTATCTTCCCAAAACCAATACCTAAACTCATCAAAATCAAACCTAATAAAAAATATTTAATAGCCACAGGATCAAGTTTGTCTCACTTATGATAGTTAATGTGTAGGTAAGCCATACAATTAAAAGTTCCAATGTGTGAAAGATTTACCTTTTTCCTGACCAAACCTCTTTTGGAATCTTGAAACTTAACGGAGCTGATAATCCTTTGTTTATCAGGTATGTTGTTATAATAATTGCATCTACCGAGAACATTTTTTATAACCCTGCATGAACCCTCATGCTCTTCATTTGATCATTTAATATTGGTTCATTCTTTCAGCTACCTCATTCTATTTTGCCTTTCTAGGAACCATCCTAGTCCATCTAATCCTATTGTTAACATAAAACTTCTTGAATTTTGTCTTGTCATATTCTTCTCCATTGTCAAACCTCAAGCATTTGATCTTCTTCCCAGTTTGATTTCCTACCTCAACATTCCGCCTCTTAAAAATAGCAGATACATTAGATGATATAATAGTTGAAGGTCCTGACACATCTATGTACGCTAGCTTTAACTTCTTTGCCTTTGGACTTCTTTCTACCTCTTAGAAAATGAAATTTTTGCTTTTTGTAGACACAACTCTCATCTAAATCAACTTGTTTTAAACTTGAAAGAGCTCCTTCAAAGCTAGAATCTTCATCCCTTTCTAGCTCAAATGCCAAAGTTTATCGTATCATAGCCTTAAGCTATCAATATTAGCTATAGCGACTGCATTTAAACACTCTATAGTAATGTATAATGTCCCTTTTTTCATCCCCATGCTACAATCCTGGCACCTATTGCAACCTTCCAGGAAGCCTCTTGGAATGTTGTCCTATACCTAGAACTATTTAGCTAATCCTTTAAGATCAAATTATTCTTTAGGTTTGGAATGTACCTAACATCTTGTAGCTCTTACTTATCCCTACCAAAAGACTTGATAAGCATATCTCCCTTCCTTATAATTTATAGTGGCTTATCATTAGCAAGAAAAATCTTCCTGAATTTCCATTTTAAAAATTTTGGTGCAACTCTCTACATGGAAAAGAATGAAACAATGCTCCAGAGTTCAAAACGTAAGATTTAGTAGGGTTGTCAATGCTTAAAATCAAAGTGTTCTTAATTTCCTCCGTTGAATTTGCAATATCATTATCCTTTTGCTACTAATTATTTTGCTTCTTTGGCTTAAGAAAATCCCTTTTGAGATGATCCTTATCACTACAGTGTTAGTTTATGCCTTGTAACCAATCAGTTGGTTGCAATTTAATGTATGACATTGTTATTTAATTAATGAATAGGCATTCTTTAACTTTGTATATTAAATTAATTACATTTGATGTTTTAATACTAAAGGTAAAATCCCTGAAATAATTACTTTGTAATTGAAATTATGATAAGATCATAATTGTGAGATTCAACTTACCTTTACGTATTGTTCCTAAATATTCCTAGTTGTAGTTTCATCAAGACTGGATAATGTTGAAACAGTAAAACTAACACACATTATGTTTCTTTCTTATGAAGAAAGTAATTGATCTCATAAATTAAAATATAGAGATACTTAAACTAATGTGTGGGTAATTATTAGAGAATAAGTCACTGAACTTACCTAAAAATGAGAATGTCAAATGGAATATTACTTATGAATCTATGGATTTCCTCATAATAATAGTTGTATAATTGATCCTTAGACTTGAGATTATCAAGGTATCTCGTATAATATTACTGTATTTTGATGCTATTTATGAATTTTCTTACGATAATCCAGTCAGTAGTACTTGGATGCAGTATGAATAATATGGAGATAGTTGTGTAAGTCAATAGAGGATTTGTTACTCTAAAGGAATTAGAGAGAATGTTCTACTGTTCTTAATTAGTAGTAATTTATGGAATTCTCTGACAGGGTGAATTGACATTTAAAAAAATGTTTTCAAATGTCAATTATAAATCAATTACTAATTAGCAAGAATAAACATAATTGGATAAAAAGAGTATTGTTAAGAAATATGGTATACATCTTATTATTTGGTTTTGGAATTTTTCAATAATTGGATATCTAAGATAATATTGATGATTTTAAAATTCAAATTAAAGTGGGATAGAATAAAATCTGCTATCTTGAAAAATTGGAAAGAGTTAGAACTCTATCTAGAAAAGAACTCTTGTAGATCACGTCTATATGGGATGAAGGGTATTATATGTATTCGAGAGATCATGCGTAAGTGAAGACTCCTTGGTGAAGTGGGGAACAAATGTTGGATGGGTCCTCAGTGAATCACGCAACACATGTTGATGGGTGTATGTGTGTAACTATGACTTTCCCGATGATGTTATTTGCGTGACTTTAGTTGGTTTAACTATGAATTGATTTTGAGTGTGTGAAGTTTCAATATATGCATTGATTGATTTTGTGGGTGCAACATCTTAGAGTGTTCACGGCTGGGTGTTGTCTTTTGATGTTCGATCGATGGCAGCTCTTTGAGTGTGGTTGTTATCTAATATTTTGTCGTGTCTTCTCTTTGATCTTTTGGTGTGTGGCTCACGACTAGGTTGGTTTATGTATTACGTGTGTCTTCTACCAAAGGCTTATTTGCTTGGTCTGTCATGCTTGATGTCTTCCTGTTGCAGCTGTAATTTGGTGTTGGAATTTGCATGAATCATCCCATAGTGTGTGGTGACAACTTTCAGATCTATTTTAGTGGAGCTAAACCTATCAAGAAGTTGTGCTTATTTTTTTATCTTAAGTGTATTATGTTTTGTTCTTAGTTATTTAATCACTTAATTATTCATTTATTATTCTTTCGTTAAAAGATTGTTGAGAAAAATCCTCTGTTGAGGTTAACACAAGTTGGTCTTGTTATCGGGTGTGAAATACTTTCACAGGTAGTGAGGACGATGGATATTGTCAAGGGTTAAGTGGTGTCAGCTCAGTAAAGCCTTATATGAAACTATTTTTATTAGTGAAAGTATTAAGCTGGGTGAGGGCCCCGTAAACATAGGCAAGGTGTGTTAAACTGCGTTACCAAATTTCAGTGTTGATTTATATCTGTACGTTTAATTTTTTTAGTTTTTGGTTGTACTAAAAATGACTGCAGAAAAATAAGAAATTTTACGAAACCATTACAACCTACGGTTTTTCAACTAGTACCAGAGAAAGGTTACCAAAGTAGAACTTGGTACATCAAGTTGGTGCAGATCTGTGTTTCATAATTATGGCTATAAAAGAAGGGACATCAATCATCAGACCACTATTATTAGATGGTTCAAATTATTCCACGTGGAAATCACATATGAGAGTATTCATCCAGGCACAAGGAACAAAAGGGTGGAACTTAGTTTTAAATGGCTGGACACATCCAGGGACGACTAATGAAAAGGGAAGCAATGCTTAAAGATGCATCTGAGTGGACAAGGGCTGAAAAGAGAGAGCCCTTAGAAATTCTCCAGCCTTGCATGTCATCTTCAATGCAGTTGATGAAGGTCGCTTTGCTATGATGTCAGCCTGTAAATCGGCGAAAGAAGCGTGGGATACTTTACAAATTATACATGAGGGATCGAAATCTGTGATAGCTTCGAAATTTCAGATGTTGACTGTGAGATTTGAAGAGTTGAGAATGGAAGAAAGTGAAACTATTGGAGACTTCCATGAGAGACTGCGTGATATAGCAAACTAAGAACATCAACTCGGGAAGAAGTACTCTAACCTGAAACTAGTTAAGAAGACATTGAGATCGTTACCTCTGAGGTTCATACCAAAAATTACAGCAATCGAGGAAGCTCATGACTTCAATGAATTGTCATTGGATAAGGTAATTAGAATTCTTACTAATTTTGAGATGAATTTGTTAGGGGCCAAATAAGAGAGGAGCAAAGGATTAGCATTGCAAGCCAAGATTGGTAAAGCCGTGAATGACTTCGAAGATGGAGCCGATGAGAATGAGGATATGGAGTAATTGATAAGAAATTTCAGCAAGTGGTTAAAGAAAATACAGAAGGATATATCCGAGTTTAAGCAAAACTATGGGAGTTCATCGAACAACAATTTCAAAAAACAAGCTAAAACTCAAAAGGCTAAAGAAAAGTGAAGAAAATTCAATGTCATGAGTGTCAAGGCTTCGGACATGTGCTAACACCTTGAAGAAAAGAAAAGGGAAGTCCTATACAAGCACTTGGAGTGAGAACGAATCCGGAAGTGAGTATGGTAGAGAAGAAGAAGTTGTGAATAGTATTGCGTTAGTTACTTTATACAGCAAAAGTTCATTTATTTGCTTAACAGTAACCAAAAAGGAAGTAACCGATGATGAAAATGTGAGAAAATCAGAAAATTTCAGGAAAAACACAGACAAATCAGCTCTCATATTATGACAGTGATGACAGTGGTTCAAATGACAAAAAGGAGGATATCTATGAAGCCTATGAATTAATGTATGCAAAATGGGTGCAAACATATAAGAAAAATGAAAAGCTAAAGAAGGAAAACCTCTCCATAAAGAACATCATTCAAGATTTAGAGAAGAAGTTGTTGTCTATATTAAATGAGCTTGGAGAAACAAAATTGAAGTTGTTCAGTACAGAAAAAGGAATAAGAATGCTAAATGGAGGTACAAAACAATTACAACAATTTCTGAAAATCAGTAAGATTAAAGGGGATCTTCAAGGCATTAGCTACAAAGGTGAATGTTCTAAGGTGAATGATGGGAAAAATAATGCAACTAGAGCTGTCTAAGAAGAAACCTCAAGAAAGAATCGGAGGTTTATACCTACATGTCATTTTTGTGGGGTTATTAAAAATATAAGACTGAAATGTTACAAGTTGTTACAAATAATGTTTCAAAGGGGTCAAAACTAAAAAAATCATATACTCTACGTTAAATTTTTGGTAGCAGAAATCCATGGTACCGAAGCACTTTTAGGTTAGAAAGGGTCAAGTAAAAGCTCAAAGACGCAGTGAAGGAAAAATAAGAAATTGTCCATATTCACAGCTAGTTGCTGCTGTTAAAGAAACTAGTCAGATAGAGGATTTGTTAGTTGCTTATAAAAGAGAAGCCAACCAAACATCTGATGATAGAGATAATGTGATGAGGAATAAGACCATGTTTGAATTTTTCAAGGGACACAGGAACTGTGTGCTTTACATTTTTTAAGTATAGTTTGATGTTGTTTATTAAAAAAAAAAGAGGGCTCGAAGGAGTTTTTGAGTTTTTATTTATGGGTTTTTTAAGGTTTAGTTTATTGGTGTGTGTTTGGATTTTTTCTTAATTGTTAAATAGCATATTTGATGTGAGAATGAGGTTCTGCTTGATGATTTGAGAATTCTGCTTTTGGATTTTGATTTATAAAATTATGTCAAGAAAAAGCTCATGCCTGGTTGGAGAATTGTAGGAAGATTCGAGTTTTTCAAGTTTTATCTTGATTTCTCTATATTGTGGGCGTTATGAATTTGAGCAATATGCATTCATATGGTTTATGTGAAAAGAAGATTGATTAAGTTTGATTATGATTCTTTGAATGCATTTTTGGGATTTATGAATTTAATCAGCCGTATGAGTATGACTTTAATGTAAGTACCGATATGTTGGCTAATGTTTTGATTGGTGGGAAATTGTCATTTGGCATACTTATAATCCTTCCACTACACCTATTGTTGGATTTTATGCTTCTTAATTCGTTGAGATTGATCACATTAAAGACATTCTTGTTTTGACTTTGTATTGTCCCAAGGGGGAGACATTAGATTGTTTTTGGTGGCTATTCAATTCAGGGGGAGATTTTAAGGTATCTCCATGACTATTAGTCTTGCTTTTTGGCATCTTTTTGTCCCAAGGGAGAGAAATTTGGATGATTGAATAATTGTTCATTATTGTTTCTTTGGATGTTTCTTGAACTTGAAAAACTTGATGGATTTTTTTTAGAACTTGATGTTGGATTAAAGGAGAGTTCTTTTCTCATCAGGATTATATGTCCAATTATTTTATTTAGGGGGAGTTTCATATTTGTGACAAACAATGCCAAAAAGGGGATATTGTTAAGATATATAGTATATATCTTGTTATTTGATTTTTGGCATTTTTCGATAATTGGACATCTAAGATAATGTTGATGGTTTAAAATTCAAATCAAAGTCGGATAGAATAAAATTTTCTATCTTGGAAAATTGGATAAAGTTAGAACTCTATCTAGAGAAGAACTCTTATAGATCACATCTGTGTGGGCTGAAAGGTATTGTGTGTAATATAGAGATTCTGCGTGTGTGAAGACTCCTTAGTGAAGTGGGGAACAAATGTTGGATGGGTCCTCAGTGAATCACGCAACATATGTTGATGAGTGTATGTGTGTAGCTGTGACTTTCCCTATGATGTTATTCACGTGACTTCAGCTGGGCTTAATTGTGAATTGATTTTGGTTGTGTGAAGTTTTAGTATGTGCGTTGATTGATTTAATAGGTTTGACATCATAGAGTGTTCACGGCTTGGTGTTGTCTTTTGATGTGCGATTCGTGGCAGCTTTTTGAGTGTGGTTGTTGTCTAATATTTTGTCGTGTCTTCTTCCTTGATCTTTTAGTGTGTGGCTCACGACTGGGTTGGTTTGTGTATTGCGTGTGTCTTCTACCAAAGGTTTATTTGCTTAGTCTGTCATGCTTGATGTCTTCCTATTGTAGCTATAACTTGGTATTGGAAATTGCGTGAATCATCCCATAGTGTGTGGTAACAACTTTCAGATCTATTTCAGTGGAGCTAAACCTATAGGGAAGTTGTCCTTCTTTTCTATCTCTAAGTGTATTATGTTTTGTTCTTAGTTATTTAATCATTTGAGTTATTCGTTTATTGTTCTTTCGTTAAAAGATTGTTGAGAAAAATCCTCTGTTGAAGTTAACACGAGTTAGTCGTATTATTGAGTGTGAAATACTTTCAAGGGTAGTGAGGACAAGGGATAATGTCAAGGGTTGAGTGATGTCATCTCAGTAAAGCCTTGTATAAAACTATTGTCGTTAATGAAAGTATTAAGCTGGGTGAGGACCCTACAAACATAGGCATGGTGTGCCGAATTACGTTACCAAATTTCGGTGTTGATTTATATTTGTGCATTTAATTTTTCTAATTTTTGATTATGCTAAAAACGACTGCGGTAAGTTGAAGATTTTGCAAAACTAATAAACCCCTTCGAATTTTCAAGTATACACTATATTCATACTCTATTCAATTGGAACATTTGATGACGAAAGGACTAAATTATATATCATAACCATGCATAGATAGGTTAAGCCAAATCACTTTGACATTCCTGATATTTGAGTGGTTGTGACATATTGCTAGACGTTAATCTTGACCTATGATTATAAATTATGTAATTAGAGAACTAAAGATAAATTAAAAGAAATTTTAATTTATCTAATTCTAATTGTGAATTAAAATTATAATGTTTAATCATTGTCAATATATTAGAAACTTAATGGGCCACACATTAAAGAGCATATCATGAAGGAAAAATTAATTTTAATTAAGTTGGGCTTAATTATAAAGTTTGAGAAACTTTAAGGATCAAATATGAGATATTTGATTTTATTAAATTAAATTAATTATAATTAGAGTTTAACTTTAATTATAATTGAGGTATTTAATTTTAATGGAAACTGTAAAACCCTAATGTTTTTTTTATAAATAGGAGTAAGCATCAGGAAGCTAGCACTCTTGCTTATTTTCTCTTAAATGTTGAGAAGTTGCTCTGTGAATATCGTTAGAGGCCAGACGATTGAACAGCTCGTAATTGACACAGTGAAAAGTTTTTCAAAGGATTTCAACAGGAATGTGAATAAGGTACATTTCTTATGATTCGTATTCTTATTTTATTCAAGTTATTCAATTATTAGGATTCAAATGGAAACCATAAAATTTTATATTCCATTCCTCCCATGATTCGATCGCGGTTGATTTCTAACATACAGTTCTAGCAGAGAACATTACTTAAACTTTTTGAATTTCCCCTACCTTTATATATTGATATGTCGTGTTTATTTTAACCCCACTACTTATTCTTTCCCTTTCCCAACGCTCAAAGGATTCCTTAAGGATTCTCCTAATTCTATACTGCAAAGACCCTCAATTACAATTGCATCTTTAGCATCAACTAGTTTTAATTTTCCTTTACCACGGGAAGTACTAATTATGGAAATAAAAGTATCTCAAATTTCAAGTATAGAAGACAACAAAATTAGTACTTGAGTTTCATCGTCAAAATTAATCTCGACAAAACTTAGTTGATTGATAATCATATTAGCTTATTTAGTATGATCAACAAAATTACTACCACCATCCATCTTAAGATTAAACCACACCAAAAATACCTTGTTGATCTCTAATGGCTTATCATACCTATTTGGCAAAGACTAAAAATCCTAAAATGGTCTTCTTATTCATGGTGTTAAGCACAATATTCCTAATTAACATCAATTGAGCAACACCTAACATTTGCCTATTGAATAGATCCTAATCAACCTTCACCATAGAATCTGGCTTCTTCCTGTTGAGAGGGAAGTGTAAATTTTTTTGGTACAAATAATCTTCAATCTGTATTTTCCAAAACTCAAAATCCTTCCCATCCAACTTTTTATTTTCACCTTCTTGTCCTCCATTGTTGTAAATCTTATGATTTTCTAATCTCACTCTAACACCAGTTGTTAAGATCATCAGCCACAAACATAAAACAATAATAAATTTGTAAAAAAAAATAAAATAACACTATTTTTTCCATGGTTCAACAATGTGTCAATGTCCACGATCGCATTAGAAATTTTATTCTCTCTTGTCTTCTGGTGTACAATAACACCATGGCTCTATATATACCAAGAACCTACAATAGAATATGGAAACAAAATTTTATCCAAATTATAATAAAATATGGAAACATAATCCTATACAAACTACGATACCAAT
>JANQBM010000220.1:27929161-27941399 GCA_025594535.1 Erythroxylum domingense
GGGGAAGGGTGGGATTCACGTGACATCACCCTCCAAAGGTCGAAGAAAGTTAGCCTGTCAATTATCAGTCTTGTTCTCATTCGAAGAAAAGAAGAGATGATCCTAGCATTTTTCTATTTACTCTAATTTAATTAATTACAATTAAATGAATATGTATCGTGTAATTACCTAATCAGGAGTTTCCAAAATTATCTTCCATGCTTAAGTAGTAAATCAATGAATGGGCATGGTCAATAAGGTAAATACACATGTAACCACTTTTGTCCTTAACAAGGGAAAAATTACCATAAATTGTAACAATAGAACATTGTTTACCATGTTAAGAGGCTCTCATGTCCATTTATTTCACGAAAATGTGAAAGATATATAGTTTAAAAATAGAGAGAGAGAGAGAGAGAGAGATTTTTTCATATAAGTAGTGTGTGTGTGTGTGTGTTTTCGATGGGTTAATACTGATTTTATATAAATAATTTGAGGGAATAATATGGAAATTTTCCTTCTTAACCGTTCAGACCAGTATTAAAGTCTGTTTTTCCTCCCTTTTTAATTAGCTTTTGAGAACTTTTGGATAACTACGTCAAGAACCTTCTTAAATTTAACATAATGCCTTACAGTACCGCAAGTTTGCAAGAAAACCTGTCACAGACTGAAAATTTTCACGGTTAGCCATATGAACATGGCATGAGATAAGTAGAAAGACACTACTCGGGGAGAAAAGAAAAAGGGATAGACATGCAAATTAGAAAGACGTAGCAAACCAAAGTATCCAAAACAGGAAATCGGAAACAATAACTAGAAATACCCACATGGAAGACCACGCCCAAAATATGGATACCAATAAAACCAATCAGTCAATGGGTGGTTTCCAAATTAAATAGCTAAAGAAGTTAATGGCTCATTGCCTTGTAGTGAAAGGGGTATAGAGTTAGAAAGTAAAGAGAACTTGTACTCTGTTTTTAATGAATGATCTCAATCAATTAATGAAAGAAGAAGGGTGAGTATAAGGCAATTACATTGAAAAATATAGTATTTTTCATTACTTTTTTTTGTTTAAATTGTGTTTCGATTTGCCAATTCCTATTATTGCAATTTTAGTGGAAAATATTTTAATATTTTTAGTTAATAATGTTCCGTATATATATATATATGACATTTGGTGTGAGGTTCATTAACTTCTCACAGCTATATATATATATATATGTTGACAACTTATAGTTGAGACAAATTGTTGATGATATAGTTATCTCATTTGCAAGGGACTCTAGTCGATGGTTGAGGGCCAAGCTAGCCATTAAAGAAGATGCAAGCATGTTAGATGAACAATGCATTGATTTGAGTAATGAGTGCCGCTTGTTGTCTTACATTCTCAAGCGATGTGCCTACATTGAGTCTTTGAAATATTTTTCAAAACCAAAAGTGGGATCAAGATCGAACTAGAACATTAAAAAGACCTTGATCCTTATCACCCTTTTAATCATTATTGTACTTTTGTTTCATTGAATGTACGTAAGTTTATCTTCAACTAAATTAACTCTTACTTCTAATGGCGTACATGAGTTTACATAACAAATTTATCTCTCTTTTTTTTCATTAATTATAGCACTAGAATTGTGTTAATGAGGAGGGTGAATTCTTATATAGAATAATAGATCTTGTAGGAAAAATAGGAGTCGAGTTCAACCTTCTAGGAATAGTGGAAGTGAAACTTAAGGATGATATATCATAACCAAACGTAACTATAGAAGACATAATTGCAAATCCAACTCCAACTACAAGTTTTGCATGAGATGGGAGTATATATCAATCAACAACAGCAGTAGTACCTCTTTCACACGGCATAACGGCTTCCTTGCCAACCTGCTTAATAGTTAAGTATATATCCTGCTACAGTTGGCACCAATAATGAAATTCCTGATTTTCAATAATAATTTAAAAATAACAACAACAATAATAATAATTAAATCGAAAACGAAATTCTACCCTTTTCACCTCTCAAAATTAATAACAATAGTAATAAAAAGTACTAATTGATTTCGTTCACTATGGAGTTTATGTCTTTTGAAATGCTTCTTTGTAGTCATTTTCTTCCAAGTTAGATGTCATCTCCTTAACCATAATGTGCTCTTCATCAATCCGCTAAAGTTGTAATGTTTTAGCATTAAACTAACAAAAAATGAACAAGACAAGGATAACAGTTTAATAATAGAGACTATCTTTCTAATGAAAAAGAAAATCGACATGTAATAAGGGTAACCAAACATGCCCATCTTGACATTGCCAAACCTTAAAACGGTTACATGTGCCTTTCAGACCACAGCGCCTCTTCTTCCTCTATACATACAAATGCACGAAAACAAACCTACCTTGTACAGAGCCTCCAAACCTATGGCACGTGCCAGTCATCTTTTGCTTGTGGCCTTTCCCATATTGCCAAATGCCAATTACAAACCCCCTTTTGCCCATCCATCGATAGCTTGCTTGGTTCGTCGTATTAACGCGCGCAAGTGAAAATAGAAAGACTTGAGTTGTCCGAATTGACCTTACCAACTAGAATTTATTCGGGGTTAGAAATAATCATTGGATAGGGCATTATGGTCACGTAAATCAAATTGAAGGATGGTGGTAGTTTGGATCATTTGAGATGACTTCGTACTGACCTTATCTTTATTTTATTCCGTAGTTTGCGTTGGTTTCCAAATGACGTTTTGAAAATGACAATTACAGCCAATATATTGAGGTGACATTTTCGTCTTTTCACACTGATTAATATGATTAATTTCTCATTACAAAATAATCCCACAGCTTCTGTAAAAGAGCCCAATTGCTTGTCTCTTCCTTTCTTGTGGATATGCATGCTTCTAATTTTCAATTGACCAAATTGCCCTCAACCACACATTATTTGACGTAGGAGGTTTCGGTAATTTACAATATCATGTATATATTATATGCTCAAGTCATTGTTCTTTTTTATTTTATGCACCGGTTAATATAATAATAAATCATTTTATTAATTTTAAAAAATGCGACCAATTCTCTTCTTTTTTCCTTCTATAATTAATTTCTTTTGGGCTTTTGGCATGGCTCTGTGGGACTGAGTTATCACATTGAGAACTCTTCCTCCAAAGCCTCCAATTTTTTTTCCAACTTTTTTCCTTTTATAAATTTGATTTTGTTGAAAATATAAACCTCTCAAGGGAAGGAAGAGAGAGGGGTGATTAGTGATTACGAAGACACACTCACTAGTGCTGCAAAGAGCAAGCACAAAGAGAAAGAAAAAGAGAGAAAGAGACGGCAGACAGAGGACAGCACCAGTTAGAGAGAGTGAGAGAGAAGTGGGAATTCACGAAGCTTTCTGTACCCCAGAAGAGAAAATGATGTCTGAAAGCTTTACATCGTTTCAAACTCTTTGCAACTCACCAGAGGTATACTTCCAAGTGTGTTTGTTTGTGTGTGTGTATAAATAGATATATTAGACGATGAACAAAGCCGAAACTATACAAAATTTATCGTAAAAAGGAGTTATAACAGAGACCCGTTTGATAGTTTTTCCTGTTCATTTTCTCTATTCATCTCCAGTTCTATCTTTAGTCTCCTGGTCTTCTCTTGATATCTAAAGGTGTAGTTTTTACTAGATGCGTGTTGGTTGTTTTGGCTTGGTGTCTCTCTAACCGATCCATCTAGCAGGTGAATTGAGAAAAATAGAGCAAAGGGGTGGGGTGATTTTACAGGAGATGATGATTGTCAAGATACTGATATGGGGATAGCAACTCCACTTCTTCATCCAATTCTCAAGATAGCTACAACTCATCACCAGCCAATTGCTCCAATCCCAAGCAGTAATTCAAGTTCTGCTGATTATTCTATGTCCCAACAGGACTACCATCAGACTATCTTCTCCTTCTCGAATGGCTTCGAGAGAAGCAGTCAGGAACATCCCCACCAACAACAACAGCAACAGCAACACCAGCATCACTTAGCACGACAGATCCGTAGAGATAAACTTAGAGTTCAAGCAAGCTACGAGCCACCTCCACCACCATTGGTAGGCATCGAAGAGGAGGTCTCCGGAGGCCTCCCGGTCTACGAAACAGCCGGAATGTTGTCGGAGATGTTTAATTTTCCTCCCGGTGGAGTACCAGCCACGGCTACTGAATTGTTGGACCAGCAGTTGCAATCTAATTACGGGAGGCAACAACAACAAGAAGCAACCAATGACTGGTACGTCAACAACAGGCAAAACATGGTAGGAGGATTAGGTCCGTTAGGAGATTCAAAGAATCACGATAACCGAGAGAGTAGTCTGGCACATCATCATCATCATCATCAGATTTCAGGCATTAATGAGGATTCAGCCGCTGCCATGCAACTCTTTCTCATGAATCCACAGCCCAGATCACCATCTCCAACCCCTTCTCAACCACATCCACCTTCAACTTCTTCTACACTTCACGTGTTGCTTCCTAACCCATCAACTTCTCTTCCAGAGTTTAGTGTCTCAGGACCTGGAGGAGGTTTTGGTGCTAGTACTGTGATCTCTCCACCACTATTGACATGGGTTCCTGATAGTTCACACCAAACTGGAAACACTAGTGTTCATCATGTCAATAACCCGAGTGAGATCGGCAGTGTTGTCGAAGGACAGGGACTTTCTTTGTCATTATCATCATCGTTACAACATTTGGAGGTAGCGAAAGCTGAAGAACTACGGATGGGAGATGGTGGACTTTTATATTACAATCAAGGAGCTGGAGGTTCATCTTCTGGCGCGAGTCATTATTACAAGAATTTTGGTGGTCAAGTTCAACACCAGTCATTGCATTTACAAGGGCCACAAAATCACCAAGTTCATATTGGACTTGGGTCTTCCTTAGGAGTAGTGAATGTGTTAAGAAACTCCAAGTATGTGAAAACAGCACAAGAGTTGCTAGAAGAATTTTGTAGTGTTGGAAGAGGACAGTTCAAGAAGAACAAGTTGGGTAGACACAACTCAAACCCTAGTTCTAATAATCCCGTCGGTGGTGGAAGTGGTGGCAACGGCGGCGGTTCTTGTTCTTCAACAAAGGACGCCCCTCCTTTGTCGGCCGCCGATAGAATCGAGCATCAGAGGAGAAAGGTCAAGCTTTTGACGATGCTTGATGAGGCATGTAATCTCTCTCTCTCTCGCTTTCTCTTTCTCCACCTTCCCTCTTCTTCAATAGTCAAGACTCATCATTTTCCTTTATTTAACTCAGTTACTCCATTAATTTTCAAAACCATGGGGACGGAGAAACAAAAAAATTCCAACCACTTCTTGCTCTATATATTTTAAGATCATCAAATACAAAAAGTTTTACAAAAAGCATGCTTTGTGGCAATAGGGTTGCGTAAGATCTAGGAGGTATAGTTGGCTTAATTGTCATTTATGTTTACGTGAACAAAAATGTATAATCTTTTCGAGTTTACACTGATTGATTGATTAGCCGTTGTGTTTTTGAGTAGTCATTGTACAATTTAAAGAACCTGAGAGACTACTGTTATAGGTTGATGAGTCCAGCAAGAAGCGACGTTTCTCCTGATTGAGAAGATGACTGTTAAGCCACCGTCTTACGTGGGGAAGTTATTATGTTAGCAACTGTCCATACCTGTCATAGTAATCTTTAAGAGAAGAGAGAAAAAGAAAGCCAATATGGTGTATCACATAATCTTAGTTGACTTGGGAAACTTTAGTTTTTGTTTATTGTTTCTACTTCTTTACCTTTTCTTCTCATTCTATTTTGTTTAAACATACACAAGCAAGCCTGTCAATTAGTTTGAATCGGGTAAGAAGAGGGTAGCGAAAGAACACTAGGATATTCTTTGTTGCCATTGACAATCATTTCACTGTACCAGTCTGATTCAAGCATTTATTCTTCTTCTTCTGGTTTCCTTTAAGAGCAACAATGTCTTGACAAAGAGTGTTATTTTTCTTTCACTGTCATCAGTATGACCGTCCCCTTCCAAGTTTCATGAACATCAGCAAACAATATCACGCATAATACTATTATTTATATCCTTTCTTGAATTATGTTCATCTGCAAAATAAAGATGTTGATATGTTACCGCTTCTTCCTTGGTAACGTATGACTTATAATTTTCTTCATATTAATTGCCACTGTAGCTTTCAGCTTTTTTATTATCTTTAAATGGTCGATCAATATTCAGTGACAATCACCTTCGTACTCCCGTCCTCTACTCTTCTTCTTTTTCTTTTGTTTTTTCTGGAACATTGGCATTGATGAAATTTGATTAACGGTTGTCACTTTATCCGTTGATGTTCTTGTCTGAAAAATGCAGGTCGATCGACGATACAACCATTACTGCGAACAAATGCAAATGGTGGTGAACTCATTCGATCTAGTGATGGGGTATGGAGCCGCAGTTCCTTACACAGCACTTGCCCAGAAGGCCATGTCTCGGCATTTTCGTTGTCTAAAAGATGCTATAGCAGCACAATTGAAGCACAGCTGTGAGCTACTTGGAGAAAAAGACGCAACTGGGACCTCAGGCATAACAAAAGGAGAGACACCAAGGCTAAGGTTGTTAGAACAAAGCCTAAGACAGCAAAGAGCCTTTCACCAAATAGGCATGATGGAACAAGAAGCTTGGAGGCCCCAAAGAGGCTTACCTGAACGATCTGTCAACATTTTGAGAGCCTGGCTTTTCGAGCATTTTCTCCACCCGTACGTTTACTTTATCCTTGCCCGATTATGATAATCAATGAAAGTTAAAGTTATCAGGATCAATTATTGTTCAAGGTAAGGTAATCATACTTTATGATTAGTTAAACATGATGGATACACAAGATCCAAGTAGAGCCCTTGTTCTTTATCTGTTGCCTTTTTTCTTTAATTTTTTTGTTATTGGTGATTAAAGCGATGAACAGCATGCAGTGTCCTTGGATGTTGTCTTGTCAGCGCAAAAGCTTTTAAAGGTTTTCTATTTGCCTATTTAGACCCTTAAAGACAGACCCAGAAATTAGTTAATATGAAAAAAACCAACTTTATTAAAGTATAATTTCACTGACCACACCTTTTCCTAGTTGTCTCGACCTTAATATCTCACACCCTTTCTCAGTTTTTAGAGTAAGTGAGGTAGGTACATAATAAGATTGATCAGGGGCTGTAGTTGTCCTACTGGTACCTCTGGTCGCTGCTGGTGTGCTGATCAGATCTTTCCTCTCTTAGATTCCCACGCCCTTGCAGAGAAACAATATCTAATCTAGGGGTACATAAAGCATCGGTGTCTCTTTATACGCTTTTAGTAAGGTGTCTGATGTCATTTTCTGGTCTCTTTCTCAGGTATCCAAGCGACGCAGATAAGCATCTATTGGCTCGACAGACAGGTTTATCAAGAAATCAGGTTGGTAGTCTCTCTCCATATGTCCACTCTCTCCTCAAGCCTGACCTAGGAACAAGGTTTCACGTTTTTTGGGCTCTCTTGTACTGAGCATCAGAAGAACACACCCTGCCTCATAGGGTTAAAAAGAGATTGAAACTAAAATTAAAGAAAGAAAATGAAAAAGAATCGCATGAGAGGCTTGGAAGAAACCATCTGTAAGCTCATCATAACTTGCATGGTCTTGTGTTTCTTTCTCAAGTTTCTTGCATTCGCCTCCGAGAAAGATATATCTATTTTTGGCTTCATTTTCATTGAAAAATCTGATTCTGAAGCAAACATAAATAACTATACAGTGAAGGAACTCACAAGTATTTAAGAGTGTTTGCAAGTACATGATAGGTGAGACATAAAAATTTGAATCACTCTCTGTCCTCAAATAACACTGGCCAACCACACGAGACCAGCCATTAATTAACTTAAACTTGTCGTGTTCTTTTTGACTTGTAGAAATTCTTACTTGCCATTTCTCAGTTCTTAAACCTCCCCTATCAGTTTTTACTTCCAAGTTTGTAGATCTTGTTTTAGAGTTTCTTTATGATGAACTGTTCTAGCCTCCTTCTAAGGTTAGATCACCAAGGATCTACGACTAAAAGTATGAACGTGCAAAATGTGCCCTAAATTGTTTTCATCTAGATAAGCGTGCAAGTTATTCGCATGAAAAGCTTAGAACCGCATATAATTCACATGATAGAGGGCATTACATATTGAAACAAGTACGTGTTTATATGTCTATATTGAAAAATAAATGTCCGACAGATAAGACAGCCATCCAGGTTAATAAATAAAGTGTCCTTTTTATTATGAACTTAAATAGTGTAATGTCCATTAGACAAAGCAAGTCTTTTCGAGGTCTTGCATGGATAGCTTTAATGCTTTGCTCTTAATATAAGGGAACAGATATTCTGTTCCTGCTCAATTCTCCCGTGTTCTCACCACATCTCAACCATCCAATGCAATTTGAGATATATTGGAGCAACAGATCTTCGTACTCTTGTTCTTGTCAACTAATAGTATTGAATAACAAGCAAAAGGCATGAATAGGAATGAGCGTTTCCAAGCCAATATTAGCATCTCTAAAGTTATTTTGTTAATTACCATTTGATTTAGTATTTATGTTCTTTTTTCCATGTCCCAAACTAGTATTATTATTATCTCACTGAGTTCCAGTTGAGTTTGCATGTTTAAAAAGTTTAGATGTTTAAGAGTAGATAAACAACTTTTAACCTCTTCTCATTCTAACAAGACCCATAATATATATGCATGCATGAGTTGATGCTATTTTCAGCCCTTTATGTACGTTCATCCGTGTTATAAAGTGGTGGGTGTTGACTTTGAGGATTTGTCACAGGTTTGCCAAAAAAGAAGAAAATTGAATATTAAGATTTATTACCATGCTTATTCTGGGCATATCATTAATATCATGCGCAGTTCCCTTGATTGGAATGATTAGTATACCAAATTGTGCCTTACTTGACCCATTTGAAGTTAGAGATCTTTTTTTATATTAGAAAGAATTAAGATTCCACTACATTAGATTGTTCCATGATAGATGATGAAGTATTGAAGTTGGATAGCGTAATGAGTCCTCTAATATATATTATGATCTTAGGTATCAAATTGGTTTATAAATGCGAGGGTTCGATTATGGAAACCAATGGTAGAAGAGATGTACCAACAAGAGAACAAAGAGGAAGACTCAGAAGGAACAGGAGAAGATGGAGAAAAGAAACAAAACCACTATAACAATAACAGTGGTCTTGCACAGGCACCAATGCCTACGACTAGTACTACTAATACCACTACAACAACAACATCCACAGCACCACCAGTTGCCACAACAGCAACGACAACTACAGCACCAACACTATCAACAACAATACTAACCTCACCAGCAGGCAAAAGATCCGAAATCAATGCCATTGATAGTGACCCTTCACTCCTTACAATCAATAGACAGTGCTTCTCGGAAAACCAAGCAAGACCCTCCACTTCCTCCACCACCACCACCACCACAGATATGGCGCCACCACCGCAACTTGGCCAAACTTTCCATGACTTGGCCGATGAAACTTGTCGCCGCGGAAGCATGGCTGCAGCTGAACATTATGGGACCACCTCTGCCAATGATAATGTTGCAGACATCGGGTCTACACTCGTAAGGTTTGGGACCACAGGAGACGTATCTCTCACTTTAGGGCTACGCCATGCCGGAGGGAACATCCCAGTCCCAGAGAAGACTTCTAGTTTCTCTTTTCGAGAATTTGGGGGTTGTTAATTATTAATCAATCGATTAATTTCATTACTTGAACACCTTTAATTAAGCTAAAATTTTAAAACTTTAGTCTTCTGTTTCTATCCTTTTTTCTTACTCTACGTAAATGACAAAATGCTGCAAACATTAGTTAGCTAGAGCTACAATGGGTCTATTGTAATTGTGTATAGTAGACTGTTTTTGCTATGTATTTAAGGTTTTTGTACCTTAATGTTTACTAGAATAACATGAAATCATGAATTTTGTTAAAAAAAAAGTGGAAAAAAAGATCAAGTGGTTACTTGCTTTGATAACCCTAAAGATATTTATGTTATCTATTATAGCAACCTTTGTAACCGCGATTGAGTACATCACTGAAAGCTATTGATTTCAGAATGCTACTAGTCATTGCATAACATGGTGGAGTCTAGAAACAACAGGTGAACATGAATTTAAGGCACATGGATTTGCAACCTTTATTTGGTAAGACTTGGTCCTTCTATCGTTTTCGCTTCTAATCAACTCTGTCAAAAGACAGTTGGCTTTCAAATTCCCACCATTTCATATAAAACTCCAAATTGGATAGTGATGCGCAGTGTCTTCCTTTGGCAAATAGGACCAAAAGTTAATGTTACTTAGCCAAATGGAATATGATTTCGATTTCACGGTATAGCCGCTCTAAGCCGACAGCCGGAGACGGTTGGTATAAGGAATAAAAATGAAGGTGAAAGATATTCATTCTTCTAACATTTAATTCATTCATAAAGAATCAAATTGTCCATCAGAGTTCTCTTTTTATATATATGTTTAAGTTTAATCCTCTTATTTGAGATTACTTGTAGGAGGAATACATTATGCTGGAAATGGTGGGATACATGTGCCCAATATTTGATTGCTAGATTGATATAGTTTCAGGAAAATCGAGTCTTTCCACAACCCCACCTTCATATTTCAATTCAATCAGTAGAAAAAGAACTATGAAGATATGATAAGGGTTTTATTAATAGTGGCGTCAAAATTTGGCGCCACAAGTTCACTTTCCGTGCAAATTATAATTATCGCCACTCACAACCACCAACTAATAGATATATAATCATAAGATCTGCGTCAAAGTTGAACTTGCTTGTTTTAATATGACGGATCTATACATATTACCTAGCCCTGTAAAGAAGAATATTGGACACAATTTCATCCTCTTGAGATGCATTTTCCAACATGAACATATGAAGTTTGGTTAAGCAGCCATAGAAACGCACTTCTCTTAGTCTTACTAAAAAATCTAAGAAAAATGATTCATCAAGGGTTGTTGCTTCACTCGATCAAATTAAGATATTCAAGACAATGAATGGTATAATATCAAACGCTGTGAATATGAAGCTTCTGTGTCCTTGGACCTACTGTTGCAGGTCGTAGCTCTACTAGGTAGAGTTGTAGGTGGTGTTTATGTTACTTGATAAACCAACAACAAGGTCGACCTGAGGATGAGGGTTTCTTAAAACCTAAAAATATAATATGCAAAGCAACAAGTACCCTTTACCTAATACCTTATGCTTTTCCTTATCGGAACACTAGACCTTCTCAATTTGGATTCACTGGGTTGTTCTACTGATACGATATATCATGTCTTTTTTTAATTTTAAGGTACGTACAGTAATTATTTAAGTAACAATTTCGAATATTGGGAGAGAAAAGAAGTTTCAATTATTTGAGAGGTGCACGATGATTTGACGTGGTAAAGGTGCAATTGTTTTCTTTGAGGGAAAAATACAGGGGCATTTTGTAAATGTTTCACTTTCACACAAGCAAGTGAACAGGCCAATGTCATTTTCACCTATTGTTTCATTCTTTGATGGCGAAGTTGCTTAGGAAACTTCATTGTCCGGAGAGGAAAAGAAATTATCTTGCCCTCTACACTCGTGAAAATTGGAAGAATGGATTATTGTTTCAAACAAGCAATAATAAAAAGTGGCACGAATCTTTCTTTTGATAATAATAATTTAAGCATTGTTTTTGAATGCAAACAAAAAATCTTGAAAAATAAAAAATTTGAATTAAAATCTCATAAGTTGAATTTAACTCCCCAAAAAAATTACTATATAATAAAAACCAAATAGCCGTGTTCTTTCTTGGTCTTTAATCAGATTAATATAAAACCTCTATGTTATGTTTTAATGCAAGATTAAAATTGGCCAATTTGTACATTCTTACGTTTCATTTTTAAGACATTAAGTAGACCAAGTCTGCATTGAAAGTTACTTCCTTCAATTAAGAGCATTCTCCCTGTAAAGTTCAAGGAGAGAAGGGTTGTAATTAAAGCGCTTCGTTAAGGGGAGTCGCTGAGAAAAAAAAAAAAAACACTGATTGGTGGTGAAAGTGAAACCTTAAGGAATTGTTTGGTTTTAAGTCTGTCCTTTTTAGTTTTTATTGTCTAATTTTTTTTAAATAAAATTTTTTATTTAACTGTTAATGTTAATATAGTTATATTTTTATTAATAATAATAATTATATATTAAATAAAACTTAAAATTTAAAATTAAAATTTAAGTATTAAATCAAAATTTATTTAAAAAA
>JANQBM010000220.1:27993616-28009308 GCA_025594535.1 Erythroxylum domingense
GAAATCGCTTCATATCAAATTCAACATGATAGAGTTAAAGATGTTGAGGTAGATCAACATTTTATACAAGAAAAGATGAATGACATGTCAGTGGCAATTTCATTTATTTGATCTAATGACCATGTTTTGGGTATTTTGATGAGGGCCTTGGTGGAATGCATTTCTTGCTTCTAGTAGGAAAGATAGATCTTTATATTATCTTCATCTAATCTTATGAAATATTTTACTGCAACATTATAGGCATTATAGGAATTAAGTAGTGTATGTATTTGTTTTTCTTTTATTTCTTATAGACTATATATATGTATTTTTTCACTCTAGAATAACACAAAATTTTCCTCTCAACAAATTCTATTCTATATTTCCACTTATCATTTGATATTTGTACACTTTTTCTCTTTAAAGTCAGTGACACAACCTCTTAGAAACTTCATGATCAATTGTTATAATTGGTTTGATTCTGACTATGTTACATAATACTTATAATCCTTGAACTAACTTGAAGCGACTCATTATACTTCTAGTCAATCAGTCCTTTCTATCATATTCCCTTGGTGCTTCCAAAAGCTATGCATAAGCTATAAATTGAAATGTGAAAGGCTTCAATTAGAATTCCTCAGCTTTGTATAGTCTATATTAGAATAAGCTCTGCTTCATTTACCAGCCACGATGGTATAAATCATTGAATAACCTTGAACAAGCATATATCTATCAGATAAAAAAATTCAAATATTGTGGCATTACTATTTTAGTTATCAGTTAATGGATACTAAGATCAAGTGATTCCTCTAAAAATATAATCTCAACCATTTATTTTGGTCACTTGACGGATATACTAGATTAAAAGTAATAGATATATAAATTGGTCTTCTCTCTACTAATTAGGATTATAGACATTTTTTCATCAAGTTTGTGTAGCCATAGGACAATCAAGAGAGAAAACAATTTTAGGTAAAGATGCAGTGAAGTTTCTTGATCTCTTTTCGATAATGACATCTTCTGCACCAAGTACACAATATTACACCCTTATGATTTATGACTATTGATTATTCAAGATCGTAAAGTTATAAATGATAATTTTAATTTTATGTCATAAATACCATATTTTTATATGTGGCATCTGAGCAAGTGTTTTGAGTAAATAATTTTCCCATCAATTTTATTATGATTGATTGAGAAAGGTAGCTAATATTTAAGTATTTGGCTTAAGATCACCATAATTAGCCATATGCGGAAGGAAGTCACGACATTGGGTTTTCTATTTCTTTGTTCAATTTTGTTTTAAGTAAAATAAAATAAGAACTCAAAAAACTCCTCTCTGAAGTCATGAAGGTGTTGTGGTCCCATATTTTTTTTACTATGTTCTTTAGAATCCAAGTGGAGTACGAATTTTAAAATGAGGAAAAAAAACCTAACATATAGGTAAAATGAAGAAAATAAGCTTCAAGTGTAGCTTTTTCCTTGCTAAGAATTGAACCTTAGTCTCTTAGGTGAAAGCCTAATGTCCCAACCGCTAGACAAGAATGAAAGAAAATATCACTATTACATAATTCATCTACTTATTATCAGCATTAAAAGTTCATGTCTACATTCTAGTTTAAGTTATTAATTTTTTAAACTTTTTTGTTTCCAGAATTTAGTTCCATCTTTTATTTTATTTTGATGTTATATATTCTATTAATTTTATCAATAATTCATATTAGCTTTATGCATATTATGATTAGAGTTTAAAATTATGTGTTACATTTATACATGACTTTATAAAAAGATAATTTGTTAGTCACTAAAGTAATCAAATTAATTAAATGGATTCTTGTTATGTACAAATAGTCATTTATTCATAAAATATTAATTCTATTAGTTAATTAATTATATAGATAAGTTATGTTTACTAGTTGGTAGATTTCTAGAATTTATGCAAAGTTAAGTTAACACTCTATGATTAATAAACATAATAGAGGAAAATCTATATTCACTTGTCAAATATGTTATATATCCAAAGATATTATTTATATTTGAAGAGTCATTATTTTATTACCTAATAAAGTTTGTATGATATTAAACTTATGATAATATATTGTTGAGTTTACCCAAAGAACATCTTTAGTATATTCTAAATGATTAATTATTTGAATCTAGTAATTTATTAAGCATTTATGTATTTGTAGCTATTTCTCTTTATTTACATACTTTTTTATTACCATTTTTAATGGTTTTAGGTTCTCTAAATGGTGTAAATAAGTCACATTTCATTTATGTGTTTTGGATCTTGATTTAACACTTTTGGAAGAAAAATCTACTGTCATTATAAATACGAGTAGTGAGGTTGAGAAAACAAACTATAAAGCATGGGAAAGTTATAATAGATTATGTCTTAATTTTATGTGAATGACTATTGCCAACAATATTAAAATCGTTATTCCACAAACTAAAAGTGCTCAAAAATACCTTAAATGTGTGGAAGAACATTTTCGTTTTGCGAATAAGTCTCTCGCTTGTACATTGATGGATAAAGTCACAAATATGACGTTCGTGGAGTACGTAACATACCTTAAAGATTATGAATATTGTAGTAAAACTAAAGACCCCAGGTATGATAGTCTATGAATCCTTCTCATCTTAATTCATTATGAACTAGATAACTCCTGAGTATGGACGATTTTAAATTAACTACAACATTATAAAAGATAAGTGGATTATTAATGAATTGTCTAGTAGTTCAAGAGGAAACAAGGCTAAAGAATCAAGGAGTTCATTCAATTAACCTTGTGTGTCAAGGAGCTAGCAAGATTTAAAAGCTAGAAACCAAGAAATTTAGGAAGAAAGAGCCTGGTAAAGCAACACATGTTACTACTAATGTTGATAAGAATGAACGAAAGATAGATAATTAAAGGACACTATTAAAAGATTGTTTGAAACGTAAAGCTTGGTTTGAAAAGAAAAGTACGTCTAACCTTTTTATATATTTGGAACTAAACTTAACTGAAGTTCCTTAGAATACTTGGTGGCTTGATTCTAGTGCTAAGAATCATGTTTCTAATGTTATGTAGGGATTACTGACGATCCAATCAATAAATGCAATTGAGAACTTTCTGTTCATAAAAGACCATAAGAAGGTCCTAATTGAAGGTGCAATTGTCTAATAGTAGATAATGGTTATCACCTAGATCTAATATAAACTCTCTATGTACCTTTAATTTCTAGAAACTTAATTTTATGTTTCTAAACTTGATGAAAGTAGGTTTACTTTTAAGTTTGGTGATGGTTGTTTTGGTCTATTTAAACATAATTCCATTATTGGTTGAGGAATTCTTATAAACGATTTATATAATTAAAACTTGATGTTAATTTTTCTGAATCCTTATTTTATGTTTATCATATAGCATAACATAATAAATAATAGTTTAGCTTACTTATTGCATAAACGTTTAGGTCATATATCCAAAGAATAATTAGAAAGATTGGTAAAGAATGAAATACTTATAAATTCATATTTTACTTATCTTGATGTATGTGTAGGTTGTATTAAGGGAAAGCAAACCAAATATAGTAAGAAAGGAGCAACAAGTACTAAGCTCTTTGAAATTATACACAATAATATGTAGACCTTTTGACACCCTTTTTTTTTAATGGAGAATAGTTTTTTATCACCTTTGTAGATGATTTTTCATGGTATGGATATGACTATTTTTTTAATAAAAAATCTCAAGCCGTAGATGCCCTTAAGGAGCTTATGAAGGAGGTTGATAGGCAATTAGATATGAAAAAGTGAAAATTGTAATATCTAAAAAAGGTGATAAATATTATGAAAAATATGATGAATCAAGACAATTTTTAGCTCCATTTGCAAACATTTTTTAGAAACATGGCATATGTGCACAGTATATACTATGCCAGCACACCTCAACAAAATGGTGTAGTAGAAAAGCGTAATAGGAAACTAATGATATGGTTAAGATTATAATGAATAATTCCTCATTACCTAAAACCTTATAAATGTATGCATTTAAAATTGTTGTATGTTTGCTAAACAGAATTCCTAATAAGGCAGTCCGTAAAACTCCTTTTGAGTTATAGACTAAAAGGAAACCTAGTATAAGACACCTGTATGTTTGGAGTTATCCAACAGAAGCACAATTTTATAATCCATAGGAAAAGAAATTAGATTCTCTAATATTCAGTGGTTACTTTATTGGTTACCTAGAAAAATCTAAAGGGTATAGGTTTTAATGTCCAAACTATAGTCGAAGAATTATTGAAACATCTAATGCCAAGTTTATTAAAAATGGTGAATTTAATGGGACTGAAAAATGTGTTGTGGATATTAATGAAATAAGGGTCGATGTTCCATTACCTATAAATATTCTAGTATCTATATATATACTAAATATTGTCTCAACATTGCAAAAACAAAATAATTATGGACAACATTTGGATAAAACAACACTTCATAAAGAAACTCACATACAACAAATTAATTTAAATGAACTACATGGAATAGCTTTGAATAAACATGTAAGAATAAGGAGATCAACTATTTCTAATGATTATGTGGTTTAATTACAAGATTTAGAATTTGATTATCGCATTAATAATAATCCTGTTTCATTTTCATAAGCCATAAAAGTGATAAGTATGATAAATGGATTGATTCTATAAAAGATAAGTTAAATTCAATGGCACAAAAAATGTCTAGGACCTTGATGATTTGCTAGAAGGATCTAAGCAAGTCGAATGAAAATGGGACTTTAAGACTAAACGTAACTCAAATGGCAATATTGAATGGTATAAAGTTAGACTTATTGCCAAAGTTTATGCTCAAAAGGATGCAATTTATTCTAAAGAGACTTTTTCACCTACTTAAAGAAAAACTCATTGAGAATAATCATAGCATCAGTGACTCAGTTTGATTTAAAGCTACATCAAATGGATGTAAAAATTGCCTTTCTGAATGGTGATCTCTAGGAAGAAGTTTATAACAAATACCTAAAGGTTTTTCCATATAAGGAAAAGTTCATGTGGTGTGTAAACTTAAGAAATCAATATGTGGATTTAAACAAGCTTCCTAGCAATGGTATATTAATTTTAATGATAGCATGATATCTTATGGTTTTTAAAAAATATATTGTTGATCGTTGTATCTACCGAAAGATTGGTGGGACTAAGTTTATATTTTTAGGCTTATACGATGATGATATTTTACCTGTTGCTAATGATTTGGACATGTTATATAATTCTAAAGGTTTTATCTTTAAGAATTTTTTAAATGAAAGACATGAAAGAGACATCCTATGAGATAGGAATTTCAATATTTCGAAATAGATCATAAGGACTAGTAAGATTGTCTTAGAAAGACTACATCGAAAGAATTGTTAAAAGATTTAATATGAAAAAATGTTCAGCAGGGGTTATGTTAACACAAGAAGATGATGAATTTAGTCTCATATAATGTCTAAAGAATGATGTGAAACATATACAAATGAAATATATCCCATCTGCTTCTATTGTTGGCAGTTTGATCTATTTGCAAGCATACACAAGGCCGTATATTAACTTCACTGTTGGAATGCTGGGAAGATATTAAAGTAATCTTGGTATGGACCGGAAAGCTGCAAAGAAAGTCTTGAGGTATCTTTAAGGAATAAAGGACTATATACTTATGTATAGAAGATCAAATCCATTAGAAATAACTGAATATTCAAATTCAGATTTTGTTGGATGCATTGACAATAGAAAATCAACATTGGGCTATTTGTTTCTACTAGCAGAGGGAGAAATTTCGTGAAAAAGTCTAAACAATCTGTCATTAATTCATCCATTATGAAAGCAAAATTTGTAGCTTGTTTTGAGGTCACAATCCATACTTTATGGTTACGAAACTTTATTTCAAGATTTTAGGTTATTGATACTATTATTAAGTCGATAAAAATTTATTGTGACAATTCTGCAGTAATATTTTTTTCTAAGAATGACAAGTACTCTAAAGGTACTGAACATATGGAGTTGAAACGGTTCGTCGTAAAAGAGGAAGTTTAGAAAGAAAGAGTGTATATTGAACATATTAAGATGAATATTATAATTTCAGATCAACTAAAAGTCTTTCACTAAAGATATTTAAGGAACGCGTTCAAAGAATGGACCTTAGTTATATTGATGATTATTTTTTATAACATTTTGACACTCTTAAGCTCAATAAAGTTTCTGAGTGACAATTATTTATTATAATTATATACATGTAAATGTTATTAAATAAGAAATAAAATTGTCTATAAGACATTAATGTGGACCTTTATGACATTTATATATCACTTATGTTATTTGACTTAATAAATTACTAGTATTGTGGTATATAGAAGGAAGTATACGATGTTGAAGTGTATGACCGTCATGACCCGCATTATGTACTTTATTGTGTTGAGATCAATTATAAAGATATTAAGGAATTTATTTATTTGCATTTAACTTTCACACTATTAAAATAAACTTTAAAGTACTGGGTTAAGTGGGACGATGTAAGAATGTGACCCGATTAGTGGCTATATTCTAAATATCTTAATATCGCTATTAATATAATTAAAAAGACCTATTTGATCCTTTTTTTCTTATTTAATAGTGGAATAAATGTCAACTATTTGTCGAAGGATGTATTAGATTAAAAGGAATTTGTCACTTTCTATTAATTAGGGTTACAGACAGTTTCCATCAAGTTTTTGCGGCTACAAAAGAGTTTAGAGACAAACCAATTTTAATCAAGGACTTGGTAAATTTTCTGATCTCTTTATGATAATGGTATCTTCTACATTAGATACGTAACATTACACTGTTATAATTTGTGTTAATTGTTTAGCCAAGATCCTAAAATTATGAATGTTAATCTTGATTTTATGTCATAAAGATCATATTTTAACAAATCTTACCCACTTTCAACTGATTCCGCCAAAATATTAACGAGCAGTGAAGCAGGGGTCTAAATAGTTGGTGGCGATTATTTTACAGTTCAGTGTCAAATGAGGAACTATAATCAGAATATATATGTTTATATCAAATTTCTGCTGATCTTGCCATATCCATGTTCTTGATCCTGTATTTGAGTTGGTTTCATTCGACCTATAATATTTAAGTTTGGCAACGCATCATTATATGTTCTGAATGTCCTGCCAATGTTTTCGTAAAAGCTAGAAGGAAAGAGGATTGAACAAAAGTTTGCAACTTCAGTCCTAACATTGCAATAGAAAAAGACCGTACTTGAGCACTAAACAATACATTAAGAAAGAAATAAGCTTGCTTTCTTGTCTAGTACGGACTCTCTCCTATGATGTTCCCAGGAGGGTTATAGAAGCATATGGTCAAGCTAGCCTGCTCCTTGACACAAGTGGCTTGTGCACAACCCAGTTCCAGGGACTTTCTCCACACTACTTGTGTGTAGACACCGCAACTGTGATTCGGCACACAGGAATAATCTGTATGGTTGTAGAAATTTCTCTCCTGTACCCAGCGGTCAACAACCATGCGTGGAGTGACTAGCATGCCACTAGCCCATAACTGGTTTCCACCATATTTGCTGTTGTTCAAGTTCGCAAATTGGCAGCTCATTTGGTTTCTTTGATAGCGAACCAGTTTACTTGTGGCGTTGGCCAGCATTTCGCTCCAATTGAGAGGAGGGACCCCAACCGCTGATCTTGCTTGGTTGTGTGCTTCCAGGAACTCTCTGGCTGCACTTGGTAATGCTCCTGGAACTGTTGAACCAGGGTTTTGTGCTATGGCTGCACCTTGGGCCAAGCTGTGGTAGGTTGCTAGAACCAGAAGAGGAAGCAGTGCACAGGCCATTCTTTTGGTGGTGGTTTTGAGCTGTCACCAAATGAACGGAGCAATCACCTAATTAATAGACTTGGGTTCACATGCGAACATGACCTGTTTGCCTTTCTAACTTGCTATCAATCACGTTGGTTAGATTAATCATTTTGTTGATTTCATTTTGCATCTTTTACTTCTACGCAGGTTGAGGGTTTAAGAGTAATTTATCATGTTATGGCAGAGCTTGATTGCTTGAACCTGACTACTGTCAATTCTGTAATTTGAGATACTTATTGGATTAAAAGATATAAACTGAAGTTGACTCTTATCAATTAAGACATAAATTCTGCATTCCATTGGTGGAAAGGCATGGAAATGCACATTATTGAGTGGCGTGGAGACAAGTTGGCTTGGGTTGGAGATTGTGATGCCAGTAGAGTTGGCTGATTTGCTGACTGTAAACAGTACTCTGGCGCCCAGTCAATCAGATATACAACCAGAAAATATTCACGTGAGATTGTCGACTTCCATCCACAAGTATGAGTGTGCACATGTGTTGTCCTCATATCAATCCTTTTAAAGTGGCAAGAAATATCTCAGTACGGGCTGAAGAAAGCAGACAGTACAGAGCTTTCAATGGGCTTCTTGGTATCTACAGCTAAGGTTTCTGTTTATTTTGTGAAGACCCGGGTCTACGTTATTTCAGTGGTCAGGATCAGATGGGATCTAATCGAAAATATAGATTTATACCAGCCTATGAATGGTTCAAGCGGCAGTCAGTTCAATCGAAAATTTAGATTTATACCAGTCTATGAATGGTTCAAGCGGCAGTCAGTTTTGTCATCTAAGTCATGGGAGGGACCTTTGTCCAGGACAAGCAGGCTGTTGGGCCTGGACCCTGGAAATGGAAGTAAACAATGCTAAGCCCGATTCACCGCCACCCACGAGCCTACTAGCACGTTAAGCTGCATTAGAAGCTTATTTCAAATTTGTTGCGGGGATGTATTTAGTGTGCAAATGTACTGCCCAGCCCGACGCCATTTTGTATATTTTTTTATTTAAAAAATATATATGGGCTGGCCCGACTCACCCGTCACTGTTCGGGTCCGGCCCGGCCTATTGTCATCTCTAGCAGTATTTGAACTATAACGCAACTCAACTTCACAGACGCTGGAGCTACATTGTTCAAGTAGCCGAAATAGAAAACCGTCCCTTGTCTCGTAGGGAGCGTGTGATTATCGGATGAGAATTAGCAGACGAGCACAAGGAATAGTATTTCCTGACTTAGATGGTAATAGAATACCCTTCTAGTCCAAATAGAAGTTAATTATCATTAGCTAAAAGTTAATCCTTCTAATTAATATTAAATTCCTTGGTAATGCACGCCTGTTTAAACTAGGGATAACAATGGACATTGTTTTGCTTAGAAGAGTTAGACATCAGGTAGACCTAGGCCTAAGTAGCCCAGATTCAGACTCAATTGAAAAAAGACATTATTTCATACTTTTAATTTTTTAAAAATTGTTTTAAAATTTTGACAAGGCTAGCCCTCCATTGCCATCCCTAGTCTAAACCAAGTAGATTTTCATTTTATTGGAAAGAGTACTTAAAGTGGAAAATTGTATGTTTTGAGAAGGCTGAGTTAGTGTTAATCTATTAGCCAAAGAGAGTTAATACCATTTTAAAGTTAAAACTCGTGTGCATGGTCCTAGGCAAAACAAACCTTTTGGGCTTGAACAATAGTATATTAGGAAAACTAGGCTAAAAGGGCTAAATAAACCATAACGTTTACATTGGTGTACAAAATAGAGCCTAACGTTTCAAGTTGTTCAAATTGAACTCTAATGTTTGGAAAACGTTCAAATACCCTGACCACTAACGGTTTTAGGGTACCGTCAATTATTAACTGATGCGACCTAAAAATTTCTGACGTAAAATTTTTTGTGAATTTTTTAGTGGTGGGATCCACCAGAAGCTGATGTGGACATTATTATCAGGAGGTGGGTCCCACCTCCAAATTTAATTTTGCATTTTGGGGCATTCGCTTCGTTTAACTAGAAGTGGGTTATGTTTTAGGCGGCTTCTGAAGAGGAGGAGACGCTGCATTTTGTTGTTAAACGCAGCACTCCTCCCTTAGCTTTGAAGTTAAATGTAACAGACCTGGAGAAGCACCGTTTTGAACAAAATTTCACATGTTGCGTTCCTCTTCTTATAGACATCCCTAATATCCCAAACCTCCCATCTTCTACAATCATGCAATCCCTAACTTGTTAACTTCAATCCCTAATATGCATTGTTCTTTAATCCTAAATTCTGTTAAGTTCAATCCCCTAATTTGTAGCATTATTTGTCTTCTTCTTCAGTAAACAACAATGTAAGAGGGTTGACAACTCGTTTGGAACGATTGTCCACCACCTCCTAAAAACTGAGGATCAACGCCACCATCTCTGTGAATCAAAGGTAAAATATATTGCATCTTCATCATTTGTTCCATTTGAGTGCAGTTCTGAGACAATCATATGGAGTGAAATGTTTTGAATTTCACTTCTTCATACGCTCAGCTGTTGTATGTTCAATTTTATTTTGAATGTGAATGGGAAGTTGAATTTGTTAATGCCTATGATTGGTTTGACCATGAAACTTGAATTCAATGATTAGTGTTAACATGGAACGTGAATGTGAGATGTTTCAGAAGTTATTGGATTCTATACCAAATTGTGCTAGTGTATTAGCATTGGAAGTAGAGATATAAGATGGTTTCTACCTCAGAGAAATAGAAACTACATTGAATATTATTCAAGCCTATGATTCTGTCCTTGGTTTTGAGTTTGCCCCTAGTTACTAGCCAAATTATGAATGAGGCTTTAGGCATTAGAGTTTTATCCCAAACCTAAACTATATCATACCCCTTAGATTTGAAGAGTGAGGCCTGATAACCTTTAAGCATGGGGAGTTATTGAAGGTGCTCTTGCTATCAGGTGGCCAAATGACTCTATCCTCTTTATTTGAGTTGGGATAATAACTAGGGAAGTAGTTTGTCGGGCTGTAAGATCCTCCAAAGTTGCAGTACTAGCTCCCTGCATTTATCGATTATTTAACCTTGGTTTAGAGGGATTGTAGTGAGTAATGGGTGTAGATAACTTTTAGAGATAACATTGATTCTACTTTTAAACATTTCCAATAAAGGGATGCAATCCTCAAACTTAGGCTTTCTGGTGGTAATTGGAAACCTAAGGTATTTGAAAAGGAGTTTATACAATTGTAATATAGTGATAAAACTCAAGCTACTAAGATTTGCCACAATAGAAAAGATGTAGATCATGCTCTTTTGATTACTGATCCTTAAGCCTGACAAGTCTGAGAAGAATCTCAAGGCATCAGTCAACAACTTTTTTGAGTTTGGATCCACTTATATGCTTTATTCTATGTTAGACCATTCTAGAGAGAATTTCAATTGAAAATGTGAATAGGTAGTGGGATAATGGATCCCCCTACCTGAGATAGGTCTAAGATCACTCTTGTTACTTAGATTTGGAGTTTTAGGGATAAAACCAAGATAGGTGTAGTTTAATTCCCTTAACATTTTATAGTTGGTGAGAAATTCATGTACCACTTCTGTAACTAGTTAACCTATGATAGACCAAGTAATATGGAAGAAATAAGCATATTCAATGATATATCTGTACAGCATATATGAATGACACGTCATCCATACGAGCATATTGTTTCCATATATGAATGATACATCTATATGAGCATATTATTTCCATATATGAATGATATTCCATCTAAATGAGCATATTGTTTCCATATATGAATAATACATCTATATGAGCATATTAATGTTTCCATATATGGATTTGTGATATCCTCAAAAAATGGTGATTTCCTTCCATATATATGAGCATATATGAATGATATGTCTGTGGAGTTATTTGACATATTGATTCCACCCCTAAAAAGACACTATTTGAGATTGTTGACATATTGTTTCCACTTTTGTTTAGAAGAAGTAAGAGTACTAATATAATTTTGTAGCAAATATATAAAGATATGGATGTGACATCTTCAACTAACACTACAATAAATTCAAATAATGATAATCTGGTGTTTTATTATGGTTTAAGAACTCCATTAAGAACTTCATGGAGTGAAAAAAGCCCAGGAAGCAGATTTTATGGATGCCTCAAATATTGTGCAAGCTTATATTTCGATAGGTTAAAATTGTTTGTATATATGTTTAATGTTTTTTCCTAATAATTATTAATTATCTTTTAGGTTGGAAGATTTGAATTTTTTAAATGGTACAATGAAAAATTTAAAAAGAGATCTATTGAAGTATTTCATTACCTGAAAAAAGAAGTAAATAGTTTGAAGCAGGAGGCTCAACAAAGCACAATTGAATCACATTCAACGTTTAAAATTGAGGACCAAATAAAGCTAATGAAAGAAGACATTATTTTGCTAATAAAAGAGAAAATTGAGTTTAAATTTTGTGTACTAATTATTGTAGGGTTTTTGTACTTATGATGAGTTTTATAATATAGTTTGTTATAGACAAGTAGAAATAAATTCTACTATTTTTTGTAAAAATCCTCAATTGAATTAATATATTTTGCACTATGTTTTTCTTTATTCTTTTGTTATTCACGAAGTTGCTTTAATGATGCGTAATTAATAGTTGTTAAACTTATAAACAATAAATTGTTCATATGGCATCATCAGCAACAATTAAATAAAAAAGTGATATCACAATAAACAATTGGACTATCATGTACAATTGTGATTATATAACAATAAAAAATGTAAGCAGTATATATAAAAGTGAAAATATCAATAAAGTAATTATATCACAGTGCGTGTATATACAAAAATTATGATATCTATCTGTCCATATAGACAACATTAATATAAAGTCTGCGAGTTATCCACATCGCTTCCCTCATTTACACTTGACGGAGAAGCTTGATTATATAATGGTTGATTCATTGATGATCTCCACCTTATTACTTCAATTTGTAACTGTTGAGAAGTTATGCTAGGTTTTCATTTGAATCTCAAACCTTTTGGTTCAAAAGATAGTTTGAATAAATGTGGATCAACTTCTCCAAACTTCCATTTATGATTATGCGAAGAGCTACCAACCTACAAATAAACATGTCATTAATAGCATTCAATTTTGAAAATAATCAATAAAGGTTAATTATGTAAATGTATTCACAATATTGCATTGTTGACTTGATACAACAACATGTTCAGCATGTGAGGAGACATCAAGGATGACCTAATTAATATGAATCAAAGATTATCATAAATGAACATTAGATATATTAAGCAAGACATAGTAATCAAAGAATGTGTCATACCTGTGGAGATTGCTGACCTGGTTGAGTTGAGCCTTGATTCTTACATTTTCTGGCAATGTGACCAAAATTGCTACGTTTTCTAAATTTTTTTACTTGACCCTTTTTAGTAGATTTGCTTGGATTTTTAAACTTAATAGGCTCATTTACTCCTCTTCTTCTAGTTGTTTTAGGTTTTCCTGGCATAACTCTTTTGGTTGGGGGGTTTATTAGGTCTTCATCAACTGTAGGCTAGAAAATTGGACCTCTAATAATAGGTTACAACAAATGCTTATACACTACCATGAATTTGGACTTCTTGTAGCACTTATCCACATATGCCTCCAGTCGTTGTTTCGAATGGTGAACAACACTTACAGCATGCTTGCAAGGATATTTATAAAGCTCCCACATCCGATGACTACATGATTGGTGTCTACCAATCCTTACAATATGCTTGGCATCACTTTTGGAAACTTTATACGCTCCATCACTATTCTAAAGAATTCTCCATTGCATAGCATCTGTCTTATTCTTCTCTAATTTCTTCATAACACTTGGTGCAACTTCTGACTTCCAACTATGTACAAATTGTCTCCTCTCTGTATGTCTCTTCGTCACCATGATTCTAATTGTTTCTAGCATGCTTATAATTAGCCTATCTCTAGCTGGTAAGATCCATTCATTGAATGTTTCACTCGTATTTTTTTCAACAACCGAACATTTAGATTCAGAGGACTGGTAACATCTTGCCTATCTTTCCTTCAGATATTTGATCCAATCTTTTCAATTGCTCTTTAAAATCTTGTACATACGTTAACCAAACATAATTCCAAAATTGCTTTAGTAAACATTTTCCATTCTAATTCATTTGGCAATTATGGTATATGTGCTTTGTACACATTTGATGAGTAGCATATGGTATTGTCTCTGCCATTGCTCTAATCAATCCCTATAACAATAGAGTAGATAAAGTTAATATATAATTGATACAACATCAACCATTAATCAATGAATTAAAAAAATACCTTTTACATATCTGATATTATTGTTATTCCTTCACCACTACCTAATTCCAAGTCCGAAGCCACTAAACTCATAAACCAGGTCCAAATTTCAGTTTTCTTTACCTCTACAATTGCCAAGCCAAAGGATACATACCTCCATCACCATCCCTCTTAACTGCATTCAATAGTTGACCTTGGAATTCAGTCTTTAAAAAACAACCCTCAATACCAAAGATTGGTCTCAAATGCCTCCATCCTCTTTTCATCACATCAAAGCATATATATAATCTTTTGAATTACAGAAATGAGATAAAGACATATGAATTAATGAATAAACTTCATAAACAAATAAATGTTATAATTATCATTGTTTATAATATGTAAAACTTAATTTTGCATACCTGTACAAACTAGTTTCTTCATTTATAACCAGCTTTAACTCAATTGTTGATGCAGGATTACTCAACTGATGAACGTAGCCTTATAGCTTCGCATATTCATTAACATAATCACTCGCCTTTTCTTTTCTCAATCTCCTATTGGCAACTCTACTTATGGACAAATATGTTGAGCTTTTCTCGACATTCTTTAACCATTTTCATATTTGAGATGCTAGGCTTCTCAAGTATTTTGTCCCAAATATTCTTGTAGGGAACTTAGGGGAAACCAATTTGGGTTCGTTGGTCGTAAAATGCCTATATTCATCATTATATGTAACCAATTTAAAGCATCCTTCATTCATTTGGGTTCGTTGGTCATAAAACACCTATGCTCATCATTATATGTCACCAATTTAAAGCATCGTTCATTCTTATCACAAACGACATACAACTCCCATAGGGCATCCCTCAATACATCTCACCTCATCTTGTCTTTCAATTTTTTTAAACTTCACATTGTGGCCTATCTGCACTGTGTAATCCACAACAGACTCCCTAAATTCTTTTACAAAGCCAAACTCCATCTCCAATCTCCAATTTGGTTCAGCATCAGATGGATTGTGCCTAATACCACTACTTGGTTTCGCAATGGCTCACTAGACAGTTCTCCGCTAGGATATTGATTACTTCCAATAAAACTACCAAAATTTGTGGACTCAATTTCAGCTAGTTTATGGTCATAGAAAATCTGAACTTCCTCATCATCCACCTCTTCATGAACTCCTTCATCAACTCCTAAACCAACACCTTCAGCACTAACACCTTTAGTAGCTCGACAGCTTCCCTTCTTCATCCTCTCCTCTAGATATAGGAAATATTTCAGGTACAAATGATGGGGTGTCTAACATATGAGTTATATCTGCATCAATCATTTGGTGGATTTTCATTAGATTAATGAGCCTTTAGTGTAGCACCCCACTCCTGCAAGACCCGAACCCGACATCGATAGGTGATGTCTAAACTCATGCCCCGCAAAGATGGCGTGCTAAAGCACTCAATCACTCATAAAATCGGTATTTTTTTTAAACCACAAACATGATACGCAAAAATCCATAACCAAATCGGGCCCAATTTATTTCATAACCATTTTGAATCAACATAAATGTTTA
>JANQBM010000220.1:28044210-28068926 GCA_025594535.1 Erythroxylum domingense
GCATGAGGTGTGGTAATTTACCACACCTGGACCCGTTTCTCTGGTCCGACCCGTTCTCTGGAAACGGGATGTTACAAAAATCCACTTCATCCACCAATGAAGCCAGTCAGCAATAACCTCCATATACCTAAACTATTATAGAGGGATCTGTAGCTTAGTTAATCTTTAACACTTACAGATAAACTTATGCTCAGATATATATTTACATTTTTAATATGCATTTTCTTATTATTATTGAATTGTTGTTAGGTTCTAGTACCACCACTAGAAAAAGAAGTAGAGGTATAACTAAAGGTTATGAGTTTCAACACATGAATATTGCAATAAATAGCAAGTTGTCTGTTCATATTGGTACCTCGCAAGGATGTCCTGTATACAAGATTCAATGGTTAAAATTATCTAGTGATTTGGGCGTAATTGCTAGAATTGATTTGTCTTGCCTTACGCATGCCAAGTAGTTGAAGGAAGACAACTTGTTACATAATGCTTTGGACAAAGTTTTGGTAGAATTTCAATTTATTTAATTATATGCATTATTGTTTAACTTATTTAAAGATTAACTGCAATTCTAATTGTTATTCACATATGAAGCTGAATATCACCAATTTTAACAATCCTATTGTCTCAAACAGTGTTACTTCACTTTTGAAACAAAGAGTCAAGGATTGTTATTATTTACTGCACAAATATTAAAAATCTTTTCCTTCAGATGAGGAGGCTCAGAGACATGTTCCCGAATGGATGTCTGAAGAAAACTAGAGCAGAATGTGTGATTATTGGGTCTCTGTCACTTTTTAGGTTTGTTTTCTTTCTCTTCACTTTTGTTTTCATTAATCCTGTTACACAATTTAATGAATATTTCTTTTCTTTATTAAGGAAAAGTGTGAGAAGATCAACATTAATAGAGGAAAAATGAAAACTCCTCATAACTAATGCTCCAAATCATTTGTTGTTGTTCGAAATGAATACGTAAGCTCTTTGTTTACAAGTTATCATTATATCAGTAAATACAATATTATTTATTGTGTTTTAATTTTTTCCATAAAGCAGAGTCAGAAGGAACTACATGGAGAAGAGTGTGTCATACTCTACAAACTGACACACTATAAAGAAGGTGAAAGTTGAATGTCTGAAGAAGCACACAATAATTATGTAAGTATAAAACTTATTTATTTATTTATTTATATAGTACTAACTAATAATATTTGAATTTCATTTTGATTTTGTTTTTAAAATTTTAGAATAAGATGTAAGAATTGTTGCAAACATCAATGTTTGAGGGAATGGGCCCAATGTAGATGACATTTGCAACAAAGTGCTTGGTGCAAGATTCGGTTACATCAAAGGTCTTAGGTTTGGCCTAAGCCAACTACTTCATCCTCATCAAGACCAGCATATGTTGACCGTCTTCAAGAGGACAACCAGTTGCTTAAGGTTAAATTAGAACGTAATGAAAAAAAGTTGGCCAAGTTTGAAAAGATGGTCAAACAATTACTTAGCTCAAATTAAGTAAGTGGTAGTGACGATAAAAAAGTCTTAGTCGTTAAACTAATATTTTTATTTTTATTTTTTATATAAGTATTTTTGTTAACATTTGTAATTAACATTTAATGATATTTAATTTTTTATATAAAATGCTTCTAATTTCTAGTTATTTTTATTATATATTTGTCTAATAAATTATATAAAAAATCTAAATATTACATACAATAAAATGGATTAAAAATGTCACCAATAATATTTAGCCATGAAAGTGAAGCTAGCCAAATTTTATTACCGACGATTTTGCAAATCATTGCCTATTTCTTTTCCTGCGTATACAAATTGAAAACGTTGCTTATAGTTTTTTTCTTCAAGGATTTGGCAACTATTAGCGACGATTTTGGAATTTTTAGCAATGAAAAAATTCGTCTCTAAAAGTCCCCTCTTTTGTAGTGATATTAGAGAATAAACATGTCATTAGATAAATAATAATAAGTAACTTTCTCTTTATATTAAAATTTTTAATTAATTTACACATATTAATAATTTAAAAGCTCTTCTCTTATTTTACATGTTTTCACGTAATCTAATATAACAATATTCTTCAATATGTGCAATATTAGAAATTATATATAATTTAAAGTTAAATTTCAAGAAAAAATAATATAAAATGGCTGATGCTAAATTAGACAATTCATAATAGATAAATAAATATGATAAAATATATACTTCTCTTAAGTTAGTGGAGTAAATTAAATTTTTAGGAGGTAAGTTATTTCAATGTAACACTATGTAATGTGAAAATCATGAAAGTAGCTACATTTAGTTTACTGTCATCTTTAATTTAGTTGGGTTAATTTTTATGTTTTTTTGACAATATATCAATTTAGAAAATTTATTATTTCTAAAAAAATTAGAAATTTTATTTGAAAATTATGTAACAATGGAATGTAATGAATAAATTGTTTTTAGATACATACTTAATATAAAGAAATTAATAATGAAAAAATTAATTTTTAAAAAATAAAGAAGTAATAATAATTATAGCTTATTCATCATCATCATTATCATCATCATCGAGACTCAGTTGCAGTCTCGCTGAGGTGTGGGGTTTGGGGAGATCCGATAGTACGTAGCCTTATCCCTAACTAGTAAAAAGGTTGTTTCTGATAGACCCATATGCAATGTGTCATAAAGATCTTACAAAATGATAAATGGATATGCAGACATATTTAAGAATTAAAGTGAAATAAATAAATCAATCAAATAAACATAAAAGGTAAGAAAAAACAACTGAATACAGAAATACAACACAATACAAATAAATATTAAAGAGAAACAATACTCGTAATATTAAAAACAATTGGAAAGAGTACTAAATACAACACAAAATAATGTATTTATAGAACATGTCTAAGGTTAGCAATAAACTTTAGGAGAAATGCATACCATAAATCTATACAAAATTATATTGAGAGTGGGGTGTAGTATGGCGAAAGAGCGACGAGCTGAGAGTCCTATAACTTTTGAGATTACAGGTGGGTAATAGCTTCTCCACCATGGCTTCATCCTCTTCTCCTACCTATCCCCGAACCCCTCTTTCCCCTTTACCTGGCCTTGTTCCTTCCTCCCATCAAAAATCTTCCCTCAAAATCCCTAATCGATCTCATGACCAAAACACCGACCCAAACTCCATCGTCACCACTTCTCTGCAACTTAACCCTCCCCTCATCCCTAACCAAACCTCCTCAACAAAAAAATCCCCAATAGGGGAAGGAGTATCTGTCAGTCAGTAGGAGACTGATCCCGCCACTACCCCCAATAACCTTGAGATCAAAACCTCAGGGACTATTAGAACATAGAAGTCAGTAGAGTCAGATGGAATGGTGAACTCCGCAGTTGATAAAGTTTTATCTTATTATCCCCCGGAGGTCAAGGAGGACCAGATCTTCGTCATCCCCCTCCAAAGCTAGCTAAGAAAGAAGTTGTACATTTTAGGTTAGCATTGATAGGCTTTTTTATTGGCAAACATCCTGCGTTCCCTATGGTTCAGAGAGTACTAGTAAAATCATAAGTGAATTTTGGACTCAAGGAAACTTTAATTACAAGTTCAAATAATTTTCTGCTTAAGTTTGATTCAGAGGAATTTTTGAAAATGGTGTTGGAACGGGGACTTTGGCATATATAAGGGAAGCCTTTATTTCTAAGAAAGTGGAGCTCGAATGGTGGGGAACAAGAAGAAATTAGGCTTGCCTCGGTGTGGGCTAGATTTCATAATATACCAGTAGAATACTGGACCATGGAAAGGTTGGGAAGAATTACAAGTGCCGTGGGCTCTTAATGGATACACTGATAGCAAAGATGTCTAGGATAGTATATGCAAGAATGTGTGTGGAGTTAGAGTTAGAGACCCAGTGGCCAAATTCTTTCCAATTGGCTACTTACAATGATGAAGGGACAATAACCTTCAAGGAAAAAAGGATTGAGTACGAATGGAGGCCTGACCATCAAGCTCAGAAGAAGGAATGGGCACCTACAAGGAGGTTGATTGAGACTGGATTACAACAGGAGTTGGAGAAAGAACAGGAGCCAAAACAAAATAGTTCAACTCAACAAGAAATTAAGAAAGGGTTAATCACAGATAAGACTAATCCAAGTCAGAACGTTATTAACTCTTTAGAGTTACAAATTGAGCAATGTAAGGGTAAAGGACCTGAACAGATGGTGCAGTATATTGAGAAGACAAAACCAGTTGACAAAAAAGCCAATACTGCTAGTACCTTGTCTTCACCTATTAATGAACACCAAAAGCAAGAAGCATTGAGTGAAGACCTCAAGGATCCCAACTACCCTGCTGAGAACCAAGTAAGTTTAGTTCCTTCCTCTCCTATTTCAGAATTGGTTCCTAATAGTCCTGGTATAATGGGAGGGGTGGAGGGGGATTTTACTGTTAGGAAAAATAGGAAATCTAGGAGGAAATAGAAGTAGGAGGTGTTTTCGGATTTAGTTATATGGATTTTGTCTTTTGGAATGTTAGGGGTTTAAACAACCCGCAAAAACAATTAACTGTTCAAGCTTGCATTAAGAGATTATTTGTTTCTTTTGTTTGTTTGATTGAATCCAAGATTAGATCTCCTTCTTTTATGAATAATGTTTGCTCCTCTTTGTTTCCTAGATGGCTTTCTTTCAGTAATGTAGACCATACCTCGAATGCTAGGATTGTGTTATTTTGGAATCCTGATTGCTTGGTATGTTCATTTCTAAGGGTTACTGATCAACTGATTCACTTAGAGAACTCCCCTAGGAACTGTTCTTCTTCCTTCTTAGTAACTTATGTTTATGGATCCAATAACCTCAACCATAGGAAGAATCTTTGGTCAAGCATGTCAAATATTAACCTCTCTATAGCTAATCTTCCTTGGATTATAGCAGGGGATTTTAATGCTATTTTGTATCCCTATGAGGCAGATCCTCTAAGCAACTCAGCTATGAATGGGATGAGTGACTTTCGGAGGTTTGTTGAAGGCAGTGCCTTGTATGAATTAAATACCAGTGGCCCTAGGTTTACTTGGAAAAATAAGCAAGGTGGAGATTACTTTATTGCTAGGAAATTAGATAGAGCCCTCATCAACTCAGCTTGGAGCTCTAGGTTTCCCAATTTATATAACGTCCTTCTTAATCTAAACATTTATGATCATTCTCCAATAGTGTTCAGGTCTTTAACAACCTTTAAGAAGAGATCATCTCCTTTTAGGTTCTCAAATTTTTTAGCCTCTCAGCCCAATTTCCTTCAGACAATAGAGGAGGCTTGGTCCTCTTAAGTTCAGGGTACTCCCATGTTTAGAGTTGTGTCGAAGCTCAGGTTGGTTAAACAATCTCTCAAATCCCTGAATACTGGCCAGATAGGTAATTTGAATGTTAGAGTAGAGAATTGCTAAGCTAATCTGAATAACATTCAGGATCAAAAGAGACTTTTACCTCAGACTTCTATTTTTCTTACAAAGGAAGCTGAGGCCATTAAGGAGTTAATTAGAGCTCTAAAAGATCAAAAATCTTTCTTTAAACAGTCTTCTAGGATCAAATGGCTCAGAAAAGGGGATAGGAGTACAAAATTTTTTCACAACTCAATCCTTGCTAACAGAAACCGCAACGAAATCCACTCCTTAGTGGAGGGAAATGGGAATAGGATTGTCAATCTGGAAGAGATCCAAGATCAGTTTCTTAAATACTTTCAGGGGTCCATAGGGGCCAAAAAGGTTCTTCACTCTTCTAAAGAGTTTGTGGAAAATCTTTTTCCTCATTCCTTGTCTGATAACCTTTCTAATTCTCTTATTACTAAAGTCTCAACACAAGAGATTAGGGAGGCTTTCAATTCACTCAATCCTAATAAGGCTCTTGGTCCGGATGGGTTTAATGGGTTCTTCTTTAGACAAACATGGCATATTATTGGAGAGGAAGTTACCAATGCCATCCAAGATCTTTTCCAACATAGGAAACTACTCAAAGAGCTTAATTCCACTTTTATTTCTCTCATTCCAAAAAAGGCTCAACCCTCAACAGCGTTAGATTATAGGCCCATCTCTTGCTATAACATGCTCTATAAGGTGATTGAAAAAATCATAGCAAATAGGCTTAAAGAGTTTCTTCCTCATATTGTAAGTCAAAACCAAAGTACTTTCATAAAGAATCGTCGAATAGGGGATAACATCTTGTTAGCCTAAGAAATTTTAAAGAACTACCACCTTTCTAATAATCAGAAGAGATGTGCTTTTAAAGTGGACATTCAGAAAGCCTATGATTCCATCCAATGGGATTTCCTCCTAAATGCTTTAGTAGCTATAGGCCTTCCTTTGAGGTTTATCGAGTGGAACAAAGAATGTATCACTTCACCTTCTTATTCAATTTTGATCAACGACCAATCCTCTAAATTTTTTAGAGGGAAGCCTAGGCTCAGGCAAGGAGATCCCTTATCTCCATACCTTTTCATTATTTGTACGAAAGTGTTCTCTGGGAGTTTGAATGTTTGTATAGCTTGTAGCCCTAACTTCAAGTATCATTGGAGGTGCAAAACTCTTAAACTCACCCATCTATTGTTTGCGGATGACTTTTTAATGGTTTTTCATGCGGATCTGAGTTCAGCTTAAACTTTGCTTAATTGTTTGACTACCTTCTCTAGGTTTTCTGGCATGAACATGAACCCTTCCAAGAGTCATTTTTTCCTTCCCCTGATATGGACCACCTCTCCCATCAATTGGAAATTATCTCTATGTTTAAGAAAGGCTCTCTCCCTATTCGGTATTTGGGGGTTCCTCTGCTTACGGGTAGGTTATCTAGGAGGGATTGCTTACCCTTATTGGACAAAATTGATGCTAGGATTAACAAATGGACCCACAAATACCTTTTATATGCTGGTAGACTCCAATTAGTGATTTCGGTCCTTTCTTCGTTTTAAGTGTACTGGATGACCCATTTTATTCTTCCTACCTCCATCTTAAAGGATTTAGAGTCTAAACTTAGGAATTTTCTGTGGGATGGGAAAGTGGATCCTCATTCTTTTGCTAAGGTTAAATGGAGTGACATCACTAGACCAAAAAGGGAGGGCGGTTAGGCATTAAGCTTTTGTCAACATGGAATTATGTATTGCTAGGGAAAAGGATCTGGTATCTGTTTAATGATAAGGAAGCTTTGTGGGTTCAGTGGGTGCAATCTATAATTTTGAGAAGGAAAAATTTCTGGACTGCTCAACCAACCACTAATAGTTTATGGAGTTGGAGAAAAATCTTATTCGTGAGGGATAAATTGGGGAACCATTTCAGATTTAGGATAGGGAATGGAACTACTACTCTTTTTTGGTAGGATCCTTGGCATCCTAGAGGACTCCTGAAGCTCTTTGCTTCTCTGTGGGAGATCAATGGATCGGGGCTACCAATGATAGCAAGAGTCTCAGAAATTATCAAAAATAATGAGTGGAGATGGCAAGAGATAAATATAGAGATCATTAGAAACCTAGAGCCCCTACAGTACCAACCAGATAGTTCTATTCCAGAATGCTTGGAATGGATAGCTAGACCTTCAAAACAGTACACCAATGTTTCAGCCTACAATGTCTTAAGACCACCACTCCAGAAAGTCCCTTGGCATAAATTGGTTTAGTTCAAAAGCAACAGCCCTAGATGTTCCTTCATATTATGGCTGGCTTTCCTAAACAAGTTGCAAATGCGGGACAAACTTCTCTTTCTCCATACTCTTAACCATTGCTCTTTATGTATCTTGACCAATGAGACCATTGAACACTTGTTTTTTGAATGTCCCTTCTCTAAAATCGTGTGGGAGCATTGTCTCATCCATTTCCATATACACCTTCCCAACAACTCAAACCTCCAATCCATCCCTATATGGTTTAAATAATCCTCAAATACCACTGACATTAACCTTTTCCCTATCCTTCTTTCTACTACTATCTATAACATTTGGAAGGAGCGGAATAACCGAGCATTCAAAGATGAAGCCAAGGATGTGGGGAGTATGTACTCTAAAATAATCTTCCAAGTTATGGACCATCTTAGCTCAAACACTATGAGGAGGTAATTGTTGAAATGCTTGTTATTATTCTCTTAATCTTTTTTGCAGATTTGATGGTTCAAAGAGTCAATGGAGATCTGACATTCTCAAGGTTTCAAAAGAAGAAGAGATAACCTTTCTTTTAAAAATCAGAGGAATCCTTTGGATTTTGACAAGGAAGGTTGGGTGAGAACTTTGATAACTTAAGAAGGAGTTCCCAACCTTAGATTAAGCATCCAGAGATAAGCAGGAGGCAAGTATATTATAGAGCATCTCAACAGCTCTACCCATGAAGAGGTGTTTCAACCTTTTGGAAAAGTAGAGAGCAAGACTGACTATTTTAACTTTGCATTACTAGGTATGCTTGTAAGAGTATGTGTTCTGGTTAAGCTGTACATTTCGATTTGGGTAGTTTTTATGGGAAGTTTGGTTCCTTAGAAGAGGCTTTTCATATCATGATTGATAGAGAATTGCCTCTTGGGCATTCTCTTGAGTTGTAAATAACCTTTTTGATGTTTATTTATTTTTACTGATTTACTAAAAAAAATACATACCATAAGAGACTCATACCGAACAAAAGACTCATACAAAAGTAACTTTTATCAGGCCTGTCAAATCACTGATTACACTACACATGAAATTAACTAAGCTATACACCCTAGGAGGGAAATATTATGCATTAAATGCAAAGGACGCAGTTTATTGTAGCCTACAATAAAGCGAATGTCCTCTTTTAAGAGAGACCCCTAACCCTTATCCTAGTACGTCAAAGTTTTCTATTGCAAGCCAAGTCCTTGATAAGATCCAACCTAGCCATATCATTTTTAATCACTTCTCTTAATTCTTTTTAAGCCTTCCTTTTTTCCTCTTACAGTCTCTAAGTAATATTTTCTTGCATCTTCTCACTGGTATGTCAGGATGTCTCCTCTTAACGTGTCTGAACCATCAAAGTCTTGCCTCTCTCAATTTTTCATTAATACCAGCTACCCTTAATTTGTCTTGGACCATTAGATTTTTGACTTTATCTCTTCTAGTAAGGTTACATATCCACTGGAGCATCCTCATCTCCATCACCAAAAGCTTATTAGTATGTATTTGTTTGATGGGCAAAACATTCCACCCCATATAGCATGGTTGGCCTAATCGTTAAATGATAGAATTTATCTTTGAGCTTGAGTGGTATCTTCTTGTCACATAAAATGCCTAACGAATTTCTCCATTTGAGCCATCTTGATCAGAAACGATGAACTATATCTTCATCGATCTCTCCATTTCTTTGGATGATAAACCCTAAGTATTTAAAATACTCCTTCCGTGGTATAACTTCGGTTCCAATCTTTACCTACACTTCGATACTCACTTGATGACCCAAAAAGTTGCATTATAAGTATTCAGTCTTAGTCATGCTTACTTTAAATCCCTTCGACTCTAACGTTTCTCTCTAACATTCTAGCTTGACATTTACCCCCTCTCTAGTCACATCGATTAAGACAATATTGTCAGCAAACAATATACACCAAGAAACATTTCCTTGAATATGTCTAGTAAGCTCATCCATCACTATTGCAAACAAGAAAGAGCTTAATGCAGAGCCTTGGTGTAACCCAATACCAATAGAGAAATTTTCAGTGTCTCTTCCGATCGTCATTACTCTAGTCATTGCCCCTTCATACATATCTGTAATCACCTTTATATATGTCATAGGCACTCCTTTAACCTCCAAACACCTTTATAAGATTTCCCTAAGAACCATATCATCATATGCTTTCTCGAGATTAGTAAAAACCATTTGCAAATTTCTCTATCTCTCCCTGTAATATTCCATTGCTCTTCTAATGAGATGTAAAGCTTCTGTCGTAGACCTTCCTGTCATAAAGCCAAATTGGTTTTCCGAGATAGAAGTTACCATTCTAACTTTCTTCTCAATTACCTTTTCCCATAACTTCATGGTATGACTAAGTAGTTTAATACCTCTATAGTTGTTACAGTTCTAGATGTCTCCATTATACTTATATATAGGAATTAACAAACTCAGTCTCCATTCATTTGGCATCTTGGCGGACTCAAGGATCATATTAAAAATCTTGGCTAGCCAATTAAGGCCTTCGATGCCTAGGCTCTTCTATACCTCTATGGGTATCTCATCCAATCCTACTGTCCTTCTACTCTTCATCTCCCTCAAATCTTTTGTAATTTCATCCCTTATGATAGGCTTACACCAAGAAACGTTACGAAATCCCTCAAACTTGTTGAGGTCATCTAAAGAGATGTCTTCCTATAGGCCTTCATTAAAAAGGTCATAGTAGTACCTTGGCCATCTACTCCTTATGTCTTTTTCCTCCATGAGCACCTTCTCGGCTTCATCTCTTACACATCAAACTTAGTCTACGTTTCATGTTTTCCGTTCCCTAGCTTTTGCCAACTTAAAAATGTCTCTTACTCCCTTTCTAGTATCTAATCTCCTGTACAAATCCTCATAAGCTACGCCTTTAGCCACTGAGACTACCTTTTTGGCCTCTTTCTTTAATAGTTTTTACCTTTCTCTATTAGCTTATCTATTGGCCTCTGTGGTACTTTCAAATATAGCTTTATATGCTCCCTTTTAAGCCTTCACCTTTTCTTATACATCATCATTCCACCACCAAGATTCCATCTTACGACCCCTGACCCTCTAGAAACTCCCAAGATCTTTGTGGTAGTAATCCTTAACCTATTTGCTACTCCTTCCCACATTTGATTAGCATCTCCTCCTAATTTTGATTCAACTTCATTTCTTACTCTATCCTTAAATTGATTCATCTTGTCCCCTTTTAGATTCCACCATCTAGCTTTAATACACCTCCTAAAATTTATCTTCTTCCTCTATCTCTTAATTTCAAGATCCACAACTAATAGTCTATGCTGAGTTGCTAACATGCTTTTGGAATCACCTTACAATCTTCGCAGCTAGCTCGGTCCTTTGCCTTACAAGGAAATAATCAATTTGAGTCTTCGTTCTATTCTTATAAGTCATCAGTTGTTCCTCGTTCTTCTTGAATAACGAATTGACTTTTAGTAACTCAAATGCTACCACCATGTCCAATAAAGCAATCCTGCTAACATTCTTATCTCTGTACCCGAAAACCCCATATATCCATAGATATCTACTCAATGTTGCTCCTATATAACCATTAAAATCTCCTTTTAAAATAACTTTCTCATTAATAGGGATCTGTTGGATCACCTCATCTAAATCCTCCTAGAATTCTCATTTCTGTCGATTGTCCAGACCTGCTTGAGGTGCATACGCACACACCATATTAAGAACAACACTACTCACCACGATCTTAACAGCCATAATCCTATCATTTAATCTCTTAATCTCCACAATATAACTTATAAGCTCCTTAACAACTAAGATATCAACCCCATTCTTTTATCCTGACCCCCTTGAGTACCATAATTTGATCCCACTAATCTCTTCCGCTTTAGCCTTTGTTCACTTTATTCCTTAGATGCACGCTATATGAATCTTATACTTGTTAAAAGTCTCCACTACTTTTAGGTACTTCCCTATAAGGGTGCCTATATTCCAAGAACCTATCCATAGTTTGTCTGCGCCATTACTAGTATACAATGGCACTATTTCTATCTCACAAGCCCTACAAACCCAAGATAATAATAAGGTAAAAACAGGTATGACTAAAGTAATAAGTATAAAATGGAAACGAAATTAACAACTGGTAGGAATTAATTGTGTCAGTTGAGGAGTACTAGTAGAGAGAGAGAAGCTTATTTCACTCACAAAACTAGAAACACCCAAAGGCTATAGTGTTGCAACTTAGGAAGGAGACACTGATGGTGGAAAATCAGAAAGAAAAAAAAGAAGGAAGAAAGATGTATTTACATAACCTAGAAAAATCACACAACACCTAACTCAAAACACACGCGATGCCAAAACCAAATCTTAAGAATGACTTGACGGTAAAAGAGTCAAATCATAGGAACAATAAATCAGGTAAGTTATGCAACGCAAAGATAATACAACTCTGAACTAAATTCGTTGGAAGGAAGTTTGCTAGTGAGAGAGGGACGTGTGAAAGAAACAAAGTAAAACAAAAATAGGCGTTTCCTACAGAGAGAGAATGTAAAAGAGAGTATCAATTCAACGGTCTAAACTTGTAAGGCCTTATGCTATCTAATATTTATCTTAATTAAATCCACATTATATATAGAATAAATAAGTAGATATAAAAAATTGAAATATAATTTTATGTTTAAATAACTAAACAAATTAAGGCTTGCCACTAGTAATATGAATGATGTGCTCAATTATTATAACCAATTGTTATTTTGTTGCACTTAATTAATTGAAATAAACAAAAACAACGTAATCAAATATGTAATTTCAACTTCAAATGCCATATAAATTAAAAACTTATTATTGTAAGAGTAATGGCATCTTTGATTATAACATTAAAGAAGTTAATTAATTGATTTATAAACTAATATATTATAAGAACAATTTTAACAACTATTTATTAATTATTTATAATTGTTAATATAGTTTTATAATAGTAATAAGGGTTAATTAAATATGTTCTAAACTTTATAAAAGAAGAGACAAGACGAGCAAAAATGGTAAAAAAAATGTTCGCCCCAAAGGCTGACAACTCTTCTTTTAGGTTACGAATGGACACTGACCCTATCTGCTCCTGTCGACTTTACTCCCTCGTACTCCCCTCTGCTTCCTCTACTCCATCTGCTCGGCTGAGTCGCCGCTAATTCCTCGATTCGTTTGAGTCGGTGTTTGTCAACGGCATAGTGTGGAATTATGGATAGTAGTGATATGGCTTTATCTACTATTGCTGATGATTTTGTGGACAGTAACATATGGACCAAGTTTCATTTTTCAAGCTCCTCAACTTATGCCGGAAAAAACCCACTTACATAGATTGAGATTGACCGGTGTTTTCCACGATTGAGCTCGAGTTTTCTTGCTGACTAGCCAATCAGAAGCTCTTACTCGATCAAAACTGGGAGCATATATCTCGAGACTGATTGGACCTTAAATCAGGCCTGGATCAAAAATTGTGATCCGGTCTGGACCGACCTACTGCTATTATTAGAAAAGTGTCTTGAAAGAAACTTAATAAAACATTCTTAAGTTCATAAATATTTTTATCTTCGTCTAGTTTACTTGAATAGTGTGACCTGTTAATTTTGCAAAGTTAGAACGGTTATGGTTGGAAGTCCTGTCTATGTTACCCCGTAAATTTTTAATCGTGATTAGTTCATATTTGGATTGCTAGCGTCCTTCACTTCATACTCTGCTGGTTGGTTTGCTTCCACTTCAAGGTGACACCTTTGATGCAGTGTGTGAAGCTATTACGAATCACGAATGTTAACCTTGATTTCAAGAGTGAAATATGAAAGTTTGTATCTTGACCAGGGATGTTTCGACAGGGCTCACTGCTGAAGAAATCCCAGGATGGAGAAAAAGGGATTTGTTGGCCTGTCATTGCTAACAACTTGACTTTATTTGAAAGAAGACTATTAATGATTATCTACCCATGAATATGATCAATTCACTTTGTGATACGATTTTCACAAAAAACCTGTTGCTGTATGACATCGTGATCTCATATTCAATTTTACCATAGGTTCTAAATTCTGCAAAAGAAATCAATACAACTTAGCTCGTAACGTATCAAGTGACTCCAGAGATTGGCGAAGGGTAAGACTTTGCACATATACATTGGACATCGTATTTCTTTAGCTATTCATGATATTTATAACTCGCGAAGAATAGTGGAGTAATATGAAAAGTTGAAAAAGATGCAGATTTCAGTGAGCGAAGCAGTAATTTAGAGATTTTTAAAGAGGACTTGTAAGAGTCCTCTTACCCTAGGGTTCAATAATTGCAAACGTGTGAAATCTATCGATATGTTTAATAGATATTGTGGACTTGAAAGGTTTTGACTGTATTTAATGAATAGCTTTTCAGCTATTTATTAGTCATTTGGCTCATATTAAAAAGTTCTTTGCTTGTTTGGTTAGGAATTAGTTGGGTTGGTTGATTCAACCCAACCAGCTAACTTTTGAGAAGCTCATTCAATGTAACTTTTTATGTTAGCTGATTCGTTTATGACAGTCTTGTCTCCACCTAAGCAGCGTCCATGAGTGTCATTATTTGTTGTTTGAAAGTGGTTAATGCCATAGGTTGATTTATACGTCTTCCTGTACTCCTTGTAACTTAAATTGAACGTCCAAACTTTTTAGGTTGCATATACGAATAAGTTATTTGTCAATACAAACTACATTTTAAAGTTAGGGAATTTGAAAATCTAGCACATAGAGCAATGTACAGATGTTATGTCAAATTTGCTCGTATAAAACCACAGGTCCCAAAGATCTCAATTATTTCTTGTTATAGATTAGCAACATTTTGGGTAGCCATGAACCAATTGTTGTATTATTATGTTATATAATAGATTTATAAACTTAATTTTGTAAAATTAAATATATAAAATTTAAATTATTATGAAAATATTCAAAGAAATATTAAAATATAATACTCATGTCATTATAAATTTTTTAAAGTCATGCTCTTATAAGTCATTTTTACACATAAATAACTAATACTAAATTGCTAATTTTACTAAATATCTCTAAAAAAACAGCTAAATATCGGAGTTAAATCAGCTGATATAATCAGCTATTAGCTATCAGCTAATAGCTAATATAATCAGCTAATAGCTAATACAATCAGCTGATTATCAAACAGGATCTTTAACTCTTTTTTTTTAAAGGTAAAAATTCATTATAAAGACATAAAAATTTACACATTGTCAAAGCAATTAGACTCTTTGAAAACACTCTAAGTTGTACATGTTAAGCACATAAAAGCTTTTAGCATTAAAACAAAACTCTCTTAATAGCATTAGTTAACAAGGCTAACACAAATTTGAAATATAGTCCTCTTCATATTCTTATCAGCTCTTATCTTCATATTATATTCACAAGCCTTAGTATAAGATTATTTATCTATCTTAAGACCTGATCAGTTTTGTTCCTCTCTCAATCTCCAGGAGTGAACTATTTGTCCATTTCAATTTCATAAACAACTGCTTCCTAATCCATAGAATTAGTTCTCTCTAGATATTATTCATCGATTTCTCCACTCTTTGGAAATATTTGACATTTTTTTTGGAGAAAATATATACGTGAGCTTATAACACCATATCAAAAATTTTGAGTAGTTAAAGTTTGATTGGTTAAGTTGACACAAATTTAGGGCTCCTTTTCAAACTTTTGAGGATACTTTACAATAAAAGAATAGATGCAGAATAGATGCTCCGAGATTTCAAGTTTCTCCTTACAAAGAAAACATTTGCTATTGAGATTGAGAAAGTTTAACTTATTAGTAATTATTATTCTGTTTTTAGTTGCTAACCATATGAAAAATAAAATTTTTTGTTGTAAATTCTTACTCCATATCACTTTACACCACTCCTGCTTTTGACGCTTCCTTTAAGAATCTCTCTACTCGATTTGTTAGTAAAAAATACTAGAAAGATATTCAAGCCACACACAAGCACCTTCTCTATCATTGTTTGGAATATAATTTGACAATATGTTCACCACTTCAACAAGATAATTTACCTACTTATTAGAGTTAATCCAAACTCTTACTTTAGCATTAATAGGGAATGTATTATGAAGTTGAGTCATGAGTTGAGTGTTGATAAGAGGTCCCTCATTGCTCTATTAATCAAAATATAATTAGATTACATCTCAAATCCCAATCCTGCATTTAATGCTATCAGTTAAGGATCCCCTCAATTTTAGAAATTGTCTTACAAATCATGTGAAGGAATGCCTATCCCTTAATTCCTATACATGTCTTCCCTATAAAAAATATAAGTGAATGCACCTATTGTTAAGTGAATTTTAGTTACTACCAGTCTCCATAATCTCTTTCCCATAAAAAATTATTACTTAAGTTAATTGATGTGATCTTTAGGCCATTCTTATTTATAAGTTTATACGTATCTTACAAGCTTACCTTCGAGATAAACTTACCTTTCTAACTCCTAACCTAAAGAAAATGATTCATCATCTTTACCATTGATTTAATAAACTCTTTTGAGAGAAAGAAATGAGAGGATCAACATATATGGAGCAAATTTAAGGCTTTTTTAGGAGTCATAACCTTCCAGTAAGAGATAGGATTTTGTTGCACTAGCAACTCAATCTCTCCTAAATCTTCTCAATTAGTTAAATGTGTTCCCCAAAATTGTAACTCCCTTGTAAAAATGAGTAATCTAAGATATTTAAAAGGATGGCTCTTAACTTGTAAACTAATGATAGTAAAGAGGTAAGCAAAAATTTGTTGAGCACTTAATGAAATAATTTAATTACTTTTCCTTTTGTTGATCTCCAATCTAGATTTGTCTCTAAAGACATTGATGGAGGCCACCAACAAGCTAACATATCTATCATGAGCTCTTGAAAAAAGAACCAAGTCATAAGTAAAACAAAGGATGCATAATTCTAGTTTTTTACATCTGTTATAGTACTTGAAACAAAAGCTGTACCTGATGTTGAAACTCACTAGCCTCGTGATAAGTTCTATACATAAATAAACAAGTATGGGGAGATAAGGTATTTTCATCTCGATCCTTTTCTTCCATAAAAATCGAAGTTGGTTCCTCATTGATTAATGTACTAAAAGAAGTAGTATTATCACATTTTGATCAAATTCTTAAATTCTTCAGGAAAACAAAACACTTTTAGATCTTGAAGTAAGAATTCCTAGTTAATTATATCATATGCCGTATGAAAGTCAATATATAAGGCATAATTATTTGAACCATTCTTTCTTGAATATCCCTTAAATAGATCTCGAGCTAAAAGTACAATGTATCAAATTAATCTTTCCTCAATTAAAGGTTTTAACACTTTCTTCAACTTAGTTTTTAATATTTTGGAAATGATATTGTATAAAATGTTGCAGCAGGATATCAGTTTATACTCATTTAAAGATATTGGATTAGAAAACTTTGGAATAAGGAATAGAAAGATTTTGTTATCTCCTTTAACATTTTTCCTTTCTGAAATAATTCTAAAATAGCTTCAGTCACCATATCCTTAATGATAGGCTAAACTTTTTGATAAAGCATCCATTTAATCCATCAAGAACTGGCTCCTTATGTGGATTCAAATTTAAAAAAACTACCCTCTCAATTTTCCCATCATTAATAGGGCTTTGTAGCATCTCCACTTCTTATTTGTTGATGTAGTCTTTATAGTGTTCTTGAAAAAAGAAAGTGCCTCTTCCTTGGACTCAGCCTAGTAAGTTACCATTATACCATCATTCATAACTAGAGAATTTGATTAGAATTCCTTCTTGAAGATATAATTGTAGAAAAACTTGTTATTCTTATCTGTCTTTTTAAGCCACCTCACCCTAGATCTTTCTTTAATTAGGGAACTATGAATTGAAATTGCTTTGATTTAATCATATAAAGCTTTCCTTTCTTCAAACAATAGTTAAGGATAACTAAGGTCTTGATATAACTCCTAATTTTGATTAAGGATTCCTTTTGTGAAGAAACTATAGGGATTCCTTTGTTGATGAAACTATCCCAAAATTATTGCAACTAATTCTTTTTAAATTTAGTTTCTTGAGCTCTTCTTTAATTATGGCTAGTTTTCTTACATATATATAAGTCTTATAGCCCTACATTAAAATTAGCATTCCTTTAATAATAGCCCCAAAGAATCCCTCTTTCTTTGTTAGATAATTATTAAATATGTAGGGGAGATACTTCTTACACTCATAGAAAATGCTTTGAACTAAGACTGGGGAATGATTCGATATTATAGGCTTCAATGCTCTTAGGAAGCCTAGCTAACCACTTCCCATTTACCATATCGCTCTCAAGCTTCTTTCTTATCTACCATATTGAATTGTCGTTGCTCCATGTGAACATGTTTCTTTTATATCTCAAGTACAACCTATCTTTTCAATAGACTCCATAAATTTAGTAATAAATTTCTTCAAACTGACATGTCCTTTAGATTCTAACCTTAATATAGTACTATTAAAATCACTAAGTATCACCTAAGACTATTGAATCATAGAGTATATACTATAAAGTTTATCCTAAATAAATTTCCTTTGGAAAGAAAAGTTTGAACCATAGATAAAAGAGATAGCTAGCTTTGTATTCTCTTAGATGAAAGTTACAATTAAATGCATGAGTTTGTCATTTGACTAAAGAACTTGGACTTTTACTATCTTTGCATCAAAAGCTATAATAATATGATGATAATGGTTGTTTAATGATTAGACAGGAAGGAACATTGACTCCTCAAAACCTTCAAAGTTAACAATCTGTCCTAATTTAGTTTGGATTCTAGGAAACCTAGTATAACAAGCCTATTCTCCAAAATTAAATCCCTTAAGTTTGTTGTTTCAAGGGGTAGTTTATTCCCCTAATATTTTGTGAAATTACTAAAATATTGTGGGGTTCTTTAAGTTTAGATCCTTTGTACCAATTCCTTCTTCTTAACATCTTTCTGCTATCAACCTTAAACTTCTCAATATTGAGATCACTATTTCCCTTTTTTTTTCCTTATTAATCTTTTCTTTTTTAGCTTCCATCTCCCCATCCTTTAGCCTATACCTTTTAGTGAGTGTCCCAAAGCACATCCCCAAGTTCTTTGTTCCATCTTCATCTCTCACTCTTTTGTGTATGTTCTAGCTCATCCATATTCAGCTTAGAAGTATTTATATCAATACTTAGGATCTCAACATCATTTTTGTCGTCTACTTGTGTTGTATTTGTTATTCCATCACTTGTAGCTTCTTCAAGATGATTTTCCAAACCTATTAATTCAGAATAATCTCCTCTAACAAATATGTTTCCTATTTCCCTCCATTGTTTCACTCATATTTTCATTGTGTGTTTCCATTATTAAGATACCCATATTGAATCTTTATATAGGGACTCGTCATTTCCCATCTTATCAAAGGGATTGTGTATGATATTTCCTTCTTTAGTTTAATACTTTCACACAATTTAACATACCCTATTATCTTCCTTAAGGCTGTTGTTTCATTTATACAAATAGTTTTCTATTGTAACTACCCATTTATAGACTTGAGCACATTATGGATATTAACTATAAAGTGACTCTTTTATTTTAGATTCTCCATATAGATCCTAGGCTTCCAACATTGGATGAATAAAGGAGAGTTATGGACATGCTATGGTCTTATGACTAAAACATCCTTTGCTTCCTTTTCATTTGCAAACCTGAATAATACGAGATTTTCTTATGGAAATAGGAATTGATTTAAGCCTTTCCTTTCCCACAGTTTTAATGCTTAACTATCTTCTAAAAGAAATTATCATATTAATATGCTTGCTTCTTCTATGTAGTATAACCTAAAGTAGTATCTATAATTTATTTGTAAAGTGTGCTATCAACATTTTTTTCCTTTATGATCTTTATGTAGTTCCAAATCAATCTCTTATATAGTGTTTACAAGATTAAAATCCTTTATATAGACCTTTTTGATAATTGCTTCTACATATTTTTTTAGAAATAAAGATTCCATCAATTGATTGTACTTATGCTAAAAAGGTAATGTATCATAACAAGATCAGGCATTTAAAACTAATTCATCATATACTTCTTGAATTCTCGAACTCATAATTTCTAGTAAACATAAATTCATCGACATATAAACAGGTAGTGAGCAATTTTCCTTTATTTCTACTCTTAAAAAATAGTATATGCTTATAAGGATATTTTGATAAACTAATTTTAAGAAAATAATGCTTAATGCGACTATACTAAGCTTGTGGAGCTTGTTTTAATCCATAAAGGGCTTTTCTCAATCTATAAATTTTATGTTCATTTCCAATCTTAACCCAAAAATAATTGTTCTTCGAAGTACCCATATAATCATGTTGATTTGATATCTAGCTAGAAAATAAGTGAATAATTTTATGTTTTTACAAATGCAACCACCAATTTGATTATGTCATATCTTGTAACTAGAGAGAAAACTTGTGTACAGTCGATTCTATATTTTTGTTTATATCCTTTTACTTCTACGTATGCCTTGTATTTGTCAACTTTAACAATTTTTTAACTTTATTTTTAAGACCCATTTTACACGAATAGCTTTGTGTTCATTTAGAAGATCGAATACCTCTCAAATACTATTTCTTTCAATGGATTCAATTTCATTGTCCATCACTTTTTACCATTTTCCTTTTTTGACAACATTTTTAAAAGTTTTAAGGTCACAATTTGAAAATAAAGTAAAGTGAATATAATTCCACTTATATCATAATCTTTCATCAAGTAGGTCTTCTTCAAAATCAACAAAGAGATTGGGATTCTTCTTCATTGACTTCAAAAAATGGTGGTGAAGTTTCAACAGTTGTTAGAGTTGTATTTGATGAATTTCTAAACGTTTAAGTTGCTTAAATTTACTTTTGTTCGAAACCCTTGTCATATAGAACTTAGGTAGGCTATGGTGTATTCCAATTCTAAGTGTTCTCTTCATCAGAAATAACATCCTTATAGGTCAAAGTCTTCTTTGTTAGTAGATTAAATAATTTATATGCGTAGATGTTTCTCTTGTATTAAGAAATACATTGTTTACTAATGACATATTCTTTATAGACTTAAGAAGGGGTAGTAATTTAAGGAGGACCTATCACATATTTTATATTAATGTCTTCAATCCACAAATATGTAAGTAGCCATAATGAAAATTTCATAATTATGAGGGATCTTTCATTTCAACCATTAAGTGATATTAAATATTTTCAATATCCAATGGAAACAAGATGTTTGAACTAATATAAAACAAAAGTAATAACACCTCTAACAAGATCACAAATTTCACAACCACATTCATAATAGTGATAATATAACCCCTTTTCTTATAATTGAACAACACCTTAAAAAGTTACTTTTCAAGTCAAGAACGTACAATATATTAGAGATTGTTTTTGCAAAACTATTATTGTTTCTTATCTGAATATCACCTTTTCTCATCACTTTTATAGGAGAATAGTCATTAAACTAACAGTAGAATGAAAAACTTCATTTAGATAAGAAAACGATTTACACCGTTATTCATAATTCCACACCATACCTTTGATAAACTCTAATTCAAATGAAATAAGAAAGTATAGGTGACTCAACCGACTAGCTAAAGTAGAAAGAGTGGAGGCAACTAGAGTAACAAAATAATAAATAGAGGAGAGCACCGTAGAATAATTATTAATCTACATTGTATGTTCGTAACCTAAAAAAAGAGTTGCCAACCTTTAAAACGATGTCGTTTCAAATTAAAACATATGATGGATTGGCCAAGCTTGATCCAAAACCTAAAATGAAAAAAAAAAGTCAAAGCCAAGCTAAAACCCAATTAAATTAGGCAAGGTTGAAATTTTTTTTTCCATTTTAACTACCACTCATATGGTTACTATAGCCTATATCCATATACCAAATATCAAACTTGATTTTTTTTTTCATTTTGAATAGCCATCAACAATGTTTCTGATTCCTTCTTTAAAGTTTGAACTTTCTTCATTTTCTTTGCCACTGGGTAGCCTAGTATAAAATTTATATATATAATGACTAATTTTTTTTGGAAATTAAAATAATATATTTTGAAAAGTTAAGAAGCCCTCATCAATCTTAATTTAAAGTTCTAGACCTAATTTAGAAGTTTATAAACCAATTAATTACAAACAATTGCTATAAATATAGCTGAATTAAATAAGTTAGTTCTCTGATAAGTGTCATACAAGTATTGTTCATGTGGTTTTTGCTTCTACTACTTTTATCTTTGAATTTCTTGTTCCTTCTTTTCACTTTTGGTTATGATTTTATATTCACCACAATATGTTAATAAAGTACACTTCTCTTTTATTATTGTCTGGGAGCTTTGTATGTAGACTCGATCTCTTTTCTCCACTGGTTTCCACTATGTACCTCATGTCCTTATGAACTAGGTAAATTCTTTTTTTTGTTATTCCTTCTATTCATATTGCTTTTATTTGAATCCATAAATTATTGCTTCCCTAAACTTTGATATCCCAATTTTAGTTAAGGTTCCTGGTTGCTCTGAAACTTGAACTATAGCTTATGTGTAACTTCTTAATTATCAAAGTGACCTTATGCTTTTTGCTACGTGTTGAATTAGTGTCCTCACCTCTTGCTTTTTATTTTGGAACCTTCTTTTGTTTCTCTCCCTCCACATTTCATAAATCATAAGATTAATACTTAATTTAACTATTGTATAATCACTGGAACTGTGAGTTTATAACTTCAATACCTAGTCAATAGTTCCTTCTATAGAGATAGGATTATAGTACAGGTTGAGCATTTGTAGTATGCTTCTCTAAGTGTCACTTGCATGGTCACAAGTGAAGAAAATATGATCCTTTGTTTCATTTTGAGGGTGATAAAGTATGCATAGGTTAGTTGTTATACAACTCATCCTATCAAATGTATGAAGTCTATTTTTAATGACAAACCACATGACGAATGAATGTTTATTAACTTTATGTTTAAACTAAATCATTTTGTGTCATCTTTCCTCTTGATTTATGTGTGTCAATATGCTTCCATAGGAGGAAGTATTGAAAATTTTATAGGGCTCTCTAGGCCAAGAAATCATGTTTTATTTTTCTGATTTAGGTTTTGGATCAAGTAAATATCCATCTGAGGTGTAATGCACTACTCCCACGGGACATATACCTGAATATCTCGAGGATATTTGAGCACATACCCTATGAAAGCAGCGTGTTAGAGCAGTCACATTCACTTATGACATCATACATATAACATAAATTTTCAAAAGATCAATTCCTCATTTCATTGATAAAACATAATTTACATTGTAGCATTTTGCTACATAATCCATATATACAGTTTCACAAAAATATCTTAAAGCATACTGCTCTTTTACAAAATATTCTATATAGAATAAGAAACTAAACAAAAAAATTCAATCTAAACTCCATAGTCTCATCTGACCGATCTTTGAGTCATTTCTTGAGTCAAAAAATATAGTACTAGAGTGTCTTAATAGCTAGGTCTCCTTTCTCGTACCCAAAAATCAATGTGACAATTTTGATGAGTTTTGTGAACTTAGTGAGTGAACCATCATTGATGTGCTCACTTATATCAAACCACAATGATAATTCACAATTCAATTTACAATCAAATTACATCACACATATTGAATATCACATCATATTTCATTTCAGAACAATTCATTTAAAACATTCATATCATACATATCAATTTGTACATGCAATGCACTTGTGACTCCACTTTCATTGCTACTTTGTTGTGACTGAGCGCCTTTTTAACTGTTCCGTATCCTTTGTGGATACTGGGCTTATTGTTAACTGTCTCGTATCTGTTGTGGATACCAGACTTATTTTAATAGTAAGCCTGTGGCTCTTTATATACATTTTCTAAGCTTTAAGCTCTTTTTCATTGGCTACTCTAGTTATAACTTCCTTTATTTGATCATGCATTTCAATGTAATGAGATGAATCAATTTATATTATATGTAATCAATCACTTGCGTTCAATATAGACATTCACTTTTCACATTTTAATTAGACCTAAGTCTGACATTCAACATTTTTGTTGAGTACACTTATTTCTTTCATATTCACATATAATCAGAACACTCCTATTGTTAAGTCAAGAGGACTTTATGATGATTAATTTTGATGACAATCAAATAATAATAATGTTAGAAACAAATGAACGCTTTTGACAAGTGTGTTAAGTGTGCATAAGGAAACACAGACGCAAAGACCATATAGACGCAAACACGACATAGACACAAAGCCGAAATACAGACGCAAACACAACATAGATGCAAAGACAATAAAAACACAGACGCAGACGCAAAGTCAACATAGACGCAAAGACAATATAAACGCAGACGCAGACGTAAAGTCAACATAGACGCAAAGACAATATAAACGCAGACGCAGACGCAGACGCAAAATAAAAACACAAACGCAGACGCAGTCGCAAAGTCAACATAGACGCAAAGACAATAAAAACACAGATGCAGACGTAAAGTCAACATAGACGCAAAGATAATATAAACACAGACGCAGACGTAAAGACCACATAGACGCAAAGTCAAAATACAGACGCAAACACAACATAGACGCAAACGTAAAGTCAACATATACGCAAAGAAGACATAGACGATACCATGAAGATACATTAGCATGTCGGAACAGTTATTTAGTTAGAGTTAGTTACAGAACTCAACTAAATGGCAGTTATCAAGAATCAAGAAGCGGTTATCAAAGATCAAGAAGCAATTAGAGACGAAGGCTATAAATACTAGTCGTGGTCAACTATTTTACAATCTTAGAGAAATTCATATAAATCTTACGATTCAGAAATCAGTGATTTTTTAGCATTCAGTGCTTACTTAGAAAAGAGAAATTCTATAGTACGATATGAAGAGAGCTAACTCTACTGTAACAAAAGCTCATAATCTTTTTCTAGTGAGAGAAAGAAAAGGCTGATAGTCTAGAGAGGCTAAGATAGCTGAAAGAATACTTTGTAAGAGACCTGAAGAGGCTCTGGAAGGGAAGAAAGAATACTTG
>JANQBM010000220.1:28190449-28202806 GCA_025594535.1 Erythroxylum domingense
ATCACTGTTCACAAATGCATGAGCATGAGATGTGTTTTCCTAATTTCTCTTATTTACCTCACTTGGACCCGTTTCTCGGGTCCTACCCGTTCTACGGAACCGGGATGCTACATCATTAGCCTTAAAATAGGCTTCCATTCTAACAACCTAGCCTTGATAATTTATTCCATCAAATATTGGGGGAGCAATCGCAGTAACTGAAGCTTTTGAGTTCATTTTGAGTGGGACAGAGTTTTGTGTCTGTATAATAGGTGAAAGGTTTTTTTTAATTTCACAAATTCCTCAAAATAAAGCTCTGATACCAAATTGTTGGATATCAAAAATGAAGAAAAATATTTAAGAACTATTGAAATATAGTTTTATTGAGCAGCAAACCATCTATTTATACAGCATAATTGTGAAACTAAAATATAGAAAAATTTGCTACATATCATAATCATTTGCCTTGAAAATAGAAAAAAATAAAACTGATTTTGTTATCAGGTTCAAAGTCATGACACTCAATAGAGCCTTACAAAGGTGGTCTGAGTTTGTGAGGGAAGAAGTTGGAAGAACTATAATTCAATCAAATAACTATATATTATGTGCTAAGTTCCTTGCTACATGAAAACAAGATTGCTAGCTGGAGATATACTGCAGGTGGCCCCTTATTTGCTTCAGTAATCAATCACATCCTTGATATATATTGAAGGTACATTTGAACTTTAAAAAAGTGTTAAGGTAGATGAAGAAATTTTCTATTTCATCATAATTCGGGTATGTACAGGTAAGTGCTTTTTATACTAAAACTAAATGAATGCTATTGGCTACTGTTCCCTATATAATTGGGAATCTGTAACAGAATTGACAGCTAAGATAATTTAGTTACAGTGAAAATTCTAGTATGTTGTACAAAATGAAAAGAAATAAACAACAGAAATGTTGTGTGGCTTGGTCCCAAATTGTGGAGTTGGCTGGTTTGAGTGATGATGGGTCAAACCAATTTTTTAACACCCCCTTCAAGTCGAAGCTCCGGAGAAACAAATAGATTCGAACTTGAAAAGTAGGCCTACAAACGTGTGTTCGGTAAGGGGCTTAGTGAATAAGTCCGCTAACTGGTCCGCTAAGATTTGCTTCGTATATGCTGAAGACTTAGGAACCCTAAGTTCACCACATGACGTACCAAATGAAGGTCAATCTCCATATACTTGGTCCTCTCATGGAAGAAAGGGTTCTTTGATATGTGAATCACCGCCTGATTATCGCAAAACAGAGGTATGGCTTCTCTATTTTCCACTTGAAAATACCCTAATAGTTGAACAGTCCATTTTAACTCACATGTAGTTGAAGCTAAGCATTTTTATTCTACCTCCGCAAAAGATCTACCAGCTGTTGTTTGTTTCTTTGTTTTTCATGATATAGGTGATTTTTTTAGGAACATGCAAAACCCAGTCAAGGACCGTCTGCTGAACACGCAACTTGCCTAGTTTGAATAAGAGTAAACAATGAGTTGTAGGTTTGAATTTGATGTATAGAATAAGCCTTGATTCTATGTTCCTTTGAGATCTTTGATGACATGTTTTACAACTTCCTAGTGAGGTTTCCTTGATGATTTCACGAATTAACTTAACTATTGTGTTATGTAGGTGAGATCTGGTCTCGTGAAGCTCAAGTATTATAGTCTGCCTACGATTCTTCTGTAGCTTTTTGAGTTTTTGAGTAGTTCACCTTCATCAATGGTAAATTTTCTTCCTAGAAATATAGGTGTTATGCATGGCTTATGGTCCAGTAGGTTTGTTTCTTGTAAAATGTCCCTTACATACTTGCCTTAGCTGAGCATCGTCCCTTCTTCTAACCTTGCTATTTTAACTCCTAGGAAGAACTTAGCGTACCCTAGATCTTTAATTGTGAATTCCTTGTTTAGTGCCTGCTTAAAAGTGTTTAAATGTTCTTCCTCTACCCCAGTGATGAGAATGTTATCCACGTAGAAGATGATAGCAATAAACTATTGCTTTGACCTTTAATGTATAGGAAATAATCTTATTCTAATTTTTCAGAGCCTAATTCCTTTAGTTTCGTGGTCAATTCCTTGTGCCATTGCCTGCCCGCCTGTTTGAGTCCATAAATGGACTTTTCTAATCTACAAACCTCACCTACTTTAGCTTTCTTATAACCTTGTAGTGGTAACATGTCTAGGAATTTCATAATTGTCATAACCCTAGCTACAAGAGAGAATACCTCTGAAATAATTCACTCCTTCCCTTTGGTTGAAGCCCTTCGCTACCAACCTTGATTTTAGTTTGTCGACAATACCATCTGGATTGTATTTCACTTTGTATACCCATTTTGATGCTATAGCTCGCTTCCCTTTAGGTAGTTTTGTCAAAACCCAAGTCTGATTATCTTCTAGGGCTGCTAGCTGTGCATCCATGGAGTCCACCCATTCCTTTGATTTACTTGCTATCTCATAAGACAAAGGTTCAAAAACAGTAGACACATTACCTATAAACTCCTTGTAGCCTTACTTGTGCTCAACATGAAAGCTTGAATCCTCGTCTTCTTCTGTTCTTATAAGACCAAAGACCTTTAAAATGATGTTAGTAGAATCAGGGACAGAAGTGGAATGATGAGCAGAGGATTAGTGAACATAATCATCAAGGTATTTGGGTGTGGTACGTGTTCTTTGGCTCCTCCTCACATTGTTATTTGTGGTAGTTTCTTAGTTGATGGTATTGTCATGTTGTTGTTGTGTTTCTGTGGTTTCTTGTGTGTGGTCTGTACTTTGTATGCTTGATGATCTTGGCATGTCATTTTATGTCAATGTTTCTGCATCATCATCTATTGTGTTGTAAGGGAATAGTGGTGGTGATCTTTGCTCAGAATCTATTGGTGTTTTAGCAAAGGGAAATGTGTTTTCATGGAAGGTTACATCTCTTGAAATGAAAATATTGTTTGTGTTAATGTCCATGACTCTGTAGGCTTTGTAGTCTGGCATGTATCCAAGAAAAACACATTTCAAAGATCTAGGATCTAACTTTGTCTTGTTAGGTGTCTTATCTAGGGAAAAACATAAGCACCCAAAAACTTTCAAGTGTTTATAGGTTGGTTTTCTTTGATGTAGTATGGTGTTCTCCATTGTAGGGCTTTGGTTAGGATTCTGGTTAGGAGGTAGGTGGAAATAAGGAGGATTTATCCCCAATATTGTTTTAGTAAGTTTGCTGTGAATAGCAAAGCCCTTGTTATTTGTAGTAAATGCTTGTGTTTGATCTCCACTACTCCATTTTGTTATGGAGTGTATAGATAGCTTTTTGATGTACTATTCCTATTTCTACAAAATTCTTTCTGCATTAATAGTTTATGAATTCTCTCTCATTGTCTTTTTGGATTTTCAAAACCTTTGTGTCATATTGTTTCTCAGTGGTTTTGATAATTGTGTTATAGTAGGTTGTGTTCCGTCTTTGTGTTTGAGCAAAAAAGTCAAGGTGGCTCTAGAGAAGTCATCTAAAATAGTTATAAAGAATTGTGATCCATCTGTAATAGGTACCCTGTAAGGCCCCCATAGATCCATGTGTAGAATTTCAAAAGGCTATGTAGCTTGTATTTTGTGTTTAGGGAAGGGTTTTATGTGTTTGTGATTGAAAAACTTGATTTCATTGATATGTCACATTTTTTTCCTTAGAAACATGCCCTAATCTACTATGCCAGATATTAAAAGAAACTGAAGCATTAAACACGACATTCTTAGTTCTGTAGAAATGTAGGGGAGGACCTTTCAAAGTTCCTAAGGATAATAGGTTGTTTGTTATTAGCTGATACAGTCCACTTCTGGCCTTGATAGCTGCCATAAAATCATTAATTTGTAGGTCTTACAACAAGTTATTAGCTATGAAAATTGTAGTAATATCATTCTGTGTTGTAAGCTTATTGATAGCGAGTAGGTTTTTAAAAAATTAGGAATATGTACAATTTCATCAAGGGTAATTTTGTCACCAATGGTAGTTTTGCATATGTGCTTCACTTCCTATTTTGTGCTATCTGGGAGTGTTATAGGCTCATATATGTTGTTTATTTCATGTTTATGGTAGAAATAAAAGTTTGTAACCATGTGTGATGATGCACCTGAATCAATCAACCATATGCATTCATTTTCTGTACTATGAACATTAGTGTAACTAGTGCTATTACCTGCACAATTTGCAAGCCCACCAAACTTTACCTCACTTGTGGCCTTCCCTTTGATTGCTTTAAATACCTCCTATTGAATGAAGGTAGCTAAGCCTTGTGGAATTTGGCCATTCCTTTCATTGTACTCACGAAATTCTTGTTGTGTGTCTGCAGAGTGTCATTGATCACAACTAGGTTTGCCTTGCTCTTCTAACCAATTAGTTCCTTATACCAGTCAGGCACACCATGGATCTTAAAGCAGGTCTCAATGGTATATCCTGTTTTCTCACACTTTTCACAATACTTGTCCTCTTTCTTGGTGAATAGTTTTTTGCTATTGTTGCTGTTGTTTCTATCACCTTTCTTAACATTGGAGTTGGATTGCCTCACCATCACAGCTGCATTTAGGTTACTGTCATAGCTAGCATTTACTACCTTTTGCCTCTCCACAGTTTGCATCATGACAAAGGCTCTATTAACCATAGGCAAAGGTTCCATTAACATGACCTGGTTAACTATATGCTCATAATCCTCATTTAAGCCCATAAAAAATTGCACTAATCTATGAGTGTTTTCCTTGGTAGTAATAGCTTTAGCAGCATCACAAGTGCATGTAGGTATAGGACTTAGGCTAGCTAAATCCTCCCAAAGTTTCTTTAGTTTTGTGTAATATGCGGAAATGGTGAGATTACCTTGTTTAAAAGAGTTGATTCTCCTTTTTATTTGATACAACAGTGGCCCGTTGGCTTCACCAAATCTTTCTCTTAGTTCCTCACAAAGTTCCTTAGTCGTGGAGAATGATAGGAAAGCATCACCAAGTTCTTTGATCATGGAGTTGAGGATCCATGACTTGACTATGAAATCTGCCCTTTTCCATCTAGCAAGAAGAGCTTTGTCTTTCATTGGTTGTATGCATGTTCATCAATGAAGGAGAGTTTGTCTTTAGCACACAGGGCTATCATCATTGATTTGCTCCAAGTTTAGTAGTTGCTACCATTAAAAGGGTAGTAACAAGAACAACTCCAGGGTTTTCAGTATTTGTTATAGAGTAATTCTCTAGCTCTTGGTTTTGTGTGGGGTTAGAGTTGTTGGCATCATTATCGTTAGTTATGTTAGACATTTTGGTAGGTAGGGTAAGGTAGGTTAGACCTTTGGCTCTGATACCATGAAAAAGGTGTTAAGGTAGATGAAGAAATTTTCTATTTCATCATAATTTGGGTATGTATAGGTAGGTGCTTTTTATACTAAAACTAAATGAATGCTATTGACAATTGTACCTTATATTCTTGGGAATCTGTAACAGAATTAACAGCTAAGATAATTCAGTTACAGTGAAACTTCTAGTATGTTGTACAAAATGAAAAGAAATAAAAAAATAGAAATTATGTGTGGGTTGGTCCCTAATTGTGGAGTGGGTTGGTTTGAGTGATGATGGGTTACCCCAGTCTTCTAACGAAACTTACTCCATTTCTTATTTGCATCTTTAATCTAATCATGTGAATGTAACATAGATTTACCAAATAAACATCGGCGGATAGTTTTTGCTGTAGTTTCTCAACATAAAAACTGAAAGTGCTCACGATACTTATGCCAACATGTTTTTGATTTGGGGTTTGAGAAGCAGCTGGTCGAGTGTGTGAATATCCAAAACTTCCACCGTCACTTAATGGAATTTGCTTTAGAGGCTGCATTCCTTATCAAGATGATGCAATCCTGAGCTCATTGTTCACTTGCACACAACATTCGGGGCTTGATATCGACTTCAAAGAATTGAAGATACTACCATGTGAAGAGTATTACTTTTTATGGTGTTTAAGTGGAAGAACATTTCATTTATTAACCATGATACTCTTTTGCTAGATAGGAGGACCTTCTTTTTTCTGTTGACAGGTTGCTTGCTCATTTTGATATTATAATTTCGTTACTTTTAAATGTCGATTTTTGGACAGCTTATTATAAAACTTATGAATGATAATGTTGTTTTACTTTTGGTTTGAAAGGTGGCCTTATCATTTGATATTAGGTTAATTGATTATTAATTTAGAAGCTTTTATCGTTCATTTTGTTTAAAATAAATTAAGTTACCATAATGATAATGATTAGGACATGCAATGTATAAGGACGTATTTTATTTGTTTACGAGCCCACTAGGCTCCTGCTTTTCCGTCAGCTGAAGTTTGTCAACGTTTCGCTGTCCCCAGCCACCACGAAAAGGTTTCTTTAGAAAACTTTCCCACAGGAACTCTCACAGTTGTTGGATATGACTTCGATTTATCTATATTTATATGCTATTGGTTTCTTTTAGAAAACTTTCCTTCAGGAACTCTCAAACAGTTGTTAGATATGGCTTCAATTTATATTTATTTATATGCCATCTTTTAGATAGTATAGAGGATTTCTCCTTTGGATGTTTTAGTGGAGTATAGTTCTATTATAGAAAAGCAGATTTTGGCAATCAGGATGAGGTTTCAAAATGTAGTTGGCTTCAAAGGTACCAAAAAAAAAAGCTAAGAGAAGTATAGTATGCATGCCTTTGCCTTTATTTTTGTGGGAAACAAAACTAAATGCCTATGGCCCAAAAAATGATAATTGCCAAGTAGACCCCATTTCATTGAGATTGGCTAAACTTTGATGATGAGCTTCACATTGTACAAGGATATCACTTTCCATGTACATGAACATTATTTGCCTATCCCAATCTTTGGACTTTTATTCTTTTCCTCACTAAAATAAAAGCAAGTTCAGCCTTGCTACGTTGGAACAGAAAACTGATACGCTCAACGTCAACAAAAAGACTACTGTTTTATAGGTGAAGACAACAGAAACTAGTCATGTACTACTTAACTATAGCAACATAGGTTACCACTAAAACAAACACAAGCAACTTGATGGTCAAATATGTCTGGGGAATTAGGTCTGCCTAGACCTTGCTTCTGAAGAACAACCATCCTGGTAAGAAGGTTTCATTAGAGTACAACATGTTATTCAATGGCTTGCCCTGGTTGGCGTTGCTGGAAAACCGATGCTCAAGCGTAAATGCCCTATATACCAAGAAAAAGGGAGGAAGCGCCCTGAAAATTATTCATAAGCAAAATTTGTGTCGTGCATGACATTAGACTGGATTTATCAATATGTTCGACTACAAATTTCCAATCACCGAGCAAAAGAAAACATGTATGGGCTCGAATGGCATTGGGAATACGATGTCAACTAGCATTGACTACCATCAAACACTAGGACAGAAACTATGTCCAATTTTTACAGAAGCAAGAAATTTCATTTTCTATAGAGAGAGAGCAGAATGTTGAGTAGTGAAAGTTCTGCTCATAGAATTTTACTTCAATATTAGGACAGAACACAACCTCCCGAGATTATACAAATTCTAAACCACCTCTACAAAGAGAAAAAGGTAAAACTGGAAGAAAAGTAAGAATTAACAAATTCACCCATTCCATCAAAGAGTCTCGAGGAAGAGCAAAAGAATCCCACCCTACGTATTTAACACCATCAACCTTCTCTCCAGCTTCTGACTTTCAGCACAGACTCTCAAATATTTGCAGTTCTATAATAACTTCCCATATCTAGGAGAAAGCAAGAAAAGAATCACTGATAGTTGTCCAAGGATTCACGTCTCTAGTCCCTCTTCAACTATTGGAAGTCCACCCTCTCCAATGAATGCTGGGTTGAGAAACTTCGAAACAAAAAACCACAACTTGTAGACATCCTCAAAGTTTGTAAGAAATCCCAGAGATGCAGTAACAACCTCAACCCGTATGAATCCACTTTTCCCATTGTGCTGACCATTTTCCATTGGCCTGCATAGAGTAGTATCTTCCAGGTTGAAAGCACCGTTTTGCCTTTGCCTTGGGCTATCAAGAATCCTTATGTGACTAAGGAAACCAATTCCAAGTGAAATGCCCTCTCTTTCTGCCAGCTTCTGAACAACTTCTGGATTGATGAGGCCGCGGTTTTTATCTCTAATGTTGAAAGCAACAGCTGCACCCCTTTCGTATTTTATTTTTGGGCCATATATGTGAACTAGATTTACTCTTCCATCACCGTCCAAACTTGGAAATCTTAACTGCAGTAATGAGGTTACTAGCCAATTGATCAAAAACCGCAGTCTGAGAGTTGTTTTATTGAGACCCAATGCATTCACATGATCTAAATGGCGGCAAATTATCTCAGTTTCCCTCCTATCCCAGTCTTGCCCATCATATTCGCCATCACTGGTGTAATCTTCATCATCTAGGCTGGTTGCAGATATTTCTCCTGGCTCAAGAGTATGACCCAATTGATCTTTACGGTTGTCCTCCATGCTAAATGATACCCTTCTTCCCTTGCTCGGATGCTCATTCTCTTCCAACCCAAAACATCTACCACCAGTATATCTATTCCCTTCCCTTCTGCCCAGCAACCGGAATTCACCTTCTGTTTCTCTTCTTATGGCACTTTCTTTCATCTCTGGGACTGAGGCTGAGCCATTCGCTAGTCTATGATTCTGGCAAGACAAAGTTGAATTATTGAGGCGCGATCTGTTTATGGCAGAGTCTGACAAGGAAGCAGTTTGAAGTAGATTATCATTTCCAGATTCTTCCTCTATCTCATGAAAATTCACTTGATCTGAACCCCTTTTGTTAAATTGTTCTTCAGAAACCTCCTTTACATGATCCAACTCTTGGGAAACTGACAGAACCGCAGCATCAAATGAGAGAACATGGTCATCATGTGGCCCCAGGTTGACCCCTTTGTCATCATACAAAGGGTTGCCACATATCTTTGACGTTGGTTTTGAAAGGAGATGCTTGTGATGTTTCTTGCCAGAAAACCAAAAAGGTGGCAAGGGAGAACCTAGTTTCTGCTTGTTCAAATGACCTGCAGTATCTGATCCCGGTGGACTGTGGCCTAAATCAATCCAAAACGAGTTGTCTGATGATTCATCTTCACTAAAGACTGGGCTTTTCATCACTTCACCTACAGAAATACTCTCAGTTTCTTCAAAGATGGTGCTTGTATTATCTCTATCAGAACTATTGTCCTGATCCATCTCAGTCTCAAAGACATCCCTCACCTGTGCAGATGTAAATGCACCAGAAAAGGCAGGCAACCGTGATCCAGGGTGAGTTTCCATAGTTTTATCACCATTCCCTGCATTGTCATCATCTTCAATGCCAACCAACCCATCAAGACCATCCACAGAGTCACTCAAATACATGGGATACTCTGGGGTAATCTTCACCATTCCAGAGCCTGTACTCCCTGATTGATTTTGAAGGACTCCCATCACTGATTTCTTTATAAGAAGACACCCAAAACCAGTTGGGTCATATCCAAATACTCTGTAAAAAGATGTTATAATAAAATCAGGACGAAACAAGGATAAACCAAGTGAATCCATGTCTTTTGGCCCTAATGACCCTGCATCAAGCAAGACATGCCAATTGTTTTGTTGAGCCAAGGCCATCCACTGGTATGAATATTTGGCCCCAGTAACTCTTGATTGAACTGGAAACACAAACAAGCCAACAGCAGAATCCTTCTTCTTCCTTTTCTTAGTAGCAATTTGTTTCCTCAAATCAGTAGAACATAGTTTAAGAGTTGGCCACTTAAACCATGCACTGTAAACTTTTGCACCCTTCTCTTTAGCACTTTGAGCCATCCAATTCACAGACTGGCTCTCATAATCAAACATGGTCAATAACTTTTTGTTAGTGTGAAAAGGGTACGACTCCGCAAGCAGTTTAAAAGCAGACCCCCTACTCACAGTGAAAACAAGCCCATACTCGTTCTCCGGAATGTTCAAATATTCCATTATTCTGGTCTTTATATCATGTTCTACAGTACCTTTCTCAGCACCACCATAGAGAGCTTGATTGCTCAAATTTGCTGTTATCTCAGATAAGCTAAATGTAGAAGACTCCCAGTAATGCAAAGTCTGAACATAGGAAAAAAGCCCAAATCCACAGTAATCAAGGCATACCTTCGGAGACAAATGTGCATATTCATCTAACCTCAATTGATCAACCTTCTCCGAAGACTTGTACTTCGGATACATTGTCAGGAACTTGGAAAATGCCTCCTGGAGTTCCGGAATGTCAGCTTCAGTCTCAAAAACACGCTCCGCTGCCAGCGCAGTGGCACGCAAGAACTCACGTTGAGCATGGAGTCTTGCCAGAGATCTTGATCTCCCAAGGCTCTCATCTTGGTTTGCAGCTGACTCAGTGTCCATGTCTTGGGATTTGAACAAAGACCCGTCTTCAGACGCTTCTTCAAGAGCCTCCCTGAGCTTTAGTTCTTGCAGTTTACGAAGAATAGAAGGGTTTCTCTTGAAATCAACATTGAGGTCAGACCCATCTTTTCTTCTGCTCTTCTTGTCCAAGAGCAGAGCAGCACAGTGGGAAATAGGCTTCCACAGAGAAAGATGCATTAAAGCTTTTGAGGTTTAATCAGATAGAAAACTCCAGGAAGCTAAAACTCAGTGAAGATTCAAGAAAAATAGTTGGGTTCAATTGGGATTAGCCCATCAGAGAAAATTTACATAAGATGGTCAGTTTCAAAACCCTAGATGTTCCAGCTTCTCTTGACTTCAAATCCAGAACAAAAGAACTCCTAATTTGGATTTCAACGCGAATCCAAGCATTAATGAAGTAGGGAAAATGAAAAGGAGTCAGCTTTAAGAATTTCAGGTGAAGAGCCGCATAAAGAAACCAAGAATTGAAATGACTCAGACAAAGAAAGTCAAAGCCAGCATTCCAGAGTAAAATTCAACAATGAAAACAAATTTAGCAGAACGAAGAAAAAGAGAGATAGTCAAAGGCAAGAACCCCGAAACCCAGATCCCCAAACTTGCAAAGAAATTCCCACCAAACAATACACTCAAAAGCAAGGAAGTGAAAAATGTTTTTGTACAAATAACACACAAGAGTCAGAGAAACTAATAATCTTTATAACAAGGTAAGTCAAGACTGCATTAGAAAGAGAGCTCAAAAAGGAATCTTCTTCTTCACGAGTATCTCCCACTCCAATGGAACAACACAGAAAAACACAAAGCCAATCCAATCCCTCTCCACGTCAAAAAGCTCATTAATTTTTTCAAGCTTAGTAAATCCAAGAACAAAACATACCAGTATTGATAACCCCCACAATGCTCTCTCTCAATTGACTCTCTCCGTCTCTTCTCTCTCCACAATCTTCCGCTATTATTAACAAACAGCGAGGAAAAGGACATTGACTTTGGTAATTCCTAAATGCAGGAGCTCTTTAGAATTTAGCCTATTCACTGTGTCCCTTTTTTTGCCCTTTTGTTTTTTTTATTGATCATCAACATACGTGTATATCTTAATCAAGTGTTAATGGTGCAAATGCAATTAATTAATTGATGTGATGTGGAGAAATAGGACCCCTCTCAGCCACTTTCAATTAGCTTGGTTTGCAAAAACTCCCAATTCAATAACCATTCCATCTTTAAATGACACCTGTTCTATTTTTTAAAATATTTACCATAGACAAATAAATTTTGATATTGAAAATTCAAAGTCTTCAATGGCATGCTATGCTAGAGAGCAGAATACACCATCTCTCAGCTTAACATAAAATGGAATAAGGTACACATGTTACTTTCTCGTTTTAATTTTGGTTTCATTTGTCTTGGACCGGAAATGCAGTTGGACTGCATATCGATACCGACCTAAAAATGGGACTGCCAGCTTCCGAGCAGTTATGGGGTCTATTTCCGTAACCCTGATAATTCTAATTATCAAGGTCCAATCACCTGTTTGATTTTTGTGGTCTTGTCATTTCCTTGTTGAAGCTGTTAGGTTTGGTGGGACTGCTGCCCCTAAATGTTAAATTATAGATTTAATAATAATATTTACTAATGTATTTTTGTGGCACAAAATCCAAATGGAGTGAAGAATTTGTGCCGTATCATACATTGGTGAAGACAAATAGGTTACCACATCGTTTATGATGAATGAGGCATTTAACCATTACAAATGACAAGTTCACAACTTTTTTTTAACAAATCTTAGAGTATGTCACACATTAAACTTAAACTATTCTTAGAAACCAAATATTATGTAAATATAACTCGTTTTCTTAAGTAGCAAATTTGCTCTGCAATTTTCTTCCTCCTCTAAGGCACGCACACCCACCCACTGCCAATCAGAATTGTCAGTCTTGGCTTCACTTAGTGGTCAAATAGGGAAAAATGAA
>JANQBM010000220.1:28311026-28329040 GCA_025594535.1 Erythroxylum domingense
TTTATATGTAAAATATTTAAAAATTATTGTTATTTCATATTAATTGTCATTATTATTTATTATTAAGATTTTTGAAATCATGGTTGATGTAAACAATAAACTAGTAAAGTATACAATACAACTGTAAAATATATCAATATGGACTATTTTGCAATTTTAAAAAATTTTAGGGACTATTTCATAAATTTATAAAATAACCCAAAACGATACCTGGTACCGACTGGTATCGGTACAGTTCCGTTCTAGAACTCAATCCGATACCGAAGCCAGTACGGTATTAATAACTTTGGGTTAGGCTGGGTCTAGATTTAATTAGATCTAATTAGGACGTATCAATTTTAGTTAAATTGATTTAGACAAAAAAAAATATAATCATTTTTATAATACACATAAAAATACACATAATGTCTATTAATATATAATAAACCAATAATAAATTTTAAATTTTAAATTAAGATTAAATCTAACATAAAATTTAAAATAATAATAAAAATAAAAATTATATTTCCATATTATCATTTACTTAAAAACTCATAAAATTTGAAGTATTTTTAAAAAAATTCAATAAGAATGCCTCTAACTTTATTCTAACTTCTTTTTTAATGTCCTTTAAATATATTATTTATAATTTAAATATTATTTTTAACACATTCTTAAATTATTTTAAGCAAATTTACTTATATATACTAATTAATAATTTAATTTGTTAAAAAAATTCATAATAAAAGTATTAATTTAATTTTTAACAATATTAAATTAAAAATTTTCAATTAAAATGTAAGGAGATAAATAAAAATACTAAAATTTGGCAAATATAATTTATTAGTGAGATTAAATAAATTTAATATTTTTAAAGATTAAAATAGTAATATATTTTTAAAATAATATTTTATTAAAATATAAAAAGATAAATTAATAATATAAAATATAAAAATTATAATTTATCAATTAAATTGTTTGAGACTAAAAAAAAGAAAAGAATTTTTAAAATGTCAAATCATCAATAGTGATAACATGGGTAGTGTGCGCGGAGAGAGGAGAGGAACTTGTCGTTTGAGATGAGCCCTACATTTTAAAATGTGGGACCTACATGATATAAAAATGTTGAGTGAGATATTATCCGATTTTTAGAGGAAGTTGGGTAGTTTTTAATAAGTTGGTCAGTTTTTATTTAAAAATATTATAAATATAAACTGAACCAAAAATTAGGTAAATTTGTATTTATTTTAGTTGAATCTGTCAGTTTGGTCTGATTTTTTGATCATTGAAAATTACAACCCCCTTTCTTATCTTTTCATTTTCAATTTGGGAGAAAATAATATTATAAATAAATTATTTATGTCACAAATCTTTTAAATAATTAGACTTTTAGTTAAGCCTCATACTATGGGTTAAGTTAGACTTCTAAATTTCAGCCTTCAGCCTGTAGAAATGACTCCTTAATCAATTAATTAGGTGTTAAACATCCTGCGAAACTTGGCATAGAAGATAGTATCAAAGCAACATTACACGGAAGCAATTATATATGGTACAACGGAACTTTTATGTAAAACGGCTTAAGAAATGTTCTACGGTTATCAATAAGCAACTAACGTCCTACAAACAAAATAATTTTCATTAAATTATTTAAATAAGTTTCGCATTAATTAGAATTGATATTGCATGTTTGTTTCGGTATTTAATTGTTTTATGCCTAACACTAATTATATTTGCTCAGGAAATTTCTCCGAATTGAGAAGCAATGAAAGCCACCAAAGCTATGGCCAACCAGAAAACACGTTCTCATCTTATCTGAGAGAGACCATGAACTTCATCAATGGCTGAAAATACTCATGAGTGGCGGTACATCTCATCAAGCACCACGGCAAGTTCCATCAATCAAAGCAAAGTGTTTCCCAGTTATCCTCTCCATCTTCAAGTACCAGAGTTTTCAGATGCAGACGTGCATGGGTTGAAATGTTTCTCGTGAGATTATATTCTAATAATATTGAGAATGACGTGATCATACTCAAATAAACTAATAACAGTATCTGTCATGTACAATTGATGACGTTGATAATTTGAAGTCAAAGCGTTCGTTGGCAGATTCGGAATGGGGGAAACAAGGACTAACAAGTATCACGAGAAGTGGAATAGATCCATAACAAGAATGCAAAAAGTGTCTGTTCTCTTGAATTTACACGATCAACAAAGGAGCTAGTGACACTCGTTTGAACGTCCTAAAAAATCGAACATCAGTTTCTAGATAGTGCGAAGCTTGGATGTTAGACGCATACAAGATTTACCACTTTTTGAGTTTCAGACGTAAAAATGCTCTAAATAAACCTGTATAGCACTTACAAATTGTCATCCAATACGCATTGGTAAACGTAGCTTGAGTTGATTATATTGATATATACATGCCGACTGGAGTGTCCCAAAAGATTGGTAATACAGGACTACGAATATTTACAACGGTGAAGTTTGACAGGTAACAAACCTCCTCTTTCGCCCCAAAACCTGCTAGACGCATCGCTACATTGGATCAAGGCCACGGGGCCACCAAACTATTGTCATCGTACTTTAGAAGGCACAATTAAACCCTTTCTGTAGATCTCCTAAAAGATGTGGATTGTATAACCAACTATTATAGTCAGCCAAACATTGTTGGTTGTCCAGAATGTAGCATCCTCTTCAGCATGTCCATCCCAAATCCAGAATCGGATGAACTGAGCAATGGTAGTACAGTCAGATCAGGAGCTTCACGGAACTTTCCTAGCAAGCAAAATGTGACACAATACCTCTTCATCAACTAACCAAGGGCAAGGAAATAAAGGCATACAATTAACTGTTGCAATTGCTGACAAGAAGTGATGGAATGGCCTGAAACTCATTTACTGTGACCTTCTTATAAGATAAATGTAACCTTGATTACTCATAACATGAAGAAGTAAGGACAATTTTGGCTTGTGGTAAAGGTTGTACAGCAATATTTCCAGCATTTAGCCGTCTTGACTTACTCGCACGTAATGAATTCCACTCATTTCAAAGTGATGAACAATCAGCAATCACACTCAAAGAAAGCCCATTTTAAAGAATAGTTCCTTCAAGAAAAGCTGTTGTTAATTTTCTAAAAAAAAAAAAAGAAAAGCTGTTGTTTATTCTTACTGCCTACACATTCATATTTCTAGCTAAAACTACAAGAACGTTTTGAAAGTCATCTTCCTCTGTTCGAAACACAAGGAATCATTGTACGTAAAGATTTTAAGAAAACCAGTAAAAGATAAAGCCAATTGATGGTTCTGAGTTTTCATGAACACAGATTGTGTCCAGTCAATAACTTGCCCACATAGTAAAAAAAATCACTTTATCATCAACCGTGTTGGCATACCAAGAAAACTTAAGGTGCAAGAAATTATAAACCAGATAAAGACTAGCGAAAGAAAGGACAATATCATTAATTTATGCCTGCATAATAAGTTAAATTAACAACAGAATTAAGAAGCTTGTGAAAATAGGAGGAGAAACAAAGGGCAGCTGACCTTGGGATGGTAATTTCATAGGGAAAGTAGATGACACCATCGGATATGGAGGGAACATGGTCCTTTTTCTCATTAACAAATTTAATAATTTGGAACAAGACCTCGCGAAGAGATGCTTCAAGTGCTTCCCTACGAACACTCCTCTCCTCAGATGCACTTTCTACATTCATAAGACAACCAAGAAAATAACTGTATTTCAAGAGGATAAAGATTCAGCAATACATTACATTAATCGAATAATGATAAGGTACCTCCATGGTCGACCACTACTTTTGCATGACGAGACTTTCCAGATTGGGCCTTTGGATGTTGAGCTACACATAGATTGATGTACCAGTTTTCCCAAAATAGACGTTCAGTTTTATTGGTGAACCATGAGTCTTTTTTACTTTTCACTTCATAAAAAGAGATACATATCTGCATTATCAGCTTGCAAGTCAATAAGTAACATTAACATATTAATAAGACAACGGATTGCAACCAGCTAGAAAACAGAGAAGATGTTTGGACTTATAACTAGACTAAAGCAATCATGATATAGTCTATATCAAGAAAATGATGATCTTGACAAAGCTTGTAACATAGACTGTGCGCAGAAACTGCCCTTTCATGCTTGACTCTTAAATAAATGTATGGTGATGGAACGCCTGAAATTCAACAAGCTTCCCAATTAACTTTTCACTTTTATCCTCCAAATACTTTTTCTACAGCTATAGGCCTAAAAATGTAATAAACGATAAACCAGAAGTGATAAAAATTGAGATCCAAGCATCAATAGTCTTCAGTAACATCATACCTGACTTTTTTTATTGGGGTGTTTGTCTACCCAACTTATGAATTGCTCGACCTTTTCATCTATTTTCTTCTCAAGTTCGACATCTGCACATTGCACCTAAATAATGAACAAAAAGAGCAGTTCTAAAAGGCAACATCAAGCTGTTAACATGAGCATATTGATTGCAAGACATCAAGAGTTCAATTTTCCTTTTTTTAAGATGCTAATCCTCAAAGTTGACCTATTAAGATAGAGAAGATGAACACAAAGTCTAAGTAACAAAAAACAACAGAATGTTTGGATATAAGTACTGTACTCTGTATCCACAATAGTCTTCCCATCAAGTCTTAACTAATAACAGTTTCTTAGCCAAAAAACTATAAGCCAAAAAACTATAAAGCCAAATAGTGTTAAATTAATAAATTTAAAATTTTCCCATTTGGATTGCAGAATCATATTATAATGTTTCTATAATAATATGCATAGTCAAAATGATCATACACAACCAAAACACTGATAAGATGTATAGGTCTCCTAACAATCTCATAAGAGAGACATGTTTTTGAAACACACAGATAGATAAGTCTTTAGTTAGTGAATCTGCCAACATGCTACTTAAAAGCATGTGCCTAATAGTAATGGGAGGCTCCGCAACTTTCTTTATGACAAAGTAAAGTTTAATGTTAATATTCTTGGAACAAGTACTCCTAGAGAAAGATACAATTGTAGGCATAATAAAATTTTGCTGGCCTTGAAAAAAAGACCATAAACCCTATAAATTGACTTTTGGAGCTTACAAAAATTATACTTTTTCTCTACTACTTCAAAGCCAACAGGTTGAACTATGTAGACATCATCCCTTAAGCTTCCACTTAAGAAAGTCATTTTCACATTCATTTGATGAACCTCTAGGTCAAAATGAGCTACAATTACCATGATGAATCATAACAAGTCCTTAGTGAAAATAGGAGAGAAGGCTTCTTTGTAATCAATACCTTCTCATTGGCTATAATCCTTAGTTACTAGCCTTGCTTCATATCTGTCCACTTAACTTTTTGTGTCATGCTCGATTTTAAAAATTCAGTTGCATCCAATGGACTTACAACATTTTGGAAACTACACCAAACTCCACACTTCATTTTGTGACATAGACTTCATCTCATCATTCATCTCATCTATCAAAAAATTGGATTGAAGACTAAAGGTGGCTTCCTTGTAGGTAGTTGGATATGAGGTGTCTTTAATGTCATACTCATGTTCTTGCGAGTATACAATGTAGTGGTTAGAGATTATTGGTCAAAGAATCCTTTGCCTCCACCAAAGAATGTCAATAATAACAAGCCTTTCAAGAAACATAATATGGGCAACAAAAGGAACGGGCAAGTAGCAATTTTAGCTTCCAATGCTCTAAAAAATTGAAGGGTTCAAAAGAAAATGCAACTACTGTAAGAAGTTAGAGCACAAGAAGGCAGATTATAAGAACCTTAAAGACAGATTATAAAGGAGAGGTAATCTTTCAATTAAGGTTTGCTTAGAACCCACTGCTATTGAAATTTATTCTAATACTTGGTAGTCAAACACTGTTGTAACAATTCATTTTACAAATTCCTTGTAGGAGATGACAAACGGAAATAAGTAAACTAGAATTAAGTAACATGAATATATGGGAGATGGTATAAGAACCAAAGTTGAACTTTTGTGATAATCAAATTATAACTTATCACCATTTTAGAGTTACATGAAGTTGCATACAAACCCTCAATTAGAGGAATTTAATTTCAGTGTGTATTTTTTGCATAACTAGTTAGTTTCCTTTTTGAAATTATACCGAACTCCACACTTTATTTTATGACATAGAGTTCATCTCATCATTTATAACATCTATTCAAATTTTCGATTGAAGACTATAGGTGGCTTCCTTGTAAGTAGTTAGATATGAGGTATCCCCAATGTCATAATCATTTTCTTGCTAGTATATAATGTAATCGTCAGAGATTATTGGTCAATAGATCCTTTTTACCTCAACCAAAGAATATCAATAACAATAAGCCTTTCAAGAAACAAAATATAGGCAATAAAGGGCATGGGCGAGTAACAACTTTTGCTTCCAAAGCTCTCGAGAATGAGGGGTTCAAAAGAAAGGCAATTATTGCCAGAATTTTAAGCACAAGAAGGCAGATAGTAAGAAGCTTAAGGCTAAACTATAAAAGAAAGGTAATCTTTTGATGAAGGTTTATTTAGAAGCCAATAATGTTGATGTACCTTCTAACATTTGATAGTTAGACATCGGTGTTACAATTCATGTTACAATTCCTTGTAGGAAATGACAAACAAAAAGAAGTAAACTAGTGTGAAGCAACATGTATACATATGAAATAAAGAACCAAAGTTGAACTTTTTGGACAATCAAATTATAGCTTATAACAAGACCTTTTTTGGAGTTACATGAAGTTGCATACATGCCCTTAATTAGAGGAATTTAATTTCAGTATCTATTAAAATAATTTTCTTTTTAAAATTGTACCAAACTCCACACTTCATTTTGTAACATAGAGTTTATCTCATCATTCATATCATCTATTCAAAAATAGGATAGAAGACTAAAGGTGTCTTCCTTGTAGGCAGTTTTGGCTCTGAGGTGTCCTCAATGTAATACTCATGTTCTTACAAGTATACAATGTACTCGTCAGAGATTATTGGCCAATGAATCCTTTTTGCCTCCACCAAAGAATATCAATAACAATAAGCCTTTCAAGAAACAAAATACAAACAAGAAGGGGAATGGGCAAATAATGGCTTTAGCTTCCAGTGTTCTCAAGAATGAGGGGGGTCAAAAGAAAATGCAATTATTGCTAAAAGTTTGAGTACAAAAAGGAAAATTGTAGGAATCTTAAGCCTAGATTATAAAAAAAAGTTAATCTTTCGATGAAAGTTTGTTTAGATCCCAATATTGTTGATGTACCTTCTAATACTTGGTGGTTAGACATTAGTGCTATCATTATTGTTACAAATTCCTTGTAGGAGATGACAAACAAAAAGAAATAAAATAGTGTGAAGCAACATGTATATATGGGTGACATTATAAGAACCAAAGTTAAACTTTTGGGACAATCAAATTATAGCTTATCATAGGACCTTTTTTGGAGTTACATGAACTTGACTAAAGGAATTTAATTTTAGGATCTAACTTTCACAAGGCTAGTTATAGTTTTTTTTTAGATTGGAAAGAAAACTTTATATCGTGACTCTATCTTGATTGAAAATAGAATTTTATGTTGTAACCTTTACAAGATTAATTTAGTGTTTGTGTCTCTTCTTACTTCTTTTAATAATGTTGCTATCGCAAAAAAATCAAAGTTGAATGACAAACCTTCCATTTTGTAGCACAAGCAATTATATCATATTTCTAGACAAAGAATGAAATGAATAATAAATTATGAAATCCCATAGGATCTTGGCTTTTTGTACTTTGACACTTGGATTAACTAAATAAAGGGAAATGATTATCAAGATTAGAAACACTAAAGTTGATAACTTCAAAAAACTACTTGAGTTAATCTATATCAATATTTTTAAGTCTTATGGTTTGTTGATCTCCTTTATGAGAAATCAGATTCTTTGGAAGCCTTTAAAGCCTTAAAAGTAAAAGAGGAACTTTAACAAGGAAAAAAATCGAAGTGGTTCCTTCTAACAAAGATGGTGAGTATTATGGTAGATATAATAAGACGAGATGTAATCCTAGACCTTTTGCAAGGCACCTACATGAGTGTGGCATTGACATCCAATACACAATGTTCAACACAATTCACTAAAATGAAGTTGTGGAAAGAAGAAATCGCACATTTCTTGATGTAGGGCAATGTATGTTAATGAACTCTTCCTTGCCAAAGTTCTTATGCAAGGTTTTCAAAACCAAACCAGACCGGTCGGTCCGACCAAAAATTTTTTGAACCGGCCAGTGGTCCGGTTCGGTTTCACCTACTAACCTCTATGCATTAAAACCGGCCGGTTTATCAGCAAACCGGCCGATTTTTTGTCGAACCGGTTCAACCGATTCTGTTCAAAGCTATCTCTCACTTGTCCATTTCTTTTGGCAGGACAGAAGAGAAAAACTTTGTCATCTTCGATCGCCTCCAGTTATTCTACTTCACATCCTGCAAAAGCCCATCTGAATCCCACATGAATCTCCTCAAACTTTAAATCCCAAAAGTATCACTTCTCTCCTTCTCCGTGGAATCTCCCAGTCCAAGCCCCCATGGATTTACACTAACCACACCTCCTCTCATGAACTTATTGTTTCCAATGAAGTTCTCACCATCATTGGCATCGTCAGCCCTATAGAACCTGCTTTAGAACCTATTCTTCCATTCATCACTTCCGAGATTGTTAACTCTATTATCTAAGACCCGCCAAACCCTCAATTGGGTTTTCGTTTCTTTATCTGGGCATCCAATTATAGGCGTTTGCGCACCTGGGTATGTCTCAACATAATCATCGACAGGCTCGTTAAGGAAAATGGGCTTGAATTGTGTTCCCAAGTTGTTGAAGAAATAAAAAGCAGCAATCTTTCTTTGTCGTCTGAAGCACTTGCGGTTTTGGTTCATGGGTACACAAAGAAATGTATGACTGAAAAGGCTCTTGAAGCCTTTGGAATTATGAGAAATTTTTGGTGTGAACCTGATATTAATATTTATAACGTGATTTTGCATGTCATGGTGCGTAAGAACGTTTTGTTGTTAGCTTTAACGACTTATAACATAATGTTGAAGTTGAATTGCTCACCAAATATAGCTACCTTTAGTATTTTGATTGATGGGTTGTGTAAGAACGACAAAACTCAGGATGCACTTATAATGTTCGATGAAATGACGCAAATGGGAGTTGTGCCAAATAAGTTTACCTACACCATTGTAGTTTTTGGTTTGTGTCTAGCTAACAGGACCAACTATGCTCATAGGTTATTTAATACTATAAAAGATAATGGGTGTAATCCTTATTCGGTCACTTATAATGCATTGCTGAATGGGTTGTAAAAATCAGGTATGATTTATGAAACCTTTGCACTGTCGAGGTCTTCTCAGAAAGATGGATATGTATTGAGGGCTAGAGCACATACTATTTGATCAATGGCATGTTTAAAGCTAAGAGATACAAGGAAGCAGAAGCATGGTATAGGAAAATGATTAAAGATAAGATTAAACCTGATTGTGTTTTATAGACTATTATGATAATTTCATACATTACTAATTTATAATTTATTTTAATGCAATACAAGAAATTGATGCAAATATTTTAGATGAAAGCGTAGTTTACAAATCTTTAAATAACGTTGGAGAATTTAGAATTTTTGATGAGACACAATTTTTTTCAGAAATACAATTTTGATTTTTATTGTTATTTTAAGATTTATATTAGATTCATATTTATTTATCATTAATTCATTATATAATAATAGATATTAGTGTATTTTTTATTTCAACAAAATATTTTATTTTTACTTATTCTTATAAGTTTTTCTTCTTATTTATAATATACCGGTTTTATAACGGATCACTACCAGTTCAACCTTTAAATTTTAAACCTTTCCTTTGACCAATTCAATGTCCAGTCCAGTTTTTAAAACATTGTTATTATGCAATGATACTTTGAGAACTGCAATTTACATTTTAAATTAAGTGCCAAGTAAGTCTATTCACAAGACCGTTTATGAGTTGTGGTCACTCACTTTGCATCACTTTCATGTTTGGAGTTATAAAATAGAACTGAAACCATAGAATCTACAATCTAAGAAATTTGATTCAAAATCTTCAGTGGCTATTGCATTGGTTATTGTGGGATCAAAAGGCTTTATATTCTACCATCCATTACAGACCACTATGTTAATGAATTAGATTGAACTATCTATTTTGAAAATGACACTAGTGCAAGCCAAGGACCTAGAAAATTGTGATAAAAAATATCCAATCATTGTCTATGTGTCTGTCATTTCTGCTCCAACAACTAGCCTTATAGTTTACTTGAACCTAAAATTTGTTCAAGATGAACTCATTGAGCAAGTAGTATAAGAAGCTCCAAATGTATTCATAGAAGATGTGTTTTCATGGAGATCAAAAAGGTTCGTAGATGAGCAATCTTTGGTAATTATATTGTATACTTGTAAGAGCTTAAATATGATATTGATAATACCTCAAATCCAACTATAAATATGGAAGTCATCTCTAGTCCTAAAATCCAATTCTTTTGAATGAATGATATAAATGATAAGATGAATTGTGTGCAACAAAATGAAGTGTGGAGCTTAGTACAATTATTAAAAGGTTGTAGGTCTATTGGATGCAAATCGATATTTAAGACCAAGTGATTTGCCGAAGGTTAGGTTAAGAGGTATAAAGCAATACTAGTAGCTAACGGCTATAGCAAACAAAAAGTGACATCTACTGTTTCAACTAAGGACTCTTTATGAATCATTATGGCAATTGTTGCTCATTTTGACCTAAAGTTTAATCAAATGGATGTAAGAACTATAGGTTGAAACAACATGAATTGTAAACAAACTATAGTTTTGAGGTAGTTGGGAAAAAAATGAACTGTAAGCTCGAAAAGTCAATCTACATGTTAAAGAAAACTTCAAGGCCACGGTATCTCAAGTTTGAAGAAATTGTCACCGTTAACAACTTAAAGGAAAACATTATTGATCATTGTATATATATGATAACCAGTAGGAGCAAGAACATATTTTTGGTTTATATGTCGATGATACCTTGCTCATTCTTAATGACATTGATGTGTTAATTGAGACAAAAATAACTATTGTTTGGTAATTTCAATGTGAAGGATCTCGATAAAGCATCGTATCTTTTGGGTATACAGATTATCCATTGTAGGGGTAATGGTGTTATTAGATTATCTTAAAGTACCTACATTAATCATATCTTCAAGATGTTTAATATGTAGTATTGTTTTTCTGTAAAGACACTAATTGTGGAGGGTGACAAGTTTTCTAAGGCCCAATGTACTCAAAATAATATTGAGAGAGATCAAATGAAAATAGTCCCTTATATGATGTATGCTTAATTATAATTTGTCTTGATATTGTCTTTATGGCTGGTGTGATTGATAGATTCTTAAGCTATCTTGGTCAAAGCAATTAGGAAGCAACTAAGAAAGTCTTAAGGTATTTTCAAGATATCAAAGATCTTATGTTAACATATTGACATACTAACAATCTTAAAGTAGTTGATTTTAGTGACTCTCATTATGTAGGTTAAGTAAATGATAAGAAATTCACTCCCAGATACATCTTTACGATGGCAGGAATTGTTTCGTAGAAAAAAAGTCAAATAGACACTTGCAACTTCTTTGGCAATGGATGTAAAGGATATAGCATGTTATAAGGCTGTGGAATTTCATTTTAGCATTAAGAGTTATGTACTCCATTTTGAGATCATTGAAATTGTATTATGACAATTCTGTAATTTTATCATTTTTTTAAAAACCACTAGGAGCACTTCTTGCTCCAAGCATACTAACATTAAGTTCTACTTTGTCAAAGAGAAAGTTACAATCTCTCATTACTGTCGAACACACACTTTCGAGCAGTATATTAACAGACTAACTAATTTAGAGCTTATTTATTTGTGTTTTTCAAGAACATGCCTCCTGTATAGGAATGTTAGGAGCCTGTTTTGTTTCGATAGGGGTTTCCATTCTATGTATGTTTATGAGGATTTCTAGAATTTTGTACAATACATACATAATATAGATGTTTGTGACTATTTATGACATTTTGTAACACTATATTCCTAATAAGTGATAAATTGATTATATTTATTCGATTGAATCCATATTTATATTGCTATGCTTCTAGATTAGTAGCACCTAATTATGTACGATCTATACATCTTATTAGTGTGTTGGCTGTGTATGATTAACTTGACTGTGCATATTGTTTTTGAAGCATTATAATATATGCAATCCAAATGAGAAAATGTTATATTTATTAGGATTAATTACGAAAAAAATCCAAAATTTAGTCAATTTTTTAATTATAGCCCGAGCTTTAAAAAGTAGCAATAAAATGCCCAAACTTTTAATTTTTTAAATTCTAGCCCGAACTTCAAAAAGTAGCAATAAAACACTCAAATTTTTAGTTTTTTTCGATTCTAGCCCGACGTTAATGTTTCCGTTAAGTTTGCTAACATGAGCTGTCGCGTATTTTAGAAACCTTAATTAATAATACACAATAGCCAAAATTAACACAACAAAATGAAAATTAATAAAACGATGTCATTTTAATCACATAATTAAAATGACGTTGCTGTTTAAAAATGACCTAAATCATATTACGCAACCCCGATGACTTTACGCTTTGATTTCAAATTTTCCCTTCGTTTTCAATTTGTTCTCTCGACGCCCTCACCCTATGATTTTTAGATTACACAGCCCCGACACCCTCACATAAAAGGCATTAGGAGAATGAACTAAAAACGAAGAGCTTAGTGGTATAGTATGCTGTAACGTGAAAGTAGGTTAGGGCATCAAAACAACAAACAGAAAACAAAGGGCTGAGAGCTGAGGGCATTGGGAGAACAATAGATAACGTCGGGCTAGAATTGAAGAAAATTGAAAGTTTGAGCATTTTATTTCCACTTTTTGAAATTTAGGCTAGAATTAAAAAAATTGAAAGTTTTGGCATTTTATTGCTATTTTTAAAGTTCGAGCTATAATTAAAAATTTGACAAAAGTTTGGGTTTTTTTGGTAATTAACCCTATTTATTAATGTAGACTAACACAAAATCTAATGATAATTAATATCTTAATTATGAGTACGTGACATTTAAGCCATTTATGAAAGGGACATTATATTAATAATTATGTTTTAAGGCTTTGGGTTCATTCTCCAATCTTGTCTAAGTCTATCTATTGGGTTTATAGCCCACCACAAAACGACATTTTAACCTAATTGATATGTTTTGCTCTTAAAGGGTGTTGTGAAGTATGTAAAATAAATTACTGAATTGGATTTAAAAAACGAGCCTTCCTATTATGTTCTTGTCTTGCAATAATATATTGAATAATGATAACTTCTAACAAGTTCCACCATCTTTAGGAGAAAATTTTCTAATCCTATTATATACACATGCTTCAAAGTTATGAAACTTACGTTGATTAACAGTGATATTAAAGGTATTGAGTGAGTGTTGAAGAATGTTGATATTGAGCAACAATGTTCATTGTCCAAATTCTAAAATGGAATCAAAGAACTTTGTCTTGCAAAGATTAGATGGACAATTATATTCACTTACATATGTAATGTCAAAGAGTTCTAGGTCAATATCTTTAGGCTAGACAAGACCTAAAGCCCGATGAAACACAATCGTGTGCAATATGCCTGTCCAAAAATTAACCAAAAAATTTACACAAAAAGGAAAGAATCAATCACTAATTCTCGTAACAAAAACTTAATACTCTTTAGCGATTATTTTCTTTCCAATTCAATTAACATCACTTAGTTCAAGTTAATGACCCACACTAAAATGCATAATTAGACAATTTCACAATTGGAAGGCAACAGATATGACTTACAACGTAGAACTTCACGGATCTCAAAGTGCTCCACTTCCTGCGCAAAATTTTCAACACTTTAGCCGAATAAAAATAACAAAAAATAAAAAGTAACCATAAAAGTCACAATGACTCTTGTCGGAGCTGCGATTAAGGAAATTACCAAGCAGTTTAGATTAATTTACCAGTTCCTTGAGTTGGCAAACTTCACTGTTCATGTCAACTAGTTGAGTTAAAAGAACAGTCAACTTCAAGTGGCCGGGGAGGTGAAACCCTAGATCTGGATTAAGCTCCAAGGCGGAGGAATTACCGATGAATGGGGAAATACACAGAGGTAGTGGGCGGGCGTGGCATCTTAAACAAATCTGACCGTTAGAAAATCATCATATTATTGAATGTGATTCTCTCTCAAATTCCAGTTTTACCCTTTAATTTGTTTGGGTCGGATCTGTTTCTATTTGAGCTTCTTCCAGCAACAACACCCGATACTATTTGACACATATAATAGCTAACCTAGCTTAAGTCTAGCAACGCTCGAAAATGATCAGTACTGGATCTCTGGCAAGGTTTAAAGATTAAACTATTTAGATGCTGCTGCGGTTGAAGTCGAATTTCTTACAGTAATTTGTTACAATTGTTTACAATATCTGTGATTGGAGCATAATTAATTATCCATAATTAAAAAGTTTAGGATCTCTTTGTTTTTATTTTAATTTTTAATTTTCTGTTTTTATTTTTAAATTCTAAAAAAATTATTAGTTTTGATTTTTTATTTGGTTGTTTTAGTTTTTATAATTTATGAAAGTAATAAAAATTTATTTCTACTTTCTATTTAATTTTTACAATAATCTTATTTATTATTAATTAATAAGAATCATTACTAATATAGTTTCATTATTCAGTTTAATTTTATAATTAAAAATTAAAATAAACTATTTTAAGAACAAAATTTTCATATTTATTTAATAAATATAATTTAAAATATGCTTAAAAATAAATAATTTCCAAATTAGTTTATAAAATATAACTAATAAATAAATATTAGTTTATAAATAAAGTTTACATATTTTTATTATGTATTTAAACAAAAGATAATAATTTTTATTAATATTTGCCAATAAATATTGTATAAGAGATTAAAATAATATTCATTTACTAAATTAATTTATCTTCTAAGTTTTATTTAATATTTAATTATTATGAGTAATAAACTATAGCATGTTTTTATTTTTATTTAAAAATAAAATTAAAAATCACAAAAAAGTGAAAGTAAATGATAACTTGACATGTTTGCTTTCACTTTGATTTTTGGTTGTCATTTTTTTTTCAAATTAAGTTAAAAAAGTCTATTATTTGAGTTTTTTATTTCTATTTTTAGTTTTATTTTTCTAATTTTCGTAACTTATAAAAATTATAAGAATTATTTTTTATTTTTAGTTTGTGGTTCTTTTGTTATAATATGATTTATCATCAACTATATATATATATATATATATATTATTTAATATTTTTATTATTAAATCACTAATAAAAATTATGAATAACTTAATTTATTTTAATTTCCATAATTAATTTCAATTTAATAATTACTTAATAAATTAGTTTGAATTTCAAATAAAATTTATTTTAATGATAAAAAATATATTATATTATTATATTTTATTGATAATTTATTAATAAATATTATTTAAGAGATTAAAATTAATTAATTAAATTATTTATAAGATTAATTTATCTTTAAATTTTATCTAATATGAATTATTATTAGTAATAAAAATATAACTACATCAATTTAATAACCAAAAAGAATTTTATTTTTATTTAAAAATAAAACATATAAATATAAATATAAACTAAAAACTAAAATTATAACAAAAAATAAAAGTGAAATCAATTAGATCTAGTTGTTACTAAATGACCCCCTTTCTCAATATCGAACCAATAGCTATTAATAGGAACTTTATCAATTGTTAAGTTTAAAGTAGCATGTTGAATGATGCAATGGACACCTTGAATTGGCTTAAGGTTGCAAACTAAAAAGGATAATGTGCTTTGATGAACGAATATTTAAGAGTCCATGTTAGAATTTACAATTACAGGTACTACATTTACAAATTATTATATTTTTTTTATTAATTTACGAAATATTTTAGGAAGTTCCAATTATAGAAAGACACTTTTAAACCATTCACATTCAAAATAATCTCTGCTCACACCAGATTAATCCGTATGGAGTAAAGTATTGGTTAAACAAGTTTTTTCATTCTTAAAACTCGAATTTGAAATATTTGCTTAATTAATACAAATTATTATATTAATTACGAATGTAATTGTATAAATTGCCTTCGTAGAGGGAACTACAACTGCAATTTGACGACTCATCTTTGTTCTACAGTTTGTCTTGGACAACGCCGCTACGCCAGATAGCCAATACCCCAGTGGGTGAGTCGTTGAACATAACCTAAATGCCAAGTTGGATTGCACTAGCTTGGGACCATCCATCCACTACGGTATGGCCTATGCGAGTCTTCCATTTGCTGCTCTTCTTCTAATGGAGCTCACAGAGCTCACAGCACATTCCATAAAACGACGAATAACTATCAGGAGAGTATGGTCATTGCATCAAACGGCACGTTGTGAGTCCCGACAAGAAGTGACATAATACATCAATAGGTATTAATGAAATGAAATGATTGATTATCCTCCACTTCTGCGACAGGCAGCTCATGTTTATCTTGAGCAATGTTCAAACCAAAATTACAGTCCTATTTCTTTGTCAACCCATCTAGACAAGAACGAATATCGGACCTAATCAGTGTGATATGAATACTCCAGTATGGATCTTGCGGGAATGAAAATGAGGTAAATCCCAGTCCTTTCTATTTGTCGACTAATGGTGCAACTCGGTACCTTTTTTTCGTCTCGTGATGGGAGTTGCACTGTCACAGGTTGAGGAATCTTTTCACTGAGAGTCGAAGCTGGAATATTTTTTAATTTATAATTATTTTAAATTATTAAATTAAATTAATTTGAGTTAAATAGAAGAATTAAGTTTATTATCATATTAGACATTTTATTAATTTACGTATTATATTTATATTGAAAAAATTTATATCTTTTACCTTGTAAAATTTATAAGGTATAGTTCGCAACATATCATATGATCTTCCGTAAATTATCAAATCCTTCATCTTACCTTTAAGTTCTTTATTGAGTGGTCGATTTAAGAATTTTAACGACTAATCTTTTATTCATGTTTTAGTTTCATTTTAAAACACCACAAACTAACGATGTGATTTTGGAAATATGTTTCTTTTATTGATTTTATGAATACTAATAACTCAAAATCATTGCAAGTATGTTGTAACTGATCATAATTTCTATCGAGACAAAAGATATAGATTTTCTTATAAATTTATTGGTTTAAAATATCTATTATTTTAATACTTAAAAATATTTTGTAATATTAAATATTCTCAAATAAAAAATTTATTGAATTTGTATCAAATTATTTTTAATATATTACTATTAAATTTTAATTAAAATGTTCATTCATACTTTTCAATAAGTACGATAATAAATTATATGTCATTTCTGGTAAATAATTTGAAATATTTAATATAAGTCAATTTTTGTAATTTTTAATTTTATAAAATGTTAATACATTAAAAATAATAAAATATTTTCAAAATAAATAAAATTACACATTTTTTACTTTTCAATACTTATTTAAATCTTCGAATATATCTCACACACACACATACGTGGAGTGAGATATACTTCGTAATCTTAAGGGGTGCTTGTTTGGAGGGTATGAAAAAAGGGGAATGAGTATGTAATTAAAATTGATGTTTGGTATGAATCTATCATTGAAGACCTAAGATTTTCATTCTTTGGTTTTGGGCAATCCTCCATTCCTCTCATAATCTAGAAGAATGGAAGAGAGGAATAAGAGTAATTGGTATGTTTTTAATTTTTTATATATAGAGGATAGATAAAAAGTATAATTATGAGCCAAATAACTTCATAAATAAAAATTTAATTTTAATAATCAAATTTATGATGAAATCAATTAAATAATTAATTACAATATAATTAATTAAAATATTATTATTATTTAATTACATTACATTATATTTAATTAAAATATTATT